>CM042323.1:28275739-28743239 GCA_023566125.1 Zingel zingel | reverse complement strand
AACGCTCTCCACTATCCCTGCTGCTTCGTGGCCGAGAACTAACGGGAAATGTCTGAACTTCATCCCTTTTCCAGCTTCATACAGGTATTCACGGTCTGTGTGGCAAATGCCCGTGGCAACTATCTGTACAAACAGTTTGATTCACGTGACAGTTTTAGGAAATTACTGTGGTTGCAATATTGAGAATGAGTGTTCAAGTATTTCCTCTCAGTATTTGTTGCTTGCATGATGAAAGCAAAAACTCAAAGTAACATTGCGTAACGATGGGAAATAATCATGATACCAGTTCCTGTAGTTTACTGCATTCTGATATCATTTAACCTAATCAAATTCAAATGATTACCACCGAAATATCAACACCTGTTAATTAACACTGGGAAGTTTGCTGTATAAGTGCCCACATTTACAACCAAAGTTGGAGATAATGTGTTTTCTTGCATTACAGACATAGGCAGCAGACCTTGATGCGGACTTCGTGGACTTTAGGTGGGGCCACCTCCACATCCTCGATGGACAGAGGCTTCCTGGGCGCCCACGCAACAGCTGCTTTGCATTTGATGACCTAAGAGGCACAAAGGTGTTTGTTACAAACATGGGTTGGGTTATGAATCACACTGTATTTTAAGCATGTCTCAAATGAGAAGACAGAGGAAAGTATTGGCTGGGCGTAGCCTGTTTTTGTATGGACGAATTATTCTGTATCGTTATACATATCAGAGGCACAACATTGGTTGAACATATAGCTGTCAGAATAGACAGACTCCAGGCAACAATGACATTTAGGCCTACGTTGCTATATATAAAAAAAACCAGTGAATATATCGTAGATGAAGTTTTTTTCTTACTTGACCTGCTGTTGACATTGTTGAGTGCTGTTAACTACTTTGTGCCTGCATTTGAACAAAATCATCATATTATCGGAATATTTACATATGCGTGCATCAATCAAGTCTCACAGAAATAACTATGTGCCATATTATTGGAGTCTGTAAAGTTATACTGACCGAGTCTGTTATTTATCTTGATGAGTCAACTGACTGTCTGCTGTTGTGCTGCTCCTTTAAATAGGATGTGTGCGCGGCGGTAGAGATGTGAATTTACGACACTTCCCGATACTGGTAAATGCCTTTACGGCAGCCCTTGGTCACACGTGTTGTCATCGCATGGAAGTCTTTCGGAGTAAATAATTGCAGCTAGCCGATCACGTTTGTGAGTAATCCGCTTTAACTGTGTGTAGATAGGGTTGCAGACTTTTTAAAGTTTATATTCTCAAGTGAACACATAGCGTGTTGATGTGTGGAAGAAGATGCGGCTGAATTGTGTAACGTTAACGTTAGTTTTACTAGTCTGAATTGAGCTAACGTTAGCATGTTAGCTAGAACTTATGAAGTGCTGCTGAATCCACGATGTTAGGTCGTTGAATGCATTGGATTTACTCCACAGCCCATGCTCCATTTAACCAACCATGGATTCGCGTGTCTTTTGTGTTGTATTTGCTTTCTTCTGACACTCGTTTCCTCTCCTTTTGTCTCTCCTGTGTTTCTCACAGACGATTTGAAGCAACATGTCTTTCAGAGGAGGAGGTGGACGAGGAGGCAGAGGAGGTGGAGGATTTAACCGAGGTGGAGGAGGCAGAGGAGGAGGAGGTGGATTCGGAGGAGGCAGGGGAGGCGGATTTGGAGGAGGCAGAGGAGGTGGATTTGGACGGGGTGGTGGCAGAGGTGGTTTTAATAGACAACAAGACTACGGTCCTCCAGAGTATGTCGTCGGTAAGATCATGAAGCCAGTACTGCTGAGAAGATGATGCAG
Organism: Zingel zingel; assembly: GCA_023566125.1. Classification (NCBI taxonomy): domain Eukaryota; kingdom Metazoa; phylum Chordata; class Actinopteri; order Perciformes; family Percidae; genus Zingel; species Zingel zingel. The sequence goes on along the minus strand of CM042323.1, from coordinate 28,741,430 downwards.
AAGCTGAGAGCTTGTAGTTGTTGTAGTTGTTGTTGTAGTAGTAGTAGTAGTAGTAGTAGTAGTAGTAGATAACTTTGCAAGGCACTTCATGACAGGACGTCAGACATATGATACAAACAAATAGTCCATACATCAGACACTGACAGACATAACACGAAGAACATACATCACACTCATACACTATACACCCATGGGTATGACCAGGCCAGCTGGACATGTAGCTTATTTTGACTGAATTAAGGCTTTTATGACATGTGGGATAAAAGAGAATTTGGATCTGTTCTTGGTCAGAAGGGGTGGGCAGAAACGACGCCTAGATGGCAGCAGTTTAATATGAGATGCCAGGGGGTGTGTGTAGTCACATACGATGTATGTGTATCGTTGTAATCCCAGCTCCAGTACCCATCCAGACTTTAAATGACATCACCTGTATGATGAGTTTTGACGTCACAGGAAAGTTACCATAATTTAGTTTCCGAGTAGGCCTGTCACGATAACAAATTTAGCTCGACGATAAATTGTCCCAGAAATTATTGCGATAAACGATAATGTTGTTCTGTGACCATTTTCATCTAATATAATAATGTCTTAATAATGCAGGTACACCTTTTCAAAGATCAATTAACTTTGACTTCTGAAGAATATTTAACACTGGAACTGGAAGACGTTTTTAAAAATCCACAATAAATGAACAAAAAAAACAAAAACAATAAATAAAATGGAAATTTTTCCATTTAAAAATTATTGCGCTCGTTTTTATTTATCATGCGATTAATTGATTTATTGCATATTGCGACAGGCCTATTTCCAATTCATAAATGCCTTCATGTCGATATCGAAATTGGAATCACGACTTGGAAACTCAAATCTTTCTGAACACTGATACTGTGTATCTGTCCTTAGGCTGAATAATTTAGAAGTGCCTGAAAAGCAAAAAAGCTAACACAACAGAGACGCTACAATCATACAACCATCTTTGGTTTTCTGAATGCTTACATGTTGTAAAACGCATAGTAACCTTTATCTCTACAACCTGTGAAATCACAGTATTTGGATATCGCCATCATGCTATCATAAGACAAACAAGTAGTGACAAGTGTTTATACTTACAGGGTTTTAAGCCTGACTTAATGTATTTTTGCCAACTCCTTTTTTTTTTTTTTTTTTATGCTTCAAAAATGTAATTGGCTGCTTTAATGTCCCAAAAGCATGAATTGTGGCTTATTTCCTAATGCAAATGTTCTGATTTGCAAACTTATCAAAACTATGTATAAAGGGCTCATAAAGTCAACCACAGGGAGGATATTGGAACTGGGCATTTGTCGTGATAGCTAAAACACCCTTTACTCAACTAACTGTGCCTCACTGTGTTTCCGCTCTGCAGCACTGGGCGAGTTTGTGCATCCATGTGAAGATGACATTGTGTGCAAGTGTACGACAGAGGAAAACAAAGTTCCCTACTTCAATGCCCCCGTCTACTTGGAAAACAAGGAGCAGATCGGGAAAGTGGATGAGATATTTGGCCAGCTCCGGGACTTTGTATCCTTTCTATTCGGTCTCTGGACCTCTGAATCAACCTGTGGTGAAACAAAGTAAAGTTCAACCTCTGTGAGTTAAATATTGTTGCTGCTCAAAATCCTGTTAATTCCTTAACCTATCCTTGCAGTATTTTTCAGTCAAACTTTCAGAAAATATGAAGGCGTCTTCGTTTAAGAAACTGCAGAAGGTATACAAATTCATTTTAAAGTTTTGCAAACTTAAAAAAAAAAAAAAAAAAGTCTGCCTCTGTTTTACACTGTATGTGATTTGCAACGTCTCTTAGTTTTATATAGATCCAATGAAGCTTCTCCCGCTGCAGAGATTCCTCCCCAGACCGCCAGGAGAGAAGGGTCCGCCAAGAGGAGGCCGAGGGGGTCGAGGTGGAGGAAGAGGCGGTGGTCGTGGAGGTGAGGCATCCAAACTGTCTCATTTTAATTAATCCTGTCTCCTGTTGTTGATGATGAATGTGTAGCTCATTTTTTTTCCCCCTCTTGGGCTCTTCTGCCGAAATGATCGGTCAGTCTTAGTTATTGTAGATTTAAAGTGTAGTTCCTTTGTGCCGATTTTAGAGTGGCGTGTAAGAGTGGTTTGATCCATTTTGTTCTTGTTTCAGGTGGTTTCCGAGGCGGCCGCGGTGGAGGATTTGGAGGCGGCCGCGGTGGAGGATTTGGAGGCGGACGAGGAGGAGGAGGAGGAGGCTTCAGAGGAAGAGGAGGCGGAGGAGGACGTGGATTCAGAGGTTTGGCCTTTTTTTCAATGTTCTACAAATTATACTTTTTTTTTTTTTTTTTCATGTGTAAAGGTAACAGTTTTTTTATGTTCACTTCTAGGCGGGAGATGATCTGACAGTGATGGTCCGTTGTGAAGGTGTCATCCTTGTCTTCTGCTACACAAGCAAAAAGGCTGCATTCTCTGCCAATGCCTGGCCTGTTGGACTCCGTATATGGACATTGCCTCTGTTTGTTGAACTTGAATGGATTTTCCTGTTTTATTTTATTTTTTACCAGTTTTGAATATGTGATGGATCTTCATTTTTATTTAAAACGTTCATAATTATGCTTGTCCTTTTGTGAACAAGCTTATCATTATCCTCTGCTGATTGTGTTCAGACGTTTGGCCGTGACAGGTGTGTGTACTTCGATTTAAGATTTGAAGAGATACGTTCACAAACCTCCTTGTATTCATTTCCTCTGATATGGGAAAATGTGTGGGGAATCTTTATATGCTGTTAGATAAAAAAAATAACATTTTAATACCCATAATTTGTCAAATCTTAAGCAGAATGTTGTCACATTTTTGTTAAAGGCCTTGATTAAAAGGTGCTTTGTAACTGTGTGTTTATTTTTATTGCTCATGTAGAAGGTTCGTAGTAGAATGTTAAATGTCATCTTAAGGTGAAGAATTGGGGGTGGGGTGGGGGGGGCATACAGCATGTGACTGTACAGCAAGTGTAGCTAAAGAATATTTGTTCCCTGTAGTTAAACTTTTAAGATAAAGTATTTACATATTCATAGTTTTAATACATTTAAGGGAGGAGTAGATTTATTTTTTTTTAGGATAGGGAAATACAATATTATGTTATATTGAAATCTACAAAATGATGCTGATTTGACGATACAAATGAATACCCTCACCATCCCACATTCAGTATGCTCAGACATAAAGAGTAAATACATTTGCTGATGATGTGAGCGCAGAGTTCAGTTCAGCTCAGTTGTCAGTTTAATTTGTCAAACTATTTCCAAGGACAAGAATTAGCTTTCACTTTCAAATTTTGATATATATGTGCTACACGAGAAAATGTACATATTTTGATATGGTTTCACACTGTTCATAAAACTGTTTATCTGGGCCTTCACATGGCATTCAAATATACAACGTTTCAGGCACGTACTCAGAAAGAAACTTAAATCATGACTGAAATTCTCTACCGCGCCTGCGTCATGCTTATGCTGCGCGTTCTCGTTTCTGATTGGTCCGGACGTTAACTCCTTTACGGCTGCGCACCGCCCCTCCCTCTTGTGCTGAAGGAACGAACATGGAGACAGCTGGAAAAGTAAGTACATTTCCCACGAAATGCGCAATGCACATTTTAAATGCAGTAGTTCATTGCGTATGTGCCGTAAAGGTTGCATCAAGTTCTCTCAACTGGCGTGCACGCATTCACGTAACTTACGTTGAATGAACAAGTACAGAAAAATAACTTCGATTACTTAACAGGGATCTTTGATCAGTCAGTCGCAACTAGTACGCTGCATGTTGCTGCAATGCTTGTCCCCAGATATATCTTTAATTCTGATTAGTTAATTAAGAAACTGTGATGGACAATACATCGTAGGCACGTCTCACTTATTTTGCAGTAGGTAACTGAACAGGGTAAACGGTATTAAAGCACAACGTCACTCCAACAGTGAACTACTGGAACTCTGGGTTGGCTTTGCATAAGCCTGGGTACAGTTCAAAGGCAAAGTACACTGTGCAACTAGCTCGCCCTGTCACACACACTACAAAGCCCCAGTTAACCCATGGCTGCAGTTACTTTATTACCTGTAGAAACATTGTTTGAAGAAGAGAAAAAAAACGGACTGTGCTTTGCCCTCAGGTCATTAAGTGCAAGGCAGCTGTTGCCTGGGAATCTGGGAAGCCTCTTTCCATTGAGGAGGTGGAGGTAGCCCCACCCAAGGCCCATGAAGTTCGCATCAAGGTAAACCAAATTCTACTGATAGTGTATCTTGCTTTTCTATTATTTTTTTTTAGGGAAATGACTACCTTGAAAGAATCACACATAGCCTAAAGTTTTAAGATAAACTTCTGAATGCCTTAACTTAGACATTAGGTTTAGGGTTAGATAATATTAATATTAAGGCCTACCGTCTTTTATATTCTATTCTTGCACTTAGCAGCTGTGTCTAACATGAACTTAAAATGACACTGTGCCTCTCAGATCTTTGCTACAGGGGTGTGTCATACAGATGCCTACACTCTGAGTGGCAGTGACCCCGAGGGACTTTTCCCTGTCATCTTGGGCCACGAGGGTGCTGGAACTGTTGAGAGCGTTGGTGAGGGTGTCACCAAATTCAAGCCAGGTATTTAGCTGCCAGACATGATATTAAAATGTGTTGTGATTACGTACGTTTGGCATGATTTCTAATTGTTCACAATTCTCTTTTGCCCAGGTGATACTGTCGTCCCGTTGTATGTGCCACAGTGTGGCGAATGCAAATTCTGCAAAAATCCCAAGACCAACCTTTGCCAGAAAATTAGGTAATGCTGCGAGACTTATGTATGCAAACTTGAGTTGGCGAAGACTGCCTGTTTTTTAGGGATAAAACCTGAATTCATAAAATGGATTTCTTTGTGGCAGAACTTACAACCTCAGTAGTTGGATTTACAGCCTCAGGTGTCCCACCCCAGGGCAACCAAATCAAAGCTCAGTCATCATTAGTTTGAGCCTGTGCCTGCCCTGCATAGAAGTACAGAGCTAAGTTTCATCATACATGAAAAGAAATCCTCTATTCCCTGTGCTTCCAACCTGCAGAGTAACCCAGGGCCGCGGCCTGCTCCCTGACAACACTTCACGCTTCACTTGCAAGGGAAAGCAAGTGTTTCACTTCATGGGGACCAGCACTTTCTCAGAGTATACTGTGGTGGCCGACATCTCTCTCGCCAAGGTGAACGCAAAGGCTCCACTGGATAAAGTGTGCCTTCTTGGTTGTGGCATTTCTACAGGTTACGGTGCTGCTCTCAACACTGCCAAGGTAGGTATCACGCCAGGCCATGCTACAGTTATTAGACTGCCTCCTTACAAAAAAAAGAAGCATTTGTACATGGTTTATTGCTAAGCCTCCTGCACACTGGCTGCGTGGCGTGAGCGTGGCATTTCTGTTCCGTGTCAGTTACGTGATGGCTGCGTGGAGTTTTCTATGTCTTTGCTATGTCACTGCTGCTGCTAGCCTTGTCTGTACACATGTATGTTTCCCATTGATAAAATGAAATGCCATGTTAAACATAAATATATACTGATTTGATTACAGCAAAGACAATGTCGGCAGTATTGACGGCAAAATAGACTACAGAACATTTCATTCTGTATTGACAGGTGCAATATTTGAACATGGTTAAATTTTTTTTTTTTTAAATTACATTTATATCTGCATTTATGTCAAAACATAGACTTTCAAACATCAAAATGTCATTTATTAATATGTATTTGTGCCAAAATGACAAACATCTTTTCGTATTCTATTTTGCCTGGAAACGCTTCCAACACGCTTGCGTGTCACATGAAAAACAGGCATCGGCCCTATTTCTAGCATGCACGCGTTTTGGTGCCTGAGACGCGTGTGCAGGCAGTGTGCAAGCTCTAACCTGTTAACGTGGGAGCCAAAATTGTCAGGATGAAGTGAAGGTTTGGACCCAAATGCAGTTCAAAAAAGAGATTTATTCCAATAAGGAAAAAACACCACAGGCAGCACACGACACAAACTACAAGAACAGAGAAACACACTAACAGAAGTACACACTAACAGAAGTAAAACCACACTAACAGAATACAAGAATCCGACAAGGGAAACTAAATACACCAGGTAACGAGCACTAACACAAGACAGGTGATACAACAGGTGAACCAAATCAGGGTGGGGCAGAGTAATCAAAAAAGGCGGGAAACAAACAAAGACAGGAAGAAGCTAGACAAGACAAGGGAGACCAGACAGACTACAAAATAAAACAGGAAACGGAACATAACAGAAAAACAAGACTACCACAATAAAACAACAAAATACCAAAACCCTGACAGAAATAAAAACGGACACGCCACACAGCTAGTGTGCAGGAGGCCTTAAGTGTTACTGTTTGAAGCTTGTTATGCAGAACAAGTTTGTCACAAAGTGTGACCCAAAGGATACAATGAAAAGAGATGAAAATGTTGTCATTGTTCGTGGGCTTTACTCTGAAATGGTCACCCTTATTAATCATGCACATTTGATGTGAAAACGAATTGCTGCCATGGGCATCTGTTTCCAAGGTTGTTGTTGTTGTTGTTGTTTTTTTCTCCCTATTTTTGTAGTGACTATTAATTTCACCCCAAAAAGGCAAAATTATCACGCTGCTATTCTTTCTCATGCACACTCAGGTTGAGCCTGATTCCACATGTGCTGTATTTGGCCTTGGTGCTGTTGGCTTGGCTGTTATTATGGGCTGCAAGGTTGCTGGGGCAACCAGGATCATTGGTGTGGACATCAACCCTGCAAAGTTTGAGAAGGCCAAGGAGTTTGGAGCCACTGAGTGTGTGAACCCTAAGGACCACAGCAAGCCCATCCAGGAGGTTCTGGTGGAGATGACTGACGGGGGTGTGGACTATTCATTTGAGTGTATTGGAAATGTGCAAATCATGGTGAGGCACTTTATGTTCAAATTGTATTATGAGAAAAAAAAGCATGCTGGACAACATCATCATATAGAAATAGTAATAAGCAATAATAATTTTAATAAAATCATTTTCATACATTAACTGTTTTTATTTGTCATCCCAGTTGGTTGGTAGATGTACATAGTAGAGCCGGTGCAGATATACATAGTGTGTACTCAACACATGGCACAAGCAGCATCAGTTGGCAATTCATGGAAAACAGGAAAATTACCATTTTATTATTTCAGAGAGCTGCACTGGAGGCGTGCCATAAAGGATGGGGTGAAAGTGTCATCATCGGCGTAGCCGGAGCTGGACAGGAGATCTCGACCAGACCTTTCCAGCTGGTGACGGGCCGAGTGTGGAGGGGCACAGCCTTTGGAGGTGACAGACTGTGTTAGATAATTACTTGTTGTAATTTGGTTAATGTGGTCTGGCTGCAGTTCAAACCTTCTGTGAGTTCAAAGCCTTTTTGTATATTTTAACTATGGGTAATTGGGCTTTTTTTTTTTTTTTTTTTTTTTTTTTTAAAAAAGCATCCACTTCATTAAGTTGAAGGTTTATGACCTTTTTTCTCAAAGACAGCAAATGTTAAAGGTGCTCTAAGCGATGTTGGGTGACTTCTTGTTGACGTTCAAAGTATTGTCAAACAAAACGGAGGCTAGCTTGCCCCTCCCTCCTCCTCATCCTGTCTCCTCCCCCTCCCTTCTGTGCTTCCTGAAACAGTCATGAACACGCATTGTGGCTCAACCAACTCCTTCTTGTCGGTTATTGGCTGGAACACTGTTATGTTTCGTGGTGCAGGTTGGCACAGTTTGTTTGTGGAGCCTGGGCTGTCTACAGAGACACTATATATATATATATATATATATATATATATATATATATATATATATATATATATATATATATATATATATATATATATATATATATATATATATATATATATATATATATATATATATATATATATGGCCTTTTGGTGAGAGACTATATATTCAGTTTAGTTGTGGCTAAAGTTATTAACCTGGTTTCAATGTTCACCCCCAGGGTGGAAGAGTGTGGAAAGTGTCCCTAAATTGGTGGAAGACTACATGAATAAGAAGCTGAAGGTGGATGAGTTTGTGACCCACACCCTGCCCTTTGAGCAGATAAATGAGGGATTCGACCTCATGCATGCTGGAAAGAGGTGAGAACAGTTCATTGATGCACAGTGGATAATTATCTATTTTCTTCTGTAAAGGCCCTTTCACTTTTTGTTTTTTGCTGAGTCCTAACCTAATTTCTTTTTTTTTCTCATTGCAGTATCCGCACAGTGCTGACCTTCTGAAGTACCTGACACATTGACATCCTTCACATTTGGCCTTTTAAACAATCTCCTTTCATAGTTGCAGCACTTAATTTATGTTTCTGCACTTGTTTTGATGACCTAACTTTCAGCATTAGAACATTTGTATTAACAGCCCAATACATGTTTGAAACAAAAAAGTGTCATAAAAATATTCTGAAAATGAATGTATTATCTGCTTTTCCTCTTGTTGCGGACTGACTTGAAGGCATTTGGCTGCTGCTCTTATTAAGAACAGTCAACAATGAGTCTCTTTCAGCCCAATTTAGTCACTCCTCCAAGTGTTCATAGCGTGTAAACAGCAATTAATCACATTACATAAGTGACAGTATAAAGTACCACATTCATACTTAATCCTCATTAATGCAACACAGTTTACCCTGAGAACACTTGCCAGACACTGAATATTGTGGACATAAACTTTCATGAAACATTTTGTCATTTTGTTCAAGTCTTAATTACTCTAACTCTGCTCATTCTGTTCACCTGGAAACTGAAAACTACATTGAAATCAAAAGTCAGATGGAGTTCATATGCTTTGTTCGGGCAACATGTATCTTGGTTACCTTCTATATTGAGTAGTCAGATGCTGCACATGTATGCATTCTTAGGGGAAACTATAAATGATGCATTTTTCTAGTCTGAACCCTCTTTTTTTTCCTCCTACGGTGTGTCTCTTGTTATTGTACAATATTAATTTTAATCTTCAATCCATCAGTGTTTTTGTGCAGATCATTTCCACAAAAATGTCACAATAAAATATACATTTTGATAGTTAAGAATAATGCAGTATACAAATATTTTCCAGTTAAAATATAGTCTGAGAGAGCATATCATAGCCTGATAGGATCGCAAGCTTCATACTGAGTAAAAGATAGTTGTAATCATACAATCAGAAGTATTTGCTGTTCATGTGTTAACTATAATCACCCAGAGGAACAACTACATTGTAGAATATATGTATTGCCACAATATACTAAGCCTATAACATTCTTTAACAGAGGTGGTAAACAGACTGAGAATGGCCCTTGAGTTTACGTTTTTGCAATATATTATCCAAAGTGCAATATAGTAAAATAAATCTTTAATCTTTATCATATTTGTGCCATTAACTTTTACCATTTCAATAAGTGACTTTGGCTGTTTGATGGGATGTTTAGTGTCTACTAAGATGACCTTACAATACTGTGATTTGAATCAATGGCTATATAAATAAACCTGATCTCCTGGCATTGTAGGTATTTCAATCAGGAGAGACTTTGTTGCAGATATGCAAAGATGTATTGTACATAAGCATAATATGAAATGTACAGAGACTTTAGGGGATTAGACTCCATCGTTAAAAATATTTTAAAGGGGTAAAGAAGCCATATTACCCCCGATGGAGCCTAGACACTGGTGATGGTGGAGAAGGAACCCGGAGACAGAAGGAAGGAGCTGTCTGCCGGAAAGGGACTCGGGTTGCTGTGGTTGACGATGACCAGAGGTGGAAGGGGAGGAGGAGGGTTGCATGTTTGCCTGAAAAGACAGCTGATAGCAAGGAGAGAAGACATTTAAAGCAGGATGTCATGTTGCGATTAGATCATGAATTTCGTGGCCAATTGTGGTTGGTTTACTGAGTGAACGCCTCTTAACAGCTGAATAGTTTCAGGAAGAGATAGTGGTGATTGAAGTTATTTAGAAGTCTTCCTGAAAGAATTAGCGCTGAGCTCCATTACCTTGACTCTCTGGGTCACCATGCCACCCAGACAACATGTAACACGTTGACATTTATGTTGACAGTAACACATTGACATCACCTAAAGCAATACTGCTAAAAGCCTGGAGTGATTCAGTTGGACTCCAAAAGCCCATATTTCTGTAGTCGAACAGGCTTTGGACACCCATGCTGGACCACATCCATACACATCATCCTGAAAGATCATTCTGTATGGCTGACATTTTTTATTGATTATCTCATGCTTTACACGGTTTGTAAAAACTTCTGTAAACCACAAAAGAAAGTTCAGGATGATGGTCACAAGTAGTATGCTTACTTTAAGTACATCTATTGCACACATTTCTACTAATATAGTTACATGTATCTGATATATTTGTATTAATTCAATGACAATTGATTACAAAGAACTTGGACATACTTTGTTTGTAATCTACCGATGATGGATATAAATAAATCAAGGAGGATAACTGTACCACAGGATCAACACTTTTGTCCATCTTCTTGCGCATGCGTTCTGTAGAGTACCAGATGGCCCAATCATCTATTTAACACACGCCAAAAACCGAGTGTGATTTCCAGAAGATGGCGACCGCTCTGGTGGTGAGTGTACAGCAACACACTTGTAGCGAAGTCAACTCCACAAGCTATGCTTTTATCCACTGTTGAACCATCAATGATAAAAGACAACGACGGGTTCGAGACATTCTGACACAGTCATTTTTTCAAACTTCCTGTTATTACCTTTGACAGGTAACGTTAACGTTAACAGAATTCGCTAGCCAAACCATTAAATTAGCAGCACTCTAGACTATCATTGATGTTAGTCGCTTTTTATCTAAGATTTTTTTTTTTTTTCAAACGTTAAGGTTCGTAAGCACGTTAGTATTAATCACAACAACTGCTGCTGTATTGTCGTCAACGCAGGGGAATTACGCCTGGTTAAAACACCTTGACCGAGTAGATAACTCAGTTGGTAATGTTAACGTTACCATGAGATGAACTCTGATGCTTGGGGTGAATGAAAGACACGCGTCGCTAATGTACCAGGTCAACCGTGTAATGGTGATTTTGCTAAATTATAGCTATGGGTTCGGTAGATCACTGGGACGGTGAACTTGTAAGATATGCTTCCTTTTGTGAAGACGTCTTCCACTCTACAAGTGCAAGTCAATGGGCCAAGTGTATTTTCAGTTGACATTAAGTTATTCTACCAGGACCAAGGTCCAGAGCATGGTTGGCTGTTGGATTCTAAGGTGTTATGTTATATTTGGTGGGTGGATGGGATCGGCACATTTGGTAAAAATTAGGCCTAGCCAATATGTAAAACAAAAATGTAAAAGTTGTTTAATTTTGTTCAGGACATGGCTGCCAAAAACATCAATCCAAAAGCAGGCATGAGACTGGGTAAAATGACAAATTGATTTAGTCTCCTGGGCAAGGGTTAACATTATTTATTTTTTTAAATTAACTATTATTTAAAGAACAAAATTAATTTGGTCAAATACAGTGCAGAAATATGCAAAGTCAAACAACTGGGACAAAGGAATAATACAAAAAAATAACATGTAAATGACTAGCGCAGGGTGCTGTGTCATGTTCTCCATTTCCTAACCGCTAACTTCTCCTTAACCTCTCGTACTCCATAAATAACAATAACCCAGACAGTCTGCAATCCACCTTCCTCACACACTTTTTAGTAGCTCTGACCATAAAAATACATAAGTTAAATTTGACCTCAACACTATATATGTTGGATAATTACAAACAGCTTAACAATGCAGTAGTAGCTGTCATCACAGATGGCACATGAGAAATGACTGTTTAAAGAACCCACAACATTTCTCTGTAAGTCTTTATTTGAAACATATTTATACTTTTTTTTTTTGTTTCTTAGGTGTCCACTTCAGTTCCTGCTCATCCTGAAAAGGAAAAATGTGAAACGATAATTCAAAAGGTTATGAGTCCTGAAGCATACATCAAGCATCCCTTACAAAACAAGTAAGACCACATCTCTATTCTTTTTTTTCACAACATCTAATCTCTCATCCCATCTCAATATCAGGTACAATAGTTTTATAGGACATTTTTGCATCTCTTTTAGTGAAATTAGTTGTTAATGAGCAACATGACTGAGGTAAAACGTGCAGTTTGTCTGTACTAACTTGTATTTGATTTGCAGGTGGGCTCTTTGGTTTTTCAAGAATGACAAAAGCAAAACATGGCAAGCCAACCTTCGTCTGATCTCAAAATTTGACACAGTGGAAGACTTCTGGGCGTGAGTATATTATTGCTATACGGGTTACTGCTTTAAAAGCTGGCGTTTAACACATCAGACCTATTCATAATTTTTTTTTTTTTTAAATTTGCAAAATCTGAATGGTGGTACATAACACCCTGATTTTGCTGGTATTTAGACAAATCTGATTGTTTTTTTCGTGGAGGGACAGCTAACTAAACTAATGTAATATTTTGGAAATTAAGTCTTAACCTTTTAACATGTGTGCCGGTTTATATACTGTGGAACAGTATACATTTGATGGATGATCAATTGTTAGCCTAGTTGTTGGTAATGCATGAAGTTACAATTCATGTTACACCAGGTTTTCAGCCAGGCTGCCAGAAGGTTTTCTGTTGTATACTGTTTAACATAAAATGTTATTCCTTTCTTAGATTATACAATCACATTCAGCTATCAAGTAACTTGATGTCTGGCTGTGACTACTCATTGTTTAAGGTAAGCATGCTTTTTATATACCCACTCGTGAATTCTCTTAGCTTCCACTGTTAATAGATATTCATGTTAAGTCAGGGGGACTGGATTGTTGCACTGCCAGTTTGTTGTGCAGGTGCACTTGTTCAAAACCGAAAAACAATTTTTCTTCTGGTGTATTGTAATTCTGGTCCATTTAGAGCACACACTATCTTATTACAAATGAACCGTGCACACTATCTTATTACGAAGGAGCCAAGAGCATTAAACATGAAGTCAAGTGGCCTGATGGGTAATTCATTCATTTGAGTTTTGCTGTCTTGTGACCCTCCATCACCAGTGATGCATGTACCCATGTGGTGGTGGTGGTGGTGGGGGGGGAGGGGAAATCAAAACAGTTTATTCCAGTTACTAGCAGCAAGTCCCTTCACTTCATCTTCGCTGATGGCCACGAAGGGCTTACGAAGAAAGAGTTAGTTATTAGCATCAGTCATAAATTGGATAATTAGAAACATGATGGAAAGGTGGTGTTTTGTGCTGCAATATGGAGCAAAATTATAGCTGTCAGATGCAAGTTGTTGCCAAGTTTTACTCCTTGTTAATGAGAAATTGCCACAAATATAAAAATCCTTGTATTTGCATGCTGACAAGATTACCATATGCATATCTAACTAGACAAGATGTGTTTCTTGACAGTTGCCATGCTCAGCAGATGAATCATGTAATCACTGTCAGTTTTGAATTCATAGAAGTGTCACATCCAGGCTGTTCTGTTGCATTCTTGAAGAACTAAAGCAAACGAGAGGCCTATTCTAGTGAGGCGCTGGCTCGAAGGTAGCCTGGCTCCGCCCTCCTACGTACTTGCGTTCAATTTTCATTTCCCTTCAGTACTACGTCTGGGTTTGCGGTATATTCTTGGGTTTTCTCCAGCCAAATGTTTGGTGGTCCAATCAGCGAACAGAGGGAGTGGCTGAGAACAATGATATTGAGGTTGTGCGCTAGTTTGAGTTGTAGTTCCGTAATGGTGGCGGAGAAAGATGCGAGCGAAGCCAGAAGTTAAAGCCCGAGCAAGAACAATCTTTGAGTTTTGTTGGTGGCCATGATGTTGTGGCCCTCCTCCCACGGGGTTCGGGAAAAGTTTGATCTTCCAGCTCGCTCAGTTAGTGGTGAAGGAGTTGGCTAAGGCTAGCGGTAGCGATGCTAATGCTAAATGCAAGCCTTATCGGTCTCACCTCTTGGGGCGCATGACATACGTCACAACTAAACGTTAGTGATTGGTTATGGCAGATCCAGAGTGGCTCTGGGCAGATCCAATAGTTTTAAACTTCAACAGAGTACCCGCCTTCAAGGAAGTTAACACTTGTCAATGGAGAGATGCTAGCTAGATCCAAAGTCAATAGTATTGTCTAGTTGGTAATCAGTTTAAAAAATAATTTGACAGTATGTTTAACATCAAGACAAGCTAGCTATCCAGCCATGTCATTGTCCCCAAAACAATATAACAAGAATTTTATCTACAATGCGTAACATTACTCTCGGCGGCAGCCTGAAGTAGCAACCTGAACAGCGAACGGGATGTGAGATAACGTTATTCGCTGCGGAACAAAGTCAGTTCAGAGGGGCATTGTAACACTGAAGCACAACAGTGTTGGAAATGACAGATTCACATTTCCTTTTTGTGTTAATGTAGTGCATTAATTTAGAACAGTCAACTTTTACTGGAACTCCTTTTAGTAGGTGTCCTATAACACTTTTTTTTTTATGGACACCCTGCAGCCAATCAGAATAGAGTATTAAAGGAGAACTCCGGGCAATTTTTACGCTAATCTTAATCGCTATAAGTATGTAAGTACTGTCGATGGCAAAAAAAAAAAACACGAGCCAAATCGGTGCTAGCAACATGGAGCTGCTGCAGCTAATGCCAAGAGCTCCCACTTAGCTAAAACGGCAGTTTTGGGGGCATATCATAAAGAGTGCCTTTGTGCCTCTTAACAGACACAAAATTCAATTAAAATGTCTGTGCAACATGAACAGAGCCCTTACATGACAACAAGAAGTGTTTTCAACTCAGACATTGTTTAAATTCACCTACCCTGTTAGCTGCTAGCTGCCGTCTGGGATGAGTGAGTGTGTTCAACCAGGCTTCGGTAATAATCAAGCAGCAGATCTATCTATCTATCTATCTATCTATCTTGTGTGCAATCCATCTGGCGTTGGTGAATAGTAGTCTCTTCAGTGGCGAACTGTGTGTTAGTTGCCTTAGCCAGGCTAGCAGACCCGACCGGGATCCTTCCACTTCCTCTCCGCCTGCGCGGCCGACAACAATCCACGGGCGCCCGCTGGTCTGGTGGATGTCCTCCAGAGGACAGTTCATGCTTTTGTGGCGAAATTTTTGAGGCGAAAAAAGTTTATTTCCCCCTCAAAAATAGGTAATTGACCACTGTAGTGGTTATGATCAGATCAGTGACTACGTAACTACATGGAAACGGGCCAAATGATGCCTGTTTCTTGTAAAGTTACAGAACGCTGGCTGTAGTCGTGCGCTGAAGTCCCGCGGGAATTCAGTTGTAGCAGGAAAAGGTAAACAGCAGATCGTAGTGAGTGGAGGTGTTCACAAGGGAAGATGCTTGGAGTAACGTAACTATGGAGCTAGAGCCAGCCTTCAGTAACTCTATTACTGTACAAGAAACGGGCATCATTTGGCCCGTTTCCATGTAGTTACATAGTCAATGATATGATCATAACCACTACAGTGCTGAATTACCTATTTTTGAGGGGGAAATAAACTTTTTTTCGCCGCGAAAGCATGAACTGTCCTCTGGAGGACATCCACCAGACCAGCGAGCACCCGTGGATTGTTGTCGGCCGCGGCAGGCGGAGAAGGCGGGGAGGAGGTAGAAGGATGCCGGTCGGACCTGCTAGCCTGGCTAAGGCAACTAAAACACAGTTCGCCACTGCAGAGACTACTATTCACCAACGCCAGATGGATTGCACACAAAATGGATATATATGCTACAAATACACACAGAACTGCTGCGTGATTATGATTATTACCGAAGCCTGGCTGAACACACTCACTCATCCCAGACGGCAGCTAGCAGCTAACAGGGTAGGTGAATTTAAACACTGTCTGAGTTGAAAACGCATCATGTTTATGTAAGGGCCATGTTCATGTTGCACAGACATTTTAATTGCATTTTGTGTCTGTTAAGAGGCATAAAGGCACTCTTTATGATATGCACCCAAAACTGCCGTTTTAGCTAAGTGGGAGCTCTCGGCATTAGCTGCAGCAGCTCTGTGATGCTAGCACCGATTGGGCTCGTTTTTTTTTTTTTTGCTATCGACAGTACTCGCATACTTATAGCGATCAAGATTAACGTAAAAATTGTCGAGTTCTCCCTTAACACACAAGAACATTTTAGTTTTTTTTTTTTTTTTTTTTTTTTTTTTTAAATTATTTATCACATCCATGTTCTTCCTGGATTACAGCTGTACACATGCTTGTGTGGCTCACAACTGAGACTGTGGTCAAACCAGACAGAACTGCATATCAAGATGTCAAAGCTGGCCACAAGTCTACACAAAGTGGATCAGCGTGTCCCTTCTATCAAGTGGAATGGTCTATTAATATATATAGTTACCATATGAATTGGTATTAAATTTGTTTTGGAAAGTGTGCTTTTTATAGGAACAACACAGAAACGTAACTACTTTCTGTACTTTCTAATAAGATGTTTTGCTACGTGTACTATTTGCTCTTTTCCTGATCTAAAGGGCAACTTTTTTTATGTGGATACAGGATGGGATTGAGCCAATGTGGGAGGATGGACGGAATCGACGAGGTGGCCGCTGGCTGATAACTCTGTCCAAGCAGCAGCGTAGAGCAGACCTGGATCGGTTCTGGTTGGAGACGGTATGTTGACTCGTGTCGAGTATTGGTTGCTTTTAACTATACCATTATTAGTTGTATCTTTTAGGCCGTTTTTCAAGGTGGACACTTTATCACATCACAGGAGGAAAATC
Organism: Zingel zingel; assembly: GCA_023566125.1. Classification (NCBI taxonomy): domain Eukaryota; kingdom Metazoa; phylum Chordata; class Actinopteri; order Perciformes; family Percidae; genus Zingel; species Zingel zingel. The sequence goes on along the minus strand of CM042323.1, from coordinate 28,724,677 downwards.
AAGTTCAAACAATAGAATTAATGACTGCTGAATTCCATTTGGCTGCTTTTTATACCAGGATGCTGGTGTTGTGCTTACTGGCTCACTGTCATGGCTTGCTGGGGGGCACTTGAATAGAATGGCGCCATCGTTAGTGTTATTAGTAACACCTGTCCTTTTCTATCCTACTGAGAAGTCAGAATATCTGGGCCCCATCAGAGCCACAGCAACGAGCCATTTGTAAATGATGTCTGTTTTTCCTGCAGCTCTTGTGTCTTGTGGGTGAAGCTTTCGATGACCACAGTGACGATGTGTGCGGCGCCGTCATCAACGTCCGAGCCAAAGGAGATAAAATAGCAATATGGACCACAGACTACGAAAACAAAGATGCCATCACGCACATAGGGTGACCTAAAAATGCCACACTTATTGATGACAAATGTTAAGATGTCAAAAAGAAAATCAACATTTCTTTATACATGTAAACAGGTTGTTGGTTTCTTTTTTTTCTTTTTTTAACTTTGCAAGTAATTTAACCCGACTAGTTAAATGCTACTACAATTTGACTCACTAGTATAGTGGTAGATATCCATTTGGCTTAAAGGTGGACAGGAAACCCCCAGTGTTAGCTTTTCAAACCTCTGGTGCAAAATATGTTGATACAGCATCGCTGGATAGCTGCTGCCAACTAGTTTTCTACAGCAGAATACAGTAATGGAGATTACATTGGCGAGGAATAGGGTTGGGTACCGAAACCCGGTTCCTACGCAAACGGTAGTATTCGGACCGGATTAGAACGCAAATTTCGGTTCCTCGTTTCGGTTCCGATTGAAATATTTTCCATCTGTCGCTCCAGACAGCGGCAGACTCTCCTTTTTTTTTTATTTATTTTTTTTTTTTATTTATTTATTTATTTATTTTTTTCCTTTCTGCCGAGTGGCGCACGTGCCCGCTCGCGGTGTGAAGCGCATGTCCGCACCATTCTCCTACATGCACTCTACAATCACTGCTGATAGACGGCTTTTTGTACATGCTCCGACGCGGACATAAAAATATCACACTTTCTTTGTAGTCTACCGTTAGCTAGCTACCGTAAATGTAGACTACTTTTTAAAATGGCATATTTTCCCTCCGGGCTAACCAAAACTGACGTAAAAGCATATTAACCATTCACTGACTGCACGTGATCGCTATTAAACATTACACTTGCTCTGCCGACCCTGTAGCTTGGTGGTGGGGGAGGCGGGACAGCCTACCCAAATTGTCTGCCCTTTCAAACTCCTACCTGTGTGTCCAGGCCTCTTGGACACAATCTGAGAGAGGTTTCTCATGTGCAGGACACGCCATACGTCAGGAGAGGTGTCTTATCTTGCCAGAGAAGCAAATATGGTCATTTTTCTGCAAAAGAACTGCTAAAGTTTGAAGCTGGTTGGCATACCAACTCAATATTTATTTTGTTACTTGTTAATAGTGTAACTGTTATTTTTTATATTGTAGTTATGTGTTAGGTGACTTAGGTTTACTTATTATATATTTAAGTACTTTAAAATGTTAATATATTCAATTTAAAAAAATATATATATATTAAAAGTCCTTTCTTTTGTCATTTTTCAGTTTTTCAAGAATCGGGTTAGGAATCGGAATAGTTTTTTAAAAGTACCGGTTCGGAATCGTAAAAATCCAAACGGTACCCAACCCTAGCGAGGAATATGTATATTATAAGAGACTGCAATCTTTTTTTGTGAATTTGCTAACATACAATGTGTCTTTTTGCCTTTTTTTTATTTTTTAGTCGTGTTTACAAAGAGAGATTAGGCGTTCCTCCAAAAGTGATCATCGGGTACCAGTCACATGCAGATACCGCCACAAAGAGCGGCTCCTCAACCAAGAACAAGTTTGTTGCCTAAGGACTGTTAACCAGTATCATCAACCATGCCTCTTTCTGTTGCCAGCTTTGATTTTTCTGACATGTTTATCCACTAACAAACATTTCAAGTGGAGATAAAATGTGTTCCTTTTCGTTTGCTTATTTGTTGCTACTTAACCAAAGCTTTTGTTTATGGTAAGGGAGTGTGCAGTTAAAATGTAGCACTATCTTGATTATTTTTGTGGTGGTGGGCTGAAGATGAGTAAAAGATGTAAGAATTAATTTCATTTATCATTCCCTTAGTGTATGTCAGTAATTTTCTTAAAGTACTTAACATTAAAGGCAAAAAGAACAAAGTAAAACATGTTCTACTTTGGTATAAACTAGCTCTGTATTACTCTAATGCCACACAGATAAATTACAATATACATGTATGGCTTTATTGCACATGGAATTTTAAACAATACATTGTGATCAAACCCACATCTTCTGAAAGTTTACACATTGATAGAATTTTTTTTTTTATTTTTTTTTAATTCAGCTGTAAGAGCAGTTTTGACTTCTTTGTGGAGTTGTTTTCCAGGTTGATAATTATTTCAGTCCTTTTATTGCGGACGTTGCAAATAGGATGGCTTAATTTGAACAGTTTAGTTTCTTGTGCAGTATGTGAAGTGTTGATGTTGAGATACTCGTGGTGCTTCATGGTGAGTTTGAGGTATATTTTGAAGTTGACTTATTTGCCACTGGAGTAAACTACAAATTTCACGCCAAAATGGACCGTGAAGCATACTAACTATGTGCCTCAGATTTATCACTGGAGCAAATGCAAGCTGTTCATAACTGAGCTTTTGATATACTTTTTCTCATGTACACAAATCTCTAGAATTTTGAGTTTCAGAGCACAAAGATGTCAATGATGAAAACAGGATTTTGTATCGCTGTATATCTTAAATGAGGATATTTTCCAAATGTACATATTGTTGGATATGTACAATGTTCAGTTAAAATGTCGACTTGTTTGTTTGGTCAGTTTTATTGAGCTACTTCTTTGAAGTTTACAAAGTATAATTATTTCCACTCCAGATTTTGTTTTGATTGTGGCATAAGAGGATAAAAAAAATTGTTTGGGAGGGATTGAACTGTGCCTTTAATGTAACACTGCCTGATATTTCTCAGCAGTAAATGTATAAAGGAGTGATGTAAATAAAACATGTACAGTTTAGTGTGTTCTGTTCAAAGGTGTTTCAGTTACAGATTATTTTGACTGTTAAATCCTAATTGCATGCCATAAATTCAAATAAGTTAGTGATGGCTTGGAGGCAGGGAACCTAATAATAAAATAAAATGACCTGAAGTAATTTATATCGGATATAATTATAGTAAGATGTATATTTTTAGAGAAAAATGCTTCAGGATATTTCTGTCGTTGGCATTGCATTTATTAAGGGAAAATAATGACTTCAAAGGCTGAAAGAGACATCTGTAAGTAAACTGCCATTTAACCTTACATTGCATCTTCATGAAAGCTCTATATGTATGCTAATAATAGGCTGCTCGGCAATTTATATCACACAGCATCTGTAAGGAGCTCTCCATCACTCTTAACACTTACCTCATGTTGAATAATGCAAGGTGTGTTTTCTTGAGGCTGAAAATTATTTTAATGTCACCCTAGCACTATCTATTTAGTCTTCTCTCCTGTTACGCTGATGTGTGTTACCTTAAATTGTTAGGGAGCAAAAAAATCTGATTACAAACCTAACACACATCAGCGTAACAGGAGAGAAGACTAAATAGATAGTGCTAGGGTGACATTAAAATAATTTTCAGCCTCAAGAAAACACACCTTGCATTATTCAACATGAGGTAAGTGTTAAGAGTGATGGAGAGCTCCTTACAGATGCTGTGTGATATAAATTGCCGAGCAGCCTATTATTAGCATACATATAGAGCTTTCATAAAGATGCAATGTAAGGTTAAATGGCAGTTTACTTACAGATGTCTTTCAGCCTTTGAAGTAATTATTTTCCCTTTTATAAATGCAATGCCAACGACCGAAATACCCTGAAGTATTGTTTTTTCATGTATATTGTCATATACATCTTACGATAATTCTATCCAATATTATATTGGATATAATTATAGTAAGATGTATAATTATAGTAAGATGTCCTTCCAGAAAAATGCAGAGTTTTTTTGTGATTGTTGCGGGCAAAAATCCTTTATGCGGCACGTTTTCTTAAAAAATGCGATGGAATATGCGGGATATTTATGCAATTTTATGCGATGAAATTGTGGGAACTTGCAAAAATTGCGGTAACTTGCGGGAAGTAAACGCAACATTTTTCAACTTTCTGCTAAAATATCCCTTGTGTTGACCTCGGGTCACATTGGTCCGTTTTTAAATTTTTGTTTTATATCAGAAAATATTGGACGTAGAAATAAGCGCTGAAAATGTGTAAAAAAATTTTTTTAAATTTAAAACGTTGGAAAAAGCAAAAACAAATTGTGAAAAAAGGCGTCACAAATGTCAGAAAAAAAAAAAAATTTCAAGGTTGAAACGAAGACAACACAAGGGTTAAATGTGACTTTTTTTTGCAACGAAAATGCAGGCATTATGAAATCATGTAACAACAAGGAAATCGGCAATTTATGCGGCGAAAGTGCGGCGTATTTGAAAAAATGCGGCCTCTGCATAAATATGCGGACTTTCGCTGACTGTGCATTTAATTATGCGATCGCATAATCACGTTTTTCTGGAGGGACTGAATATAAATTACTTCAGATCATTTTCTTTTATTAGGCCTAGTAGCTACAGTAAATTATGTCTCAGTTGGTCTTAACCTTTTATTAGGCTATACAAATTGTAGTTGGACTTGAATGGGCTTAAAGCAATCTACTGTATGGCATCCATTGACCGCTTACTTGAGAGCAACACAGCCCCTACTGCTCCTTTGAAATAAGCCTCCCTGTAATTGACACAATTAATCAAGGCACATGCTCACACTGGAGACAACTAAGAGAATCTTAGAAGAGAGATCCACAAAGATTTGTCTCAAGAGATTGTAAGGTTGAATGTTTTGTTGAAAGCCTTTTTAATGTTGGTAATTTGCTACTGTTGAACATTTAGTCTGCGTCTTAACACTGCAGACCTCAAGAAAGAATATATTGTAGATGGAAGCATAACACATAATAAAATTGTAGCTGCTAATTTACAGCTATTTAAATAAAGACTAAGCCCAGATGCTTGGTTTCCCTCACTCAAATACTTCCATGGCTGATGGGATCCAATGCAGCAGAATGACACAGGAACTTATTATACTTATATTTTAGGCTTAAAAATGAAGAAATAGCAATATCTTGAACTGAGATGCAATCAGTCTGAACAAAATTGTTAGATAAAAGGTGGACTGAGGTTGTAGTGCCTTTGGTTTGAAGGTGTATGATACTTCAGTTTATACTATGGTCAGCTGGAGACAACTTTGCAAAAAAGGTGAATAATGGTTTTGCATGGCAACAAGCTCAGACTTAAAATGTTTTTCATTTATTTGACTTTTTCTCAGCAACACACTTGATACAAATACATTTTATGTGCACACAATGTCACCTGTTTTCTTAAAGTCAGTAATATCCCACTCCATGTATAATCTTGTATTTATCATTAGTTCATACAGATTAATTGGTATTGGGCATTTCCTTAAGACATGGCCAACCATAAAAACAATCCCAACATAGTGTGGGTATTTGAAAAGCAGTAAACCTTGTCTGGTGGATTTCTTTTTGCTGGTATTTTTATTCTCCTCTGTTCAGCTGTAACACAAGCTCAAGTAAATTAACTTACTGCAGGTAAAGTAAATCCTTCAGGCCTCTGATGTTTTCAGATGTCCTGGTACAGGTCAGTGAGATTATTTGTCCATTTATTGTATGGAAGGGCGAGTGTGTTACATAAAGCAATTATGTGTCCGTTTTATAGACCCTCTAGATGAGTAGGCTACATAATGTGATACAATCTGTTAATGTAATTAACTGTCTGATAATGTAATATAATCTTTGATGGATAATTTAATTATTACCCTCCATGATGTAATAGTGTAGCTCATACAAGCATATATTTTAAGACATTGCATCAAGGAGATTTAAAAACTAATTACTACATTATCTTGTAGTTCTTATTTCATCATTTCTTTTCTTGGCTTCTGCTTGTCATTTCGAAGTCTTTAAAAAGACGATGATGCAGACTGATCACAATCTGCCCATCCTCTCAAATAACAATCTGTTCATAAGCATGCTGGCTGTTGCAGGGATCAAAGCCCATCCATCCATCCATCCATCCATCCATCCATCCATCCATCCGTATACCTTGGAACCCTTCAGCAGCATGAATTGGCGCCCCAACAACCAGGGGTGGACGTAACGAATTACACGTAGGCTACTCTCGTTACAGTAGCCTAACAACGTCGTTTTTTTTGGGCAGGCCTACTTATAGCCTATTGTTTGGAGTATTTTTAAAAATCAGTTGTTTTACTTAGTTAGGTTACTTTAAGTATTTTTTTTTTATTTCAGGTATTATAGGCTATTCTGGACATGTCAAGTCGCATTCACACTCAGCTGATACGTTTAGCCTACCTTATGCCGCGTTCTATTTACCTCCGAACTCGGAAGCCGCAACTGGGAACGACGTCATACCCGAGTTGAATGCGTTCTATTTAAAAGTCGGATTTTCATTGTTTTCATTAGCTCTAGCCCGGTTAGCTATTGTTAGCAACCAGTTGATAACAACGCATTACGCCGTTTTTTGTGCATGCAAACAACGTAACAACATGTCCACAGATAGAAGTTGGACATGCCTGTGTGAACGACTGATTTAGTGACACAAATAAGACAGAAGTGCTTATAACTTTATGTTACTGCAGCTTTCACAACTGTTGATACAGGGGGCAGCCATGTTGGATTTTGAACTCGCTCTACTGCGAGGTTGTACGAGTTCAGAGCTCGTTAATACGAAGTCATGGGGCATGTTTACAACTTTGACCTCGTAAAAAACGAGTTCCGTGCTAAATAGAACGCGGCATTACCTTCACTGGCCACGTGTCCGGGCCGGGGGCGTGCATTCGCAATCGTGCCAATGAGTTTGTGAACTATGCAATATGATAATCACGCCATTATAGATTAAGGTTGAAATTTTCGGACCTTAGCATAGGTAAAATAATACCTTAATTAATCACGGGTTTAATGCTCTCCACCCGACGGGCACGCTATAATGGTGTTTTTCCATTACATGGTACCTGCTCGACTCGCCTCGACTCTACTCGCCTCGACACACTGTGCATCCGTTTTCTATTGCAGATTTTAGTACCGCCTCAGCGTGGCTGGTCGTCTTATGCCGGCTCGACGCACACACCATCACACAAGTATAAACATCAGGCCACTTGAGCTTGTTTTACAGTTTTGTGGAGGCTCCACGCAGAGCTTTCGCCGTAGCCTATATAAGCCTGATGTTTATACTTGTGCGCTGGTGTGTGCGTCGAGCCGGCCATGTGTGTGTGTACGTAGGCTACGGCGAAAGCTCTGCCTGTAGGCTCCACATGACTGTAAAACAAGCGGCGCCGCAGTAACCTGCCGTGACCTAACGCGACACACACACAGAACGTCGAAAGGTATGTTGTTGTTGCCACAGCCAGAAGACACATTTTGTTTCAAATGAAGCTGGAGGCAGCAAAAAAAAATAAAAATAGCGGGTTTGTTCAGGACACCCCGTCTGTTGCTATCACGCCACCTTTTCGGCTCGCCTCAGCTCGCTTAGAACCTCGACTGAGGTGGTACTAAAATAAATACCTGTTAGCACGTACCAGGTACTTTTTTTCGTAATGGAAAACCAAAAAAGGCGAGTAGAGTCGAGGCGAGTCGAGCCGGTACCATGTAATGGAAAAGCGCCATAAGTGTCTAAAATAAAACAAACCCATGATTAGCTTACCCAACAGGTGCTTGGTCTGACTTAGGCCTACTTGCTAAGATAAAATGCACGATAGGTCCAACAGCGCTGATTTCTGCATTCACTGAGTAACTTCTACTGCTCAGCGAAGTGTGTGAGGCTCTTTTATTTTTTATTTAAAATTATTATTATTATATATTTTTTATACTTTTCATTTCTGCCACAGTTGTGACTACAGAGCCAGACATTTTGAAACTTTGAGGAGTGCAGTGGGACAGATGAGGCTGAGTGGACTGGTTATATTATGGATTGGGAATGAACCTGAGGCAGATTGTGGAGGACTTCACGGTGCACATTGCAGGTGGCCCTTCAGGTGAGTACAATAACACACAACCCAGAGGAGCTTGTGTGCATGTCTTGTGTGTAGCCTACTAAACATTGTGTCAAATCTTTGCAACGCTTTCTTGCTTTATTGTGTGTTTGTGGCTACAGCCATTGTGGAGTTGTCATTGTTTGAACATATCTGTGTTGTCTGCTTTGGTGATGTTTTCTTCTGCTGTTAATTCTATAAGAAGTGTTATCAGTATCTTATTTACTGTATGTATATTTTCTGCATTTTTGTGTAATAGTCTGTCTGAGTTGTGCCCTCTTTTCTGGTAGGCCTATAGCCTACTTGATAATGTATGCATTGTTGGTTTGGGCATAAGGGCCCTGTGTATAGCCTATACATTGTCATGTCAATGCACTTAATTTGCCTAAATACGTTCTTTAAATTTGGTCTGTCATTTAACCTACTTTTATCAAGCCTAAGCATGTACACAAGTAATTTTACTTGTAAAAGTATAGTAGTCTTTCCATCCCTGGCCACAAGAACATTAGTAATGCTGGGCACTGATACTGTGCGACAAGTCCTGGCTCACAGTCTGCATTTTGAATTCATCCCAAAGATGGTTAAGGTCAGGCCTTTCTGCTAACCATTCAGTTTATTTCACAATAAACTCCAGAAAAAACATTTATTTTCAGACTACACTCTGTGTATCTATCTGTCTAAAAAAATATATCTACTCACCTTTGTTGCCATAGATAATAATTCATGAGTGTGCATAGTGTGAGTGTGACATTGGGGATTTTCTTTTCACAAACTCTCCACTGGGAGGCAGTATAACTACACACTTGTCTTGAGCCTCCAATCTGTCTATCCTTCACTTTTTTTTGTAGAGGAAATTAGGATTCCACTGAGTGTGTCTGTTGAACACATGAGGGAAAGAATATATCTGTAAATAGCAGCTGTGTCTTTTTTTAATATATTTATATACCATCCACACCCACCCGCGAAAAATGAAAGAAATCCACATTACAATGTTCCCCTATCGCCTTAGGCAACTGTCAACCTCCTGCTCAGCAGCCCCTGTACGGCGCACAAAAGGGGACAGGGAGAGTCAAGCCATGCACCCTCCACTTGACTGATGTTTTTGTACCATCTTCTATGCACAAGTGCAGGAGTTATAAACCCAATGACATGACACCACTCTGGACTAGGCTGCGGTATAAAAGGTTGCAGATGGTTCTTAGCATCTGCAGGAGGTGCTCCTTCCCTCTGTGCTCTGTGACAGACGTTTCACTTAACTATTTCTCGTTTCGCAGTACCCCAACAGCAGCTGCCTCAGGAATTCTAAGCTAGGCTCAGTAGGTAGGCTATTATCCATGGTGCTGCTGACCGTGTCCATGAGTCAATAATAAGATCTTGACATCTCTCTGTCTGAACCAGAGGGAGGAATCCACTCATTAAGTATTGTATAGGGGGCATGTGTGTGTGTGTGTGTGTGTGTGCGTGTATATATATATATATATATATATATATATATATATATATATATATATATATATATATATATATATATATATACAAAATCTGTGTAACAAGCAAAAAGCTGCATGGAGTTAAATTTTGTCCCAGTTAGAAGTAATATATAGATTTTTATAATATTTTATGTTTAAATAAACATGCATTTCTGATATTAATCAGTGTCAATATCAATATTTTGATCACTAATTTATGGTTTGAGTATTCAATTACTCTCAAACATGTCTACATAGAACTGTATAATGATCACTGGGCTACTTGGCAATACACTGCACCATATTTTGTTAATATCAACATCTGGGTTATAACATTTGGTGACCTTTTGACATGTGCGTCTTACAAAATCTGAATTGAATGCCAATAAACTGAATAGTGCTTTAAATATAGTATTCACAATTTTAATTGAGAAAGGATTCAGTTAAGCATGTGAAGATACTCATTAATCATGTACCTGTTGTCATATTTTGACGTTTGTGAATGGTTGGCTGAGCAACAATAGCATGGAGGATTGCCATGCATAATAACAGTAAAAAAGCAAATTGACATTATTGGTATTCCTAGAGACATCTAATTTTCCAAACTCAACACGGCATGACAAATATTTGTGATAGATATTGTATCAAAACAGAATTTGTGTTTTGTAACATCTGTTTTTTTTTTTTTTTTTTGGCTGTCACTTTGAATGGATTTTGGTATAAAAACAATTTGTAACAGTGTATAAAAAGCATGTGAACCTATCTGGAAACGTGCACTTTGCTTGTTCTTCCCTGTGTTTGTCCTGTTTCAATCTCTACTGATGTGTTGTGTAAATTACTTTGTGACAGACTTGTTTGATAGAAAAGGCTTTGCAAATAAATTGAACTTTTCCTGACTCATTGGAAATTGAAAAGGCTGTAGGGCTAAAAGCAGCCATGACTGGGATGTGTAGCTCATATTTACACTTATAGTTGCATCAAACAGAGCCATGTTCAAGTATGCAGACGGCATTTTACTACCAAAACAAGGCTCAGCTTCTCGTACTGCTGTCAGTATTGTCCATGTCTGATGCACATGGATCCAAATTCATTTAAGCACTTAACAATGTCACACTTCACTGTTACTCTTGCCAAGGAGGTAATGTCTACCACAATAATGTGTTTGTTCATTTGTGTATCAGCAGTATATCAACAGTTAATCACAGATGCTAAATTTGGTTGTGTCACTTTTATACTGTGTGAAATGATCCATGTTCTTTCCCAGATATCTTAGCCTCCTCTGTATACAGACTGTAAAACGGCAAACACTAATGTCTTTAATCCAGTAGACTGGCATTAGAGATAGTAAGCTGCCTGTTCCCTGCACCACAAATATGTACTATGTGTATCTGTGCTTGCAAAAATAGCATTAGTCAATGAAGTGAGCAACCACTGTGAACTAATCTATGTAGCAGTTCACTGAGTTGTAGTGTGAAAGTACAGTATGTTTTGTCATCGGTGGCCGCCCTTCTATGGGAATGTAATTTAAACACGGACAGCTGCTTCTGCGCCTACATTGCTGTCACGGACCAAAAAACGTCTACAATTAAGTGTAATTAATTTGTTTTGTCTTTCTTGTGCTAATATTGGATTATGAGAAGCATACATGATCATGAATGTAATGAAAATCAGCTAAAAAAGGAAACTGATCAATAATTGCATGGACATGGCAAACTGATGTTGGAATACAATTAATTATAATGTTAAGCTTCATTTTCCATTCCTCTGCGGTTCGTCACAGGAATGGAACTGTATACCTACCTCTGTCTGTTCAACTTGTAGTGAGCTCCAGTAGATTCAAAATAGTTTTGTTTTTTTTCTCAACTGCTTACACACACAATCTTTTCATGTCACACGATTTTTGAAACCTCTCACTCAAAGTGCAAAATTACACAACAAATCTCCAAAACCCTAAGCTATTTCTCAGCCTTTCACTCAGTTTTCAATTGCATGAAACACTTTTTTTTTAAACGCGCAATTCTCTACCTAAGGCACAAAAATCTATCAGGAAGTGATTTGCTTTCCTTTTCTAAACACAGCCAATCAAAATGCTACACTTATTTACCAGGGCACACACACTCTCCTCACATGTGCAAACACATTATGTCATAACTGAACACTAACCAATCACTGCTTTAGTATAGGCCTATACAGAGGTCAAAGGTCAGATTACCTGTTTTGAACAATGGATGCCAACAATAGACAGAGAACAAGGGGAGGAGGAGGGACAGACGGGACGACAACGAGGGGGAGGGAAGAAGAGGAAGGAGAGCCTCATCTGATGAGATCAGGGCCACACTTATTCATGTGATCAACCACGGATTGACCAATGAGAAAAGCCCATGAAAATCTTGAGTAGCTTTACAATGGCGTCCATACTGCATGCAACTATCTAATGACTATTTGAGCATTACAAATAAATCAGACTTTGTTTGTGCATACAAAATGCAAATTAGTCGTGGCTATAAACCTCTATGCATGGCATCTACTTTGTATTCTTTATAATGCAATGTTATATGCATTTGTCCCTGTCAAAAAAACATTAAATAAATAAACATGCACACATTCTTTATTCTAAAAATGATACCTTTTGGTTTACAGGTGTTTGTAGTTTTCTTGTTTCATGCTACTGTATACAACGCTGTGCTACTCTTACAAACGTGATGTTTTGTCCAATAAATATTTTCTGTTTTACTGTAACATTACATTGTTGTTTACAGTGCACTTTTCAACCACTCTCAGCAGATTACTTTCACTCTAGAACAAGGGTCACCAACACAGTGCCCGTGGGCACCAGGTAGCCCCAAACAACCACATGAGTAGCCCTCAGGCCTGTTCTAAAAATGAAAATTGAATATTGATATTATCTGTTTCACACCTTGTTAAGTCATTGTTGATTATTGTTAGAAATCATTAATGTGATCAGTGTCTTAACATAGATGACTATCATTAATAATCATATATAACTACTGAGCAAATTTGTTATTTCAGAAGAGTGTATCAAACTGGTAGCCCTTCGTATGACTCAGTACCCATGAAGTAGCTCTCAGTTTCAAAAAGGTTGGTGACCCCTGATATAGAACATTGTAAATGTAGATATAGGCCTATGAAAGGCAAAAGAGCTTTATATTTAGAACAAGGGTGTGTAGCCTACATGGTATATCCAAAAAGTTACTATTATGAAAAAAGTTTGCCATTTAATGCAAATGCTTCATTTTGAGATGTGTTTATGGTATTTTGAATGCAGTGTCTGATTTTGAAGGGCATGTGAGGCATTTTGTGTTTTGTGTGTGCAGTTTTGGGAATTGGGTGTAGAGTTTTGAAAAAAGGAGACAGTTTTGAAAACGTGTGTAAGCAATTGGAAAAAACTGTAACTGCAGAATTGCTGTCTAAGTATTTTTTGTTTGGCGAGCTGTTTTATTCCTTAGGCCTAACAAAAATAATTGTTTGGTTCCGGTTTCCGACTGACCCTGTCAATTTATGTCTGACCCAAATTTATTTTATGAGCTTGGGGGAAGAAATGATACGAATTAAATAAATGCCCAAAAAAAAAGTTTGAGGCAAACTATAATTCCATTTTTGTATAGCACTCTTGCAATGCAAGATGCCTGTTGTCCTCCAGCAATGCTGGGAGAGGACCCGATGTCACTGGACACGGCACTTAACGTTGCCGTGTCCAGTTTTACGGCAGCAGCAACAGCAGTGAAGTATCTAATGATTTACAACTTTGACTTAAGTTTAATTACGCCTGCATATTTTAATTCAAATGTATTCCATACAATAATGTGTTACTGAAGTCATGGTGGGAAGGAGAGGCCCTATACAGGAAAGAGTTCGAGGAGGATACAGATGTGGAGTCTAAGAGAATAACAGGAAAAGGGCCCTAAAACAAAAGAGACTGTTTCTTCTAGTCCATGTATAGGACACTCGTGGTTGACCTTTATCTCAACTCATATATACACCCTCCCACTAAATGCACAGTATATATACCATGTGTTAACTGCAGAACTTCAGAGCGACATATTGGAAGAATTGGGTTGGTCGTTCTCCAAGCTCTCTGCAGGAGTTTGTTAAAAAGGATGCTGAAAATCTTGAATTGTAATAAATCCTTTTATAATCAAGAACAGTGTCGGCGGATTCCTCTTCATACAGCATCACAGCATTACTATTAAAAGTCACCACAGCAGCGTGAGGACGGCGCCTTCAAGCAGCCCTCACCGGCCAGCTACAGCGCTACTGCGCCGCCGGGGAACTTCATCACGTTAAACAGGGCAGATGAAACCACTCAGGAACTGTTGTTTAATATCGTTCAAGAGGATGGCAACGTAGCAAGCAAACGCAATCAAATGAAAGGTAAACACCCTTTAGAGTGCTCTAACGTTACAGCAAGTCCATGTGGCTCAGTGGAGGTGGCTAACAGCAGTGAAGCTAATGACAACTTCACAACACAATTCATTTGGATACAAGCGTTGCGTTATGGAAGATAGATGGGATTCTGAACAGCAATGACTGCGCGCGTAAACAATTCTTTTTGCCTTAGGTATGTTTCCACTGCTTGCCCAGGCAGTTCTAATGCATTTTTCTAGAGAGCTGACCAAGTGAGCAGCATCATACATAATCAGTACGTTGCAGACGGACATCATGCTAACCTACATGACGAAAGACAAACAAATCAAATACTGGTAAAGTTAGGGCTGCTCGATTATGGAAGAAACCATAATCAGGATTATTTTTGGTCGGTATTGAAATCACGATTGTTTAACTATTGTTTATTGTTTGCAAAGATGTTGCAAGTATTGAACTTTAAAAAAGCAGCAGCAAACACCTTGAACTGTGAAATCTCCCTTAATACTTTTCCCGTTTGAACTTTTTTTTTTTTCCTGTCTCCCATTCAGAACACAAGACGACAAAATAAGAGTTTACTTGCAAAACGTAATGTGCAACAATAATATTGTTTCTCGATGACTTAACGATAATTGCACTGCCCTAAGTGAATCACAAAGTGAAAAAATAGTATGAGTCAGCCTTCAAAACCTCAGCAGTCCATAAGCAGGGCCAAGCCTCTACGGATTTTGTGTAAACAAAGCGTATAAGGAGCTTCTTTATTGAGCCTGCCTCTAAATCCTTTCTTAATTATTTCAATGTTAAAAATATATGTTTAACATATATGCATTTCATTTTCTTTGCACACACTGGTCCACACAATCTATTAATGTTTCTTTTGTTAGTTTTGCACTTGATTTTGTATTTTGTCTATATCTGAATTTTGGACTGTAATGAAATGTGATAAAACAGATTTTTTTGAATGCCTGAGAAAGAGCCACTAGTAGTAACACGTCTCTCTCTGTAGAACTGCCAGTAATTAGCATTAACAAACTGATTAGTCTCAGAGGGAAGGCATGAGACTATGAAAGAAAATTATTCAAAAACACACATCCTCAGGTCTTTGTTATACAGGAAGAATAAATGGATTGCTCCATATTCCAAGCAATGTTTCCATCTATGCTGTTTTATCCTTGAGCAATACAATGAACTACCTGTTCCTGGCAGGTGTGTGTGTGTGTGTGTGTGTGTGTGTGTGTGTGTGTGTGTGTGTGTGTGTGTGTGTGTGTGTGTGTGTGTGTGTGTGTGTGTGTGTGTGTGTGTGTGTGTGTGTGTGTGTGTGTGTGTGTGTGTGTGTGTGTGTGTGTGAGAGAGAGAGTGAGTAAAAGTAAGTATATATAAACAGCACAAAAAGTAAAGAAATTTGTGTTTGGTAGATTATTTCTCTGTGGTAACAATGTTTTTTGGCAATAAATCTTACACTGTTGGAAAGCCTGTTTAGTTCCCTTTTGAAATGGTGCATTTGTAAGGAACATGCATTTATGTTGGATGAGCAGCAGCGCTGAGTAGGCTATGTGGGTTGCACCCATGAAAAATTTGCCAAATCTTCTCTGCCAATGCCAAACAGCTTATTCTGCCATTACCTCGTTTGGTGTTTGGTGGGTTGGATGATTGAAGTTTGAAGAAACAAGACATATTGGCAATTTAACAATTTATTAATTTCACAAACAGGAGCCTCAGTAGCTGAGTGAGTGTTGGTCACTCTGTCACGAACAGCACGCCCAAGCTGATCCCACAAGTGTTCAATGGGGTTGAGGTCAGGACTGCTGGCAGGCCATTCCATCCTCTCCACTCCCACTTCTTCTCTGCGTCTTCTCCACACTTTGACCCTACGATCCAACTGCCGTAGGCAGAATCATCCAACCCACCAAACGAATCAATGGCAGAATAAGCTCTTTGGCATTGGCAGAGAAGAATTGGCAAATTTTTCATGGGCGCAACCCACATACTCGGCGCTGCTGCTCATCTCACAAATGCATGTTCCTTACAAATGGGGCACCATTTGAAAGGGAACTAAACAGGCTTTCCAACGGTATAAGATTTATTGCCAAAAAACATTGTTACCTCAGAGAAATAATCTACCAAACACAAGTGGCCTTACTTTTTGTGCTAAGTATGTATGTGTGTGTGTGTATGTGTGTATATATATATGTATGTGTGTGTGTGTGTGTGTATATATATATATATATATATATATATATATATATATATATATATATATATATAAATGAATGAATGAAAGGGTTTGTCAGAAAGTCTTACCTCATACGACGCTTTATCTTCTGTGATCTCTCGCTTTCTGTCTCTCACACCTCTCTTTCTTCTTCCTCCTTCCTCTCTAATTTTCTATTAGTTTCTTCTTCAGGTTCTTGCCATCTCCTGCCTTCTCCCCCTCTCACACACACACACACACATATGCATGCACACATACTACACACATGTTCTCTTGCCCCCCACGCCCACAGCTGTTACAAATGAGCTGCACACACACCTAGCTCATTCCACGTTGTCAGTTTTAGTACACATGTTCAGTTCGGGCAGGAAAAAGATTCCCTGGCAGTTACTTAGTTAAATGAGATATCCCTCCTGTCGGTTCAGCAGTAATCACTGATGTCACAGCTCAGGAATCCGGTATGTTACATCTATTCCCCAAAGTTAGGGTATCATCCATCCCTGAGCATGCTTCCAGTTGGGTTTTTCTGACCCAGTTTAAAAAAATCTGCAACACATTTACATCAGTTAATGTATAACTGTTGCGCAGAATGATCTGATGAAATGTACTTCTTATGCCGAGTTTGATCTCAACTCTGAGGTCAGCTCATCATGCATAAATGGTGTTTCCCTGGCAACATATTCCATATGAGAAATGCTGATGAACGCAGTGGAGTGCTCTCTATCTGGAAAATCATTCACTGGTTGCAAGTCCTTGTGGTGATGATCTCAAAGGGCTAATATTTTAGGACACAATTGACATGAAGTATTGTAATTCAAGACACACACACACACACACACAGTGAACATGTAGAGATTTTCATCAGAGGGGGCAGTAGTAGTAACAACATAGGGAGTCAATGTAAAAAAAGAAGAAACTGAATCAACATCCGCTGGCTTCCCCTGATCATTTTATGAAGCAGATAAAGATGAATTATCCTGAAAGGAATCAACGCTCTCACAATTGGAAGAGAACAAACCTCACACCTTGTTTGTACAGAAAAGTCTCTAAGACATTAACCTACCGTGCTGCCACTATAAAGGCAAAAGTCCAAAAATAGAGCCCAAAAAAATGTGTCTTTGTATCAGATCGGCCGGTCACACCGCAACGACTCTTTGCGTTCTGCTCTAAATATTCAGGCCACATCAGATATTGATTACATTTTTGAAATTGCATTTTAGTGATGGATGACAGAGGCACAACATTGTTTGTACAAACAAACAGCAACTCGCTCAGCCATCCTGTTCTTCGGGACGGTGCTTAATGCAACAAAATCCTCCATGTTCAACATTTGTAACCATACAAAACTGCTGCTAATCCAAGTCTCCAGTGTTTAGGGGAGCGTGCATGTTTTCTATGTCTGTGTGTGTGTGTGTGTGCATCGATTTGTTAGCTTTGTAATCCTCGATTGTGACAACGGTCAGCGAGATTAGGGGCTAGAGCCACAGTGTCGGCCCTTTTAGGCGGGTAATGGGCAAAAAAGCGTGTTAATTGCCCTTGACTGTTGAGAGTAAATTAATTATTGATCGCTCTCTCGACTCCTTCTGTACTTACATACCCTTACAAATCCTTTTATCTTTGGCCCGGAATAAGAGCATTTCCTCTTTTCCCGTCATTATGCGGGCTGGCAAGCAGCATGACTACTAGCCAACCTCATGAACCAAAGCCTTTTTTCTTCTCTTTTGTATCCCTGCTTGTAGCTGTGTAGTGTGCTAAAAAGGGTTTATCAGAAAGGCTAACCTCATAAGACGCTTTATCTTCTGTGATCTCTCGCTTTCTGTCTCTCACACCTTTCTTTCTTCTTCCTCCTTCCTCTCTAATTTTCTATTAGTTTCTTCTTCAGGTTATTGCATCTCCTGCCTTCTCCCCCTCTCACACACACACCCACACACATATGCATGCACACATACTACACACATGTTCTCTTGCCCCCCACACCCACAGCTGTTACAAATAAATAAGAGCCCGGATGAATAAAAACCGAGGTTGAGGTCTAAAGGCTGTGTCGTAAATTGCTGACAGTGAATGTAAAGGCGTGGAAGCAGTGCAGACAACAGCATCATTATTCTGCCTATTGATTTTCTCCCTCTGCTGCTAAAAGGAAAAAGCCACCTTGTATTTGAAATGAGATATAAACAAAGTCCAACATGATATAAGTGCATATATTTTTTTCTACGTGCCGCAGATGTTGGATTAAAGCTTCAGCTAAAAGAGGCTTGTGTGTGGTATATGTATGTATGTCTGTGTGTGCAAGATAATGTTATAGTGTAGGTGTTTGAGACAAAGTGACAGATGCCCTGTATTGATGACTTATTTGATGCCGTATTCACTGTTATCACACATCACAGTGCTATATTGTATCTCTCAATCTGCATCTCACATCAAAACTAGATGTGCACTGGTCAGTAAAATGAATAGTCCTCCCACCTCTATAGGGGGGAAATGCCATGTCTTAAAGGAATAGGTCAACATTTTGGGAAATACGCTTGTATTCCAATACGTCGGATGAGACGATCAAAACCACTTTCATCTGTTAAGCATGAAGCTAAAGCCAGGAAGCGGTTTGTTTAGCTTAGCATTAAGACTGAAAGCAGGGGGAAACGTCTTTCTTGGCTAGAATTGCGCAGTGAGTTCCTGGAGTCACCATTTGCTGCTTTGCAATTAAAGGGTAACTTCATTTTATTTTTTTTATTTTTTTTCCAACCTGGGCCCTATTTTCCTATGTTTTTGTGTCTTAAGTGACTGATGGGAACAACATTCTCTGAAATTGGTCCAGCATTAAGCAAGACGGCTGCACCTGGCAGTGGCGAAACAAACTGCAATGTAAAGTTAATGGGCAATTGCGCACTTTCAATTTCTGTCCACAAAAAGTGCTTTCTTTGCCACTGACATGCTCAGATTATTATTATTATTATTATTATTATTATTATTATTATTATTATTATTATTATTATTATTATTGTCAGTGTCTGACAATAGTATGTAAAGGATCCCTACAGAGAGAGACGTTTTTGTTTTAAATTATTATATTGGGTTGCGGCTTCCGGTTACTGCGTTCTCGCTCAATACTGGACCAATGTCAAGATTTTTAGTCAAGATTAGTCACTTAGACACCAATGTATGGGAACATAGGTTCCAGGGTAAAAAAATACCAAAAAGAACTCCTTTTAATGACTAAAGCAGATGTCAATCAAGCACAGCCACACAGTCCTGGCGTGGGGTCTAATCAACCACAAAAAGTGAAAACACCTGTGTATGGCGTGTGAAGGGTCTTTTAAAGTGTCTTGCATAATTAGCATGATTTTTAGCAGCTGTGCTAATTTACAATAATTTCATAGTAACAACATGCTGATGTTTGAATGAATTCCAGGATACATCTTTTGGTTATATCACTGTTGTGTGACCCAGATAATGTAATAACACAAATACACAGCCTATGAAGTAAACAACGGCTCTTTATTATCATTAAAAAAACTATATCCCCCCTTGTCATTTTTGTTGCTATGAATGTGTATAGGGTCAAGTGCCAACAACTAACAATTGAAATAATAAAAAATATATATATATATTCGGACTAATAATCACTTGTATAATTACAATTTGGCATATCTAAACAAAATAAACAATTACCAGTCATACGCCTTAAGACCTGAGCTAATGTTAGCAATTAATTGCGGTTAAACAAAACTGCGATTATGTAAAATAATTGACAATAAGACAATTATGCAATAATTGTTACAGACCTAAGCATATATATATATATATATATATATATATATATATATATATATATATTCTTTAGTATTACTTTGTTTTTGTTAAACCCACTTAAAGGAGAATTCTGGTCGATTTCAACACGTAGCTGTGTTTGTAAATTTGGAGTGCTGTCAGTAGCGAGAAAAACGAAAACAATCGGTGCTGCCTACACCGTGTTATCCTCCTGCTAGTGTGTGCTTTTAGCCTGTTAACATATTCGAAATGTCATTACAAGTGCATGTCCATGTGAATCGGACTGCAGTAGATGTGAAAGAAATGCATAAAAGTTGTGCTAATTCAGCTGTTTAATTCCAGTGTTGAGACAGCAAGACGAGTGCTTAGGGACCGTCTACAAAGTGCAACACCGAAAATTCTCCTTTTTAATTTAGGATTTGAAAATGTTTTACTTTGACACCATCTGGTGGTAGTATCAAGAATGAAATTGTGACAAAGTGAACGCACGCATTATATTTACCTCTACAAAGCATGTCTTAAAAGGTTCTTTATAGTCTGAGATTCTCAGACAACCAATGTCTGCTGTTGTTGCCACACAAGGTATAGCTCAATGTGAAGTTATATGATATATGTGACTACAGGAAGAGAAAAAACACACCACAAACACTTAAATGGTCCCATGAATGCAGCAACTGTTGCTTTACTCTAAGTGTGGCACTGTCCGCTTGCACTCTAACTGAGGTTGTGTTGTACTTGAAGTTATGTTTGAATTAAATGACTTTGATAGTCTTTTACTGTATGTTCCAGCACCAATGTCATTCATAAAATCAATCAATTCACATTCATTGCTCTTAGCGACTTGAGCTACTCTTACTGTGACATCTTTATCATCCAAGGACCTTGGATCCTCCTGTAGCATTTCTACTATGATAATTGAGAGAGCGATTTAGACGGATCTCAGGCTTTTGTGTGTCCTCGGTGTTGGCAGGGTGGTGTTCATCTCTTTTAGGCTGGGATCTTTATGGTGATCTTATCTCCTGCATTTAGGCTTTTGGTCAGTTGAATTATATCCTTTCAGTTTCCGAACAACAAAGCAATTTCTTTTTGGAGGTTTGTGCACTGAACCATTTCAGTGAGTTGCCTTGAGGAAAGTTAGAGGCATAAAGTTATCTGTTACATCTACTTCACTTTTTTCAAATCAAGTTAAATTGATTTTGAATAGCTTTTAGAAAATAGGTGCGAACAAAGCATTGGAAATGGGTAAAATCAAGAGATAATACAACATACAGTGGGGCAAAAAAGTATTTAGTCAGCCACCAATTGTGCAAGTTCTCCCACTTAAAAAGATGAGTGAGGCCTGTAATTTTCATCATAGGTACACTTCAACTATGAGAGACAAAATGAGAAAAAAAATCCAGAAAATCACATTGTAGGATTTTTAGTGAATTTATTGGTAAATTCCTCGGTAAAATAAGTATTTGGTCACCTACAAACAAGCAAGATTTCTGGCTCTCACAGACCTGTAACTTCTTCTTTAAGAGGCTCCTCTGTCCTCCACTTGTTACCTGTATTAATGGTACCTGTTTGAACTTGTTATCAGTATAAAAGACACCTGTCCACAACCTCAAACAGTCACACTCCAATCTCCACTATGGCCAAGACCAAAGAGCTGTCAAAGGACACCAGAAACAAAATTGTAGACCTGCACCAGGCTTGGAAGACTGAATTTGCAATAGGTAAGCAGCTTGGTGTGAAGAAATCAACTGTGGGAGCAATTATAAGAAAATGGAAGACATACAAGACCACTGATAATCTCCCTCGATCCGGGGCTCCACGCAAGATCTCACCCCGTGGGGTCAAAATGATCACAAGAACGGTGAGCAAAAATCCCAGAACCACACGGGGGGACCTAGTGAATGACCTGCAGAGAGCTGGGACCAAAGTAACAAAGGCTACCATCAGTAACACACTACGCCGCCAGGGACTCAAATCCTGCAGTGCCAGACGTGTCCCCCTGCTTAAGCCAGTACATGTCCAGGCCCATCTGAGGTTTGCCAGAGAGCATTTGGATGATCCAGAAGAGGATTGGGAGAATGTCATATGGTCAGATGAAACCAAAAGAACTATTTGGTAAAAACTCAACTCGTCGTGTTTGGAGGAGAAAGAATGCTGAGTTGCATCCAACGAACACCATACCTACTGTGAAGCATGGGGGTGGAAACATCTTGCTTTGGGGCTGTTTTTCTGCAAAGGGACCAGGACGACTGATCCATGTAAAGGAAAGAATGAATGGGGCCATGTATGGTGAGATTTTGAGTGAAAACCTCCTTCCATCAGCAAGGGCATTGAAGATGAAACATGGCTGGGTCTTTCAGCATGACAATGATCCCAAACACACTGCCCGGGCAACGAAGGAGTGGCTTCGTAAGAAGCATTTCAAGGTCCTGGAGTGGCCTAGCCAGTCTCCAGGAGGGAGTTGAAAGTCTGTGTTGCCCAGCGACAGCCCCAAAACATCATTGCTCTAGAGGAGATCTGCATGGATGAATGGGCCAAAATACCAGCAACAGTGTGTGAAAACCTTGTGAAGACTTACAGAAAACGTTTGACTTCTGTCATTGCCAACAAAGGGTATATAACAAAGTATTGAGATGAACTTTTGTTATTGACCAAATACTTATTTTCCACCATAATTTACCAATAAATTGATTAAAAATCCTACAATGTGATTTTTCTGGATTTTTTTTCTCATTTTGTCTCTCATAGTTGAAGGGTACCTATGATGAAAATTACAGGCCTCGCTCATCTTTTAAGTGGGAGAACTTGCACAATTGGTGGCTCACTAAATACTTTTTTGCCCCACTGTATATAAGAGAATGCACAAAGTCATAGTCATTTTAATAAGCTATAAGGGAGAAGCTAAAGAGACATATTCTTAATTGATGAAAGAAGACACAAATATCACAGCAATGTAGTAATCAGAGCAGTCGTCTTTTGGATTTAGGAAAGTAATTCATTGAGTGACGGTACAAACCCCCCTGGTATTAATTGTACACATGGAAAGGCACAATCTAATTACACTGAGGACATGATTTGATGTGTTTTTTTCATCATAATGGTGTACATTTCCAATCTTTCCTTTCTTGAACTATTTGGCAGTTCAGTCTCAGTCAGTATTGCCTGTAGTTTGTCATCTAAACATTGACATTTTAAACCTTTAGCCTGTGCTCTTAATAAGGGGCATTTTACAGTGAGTGAGTACAAAGACTGTACAGTAGGCCCATTGTTGATACTTGGCTGATAATATTCTCTCCCATTGATCCAGTCTACCAATATACTATACATACAGTATAACATACCTGTAGAAATAAACATGTTGAGAGACCTTGCTGGGATCCAATGTCATTTCCCCCCTTAATCCTGTTGTTCCATCAAAGTTTGTTTGGGTAAAGGGCTTTCGCTCATTCATTCCTTTTCCATTACATGACCCATGCATGATTCAGGAGCCACTGTGTTTGTTGCAAATAGTCATTCATCTTTTATAGCAGCTTTATCTTGAAAACCCTCTCCTGTCCTGAACCATCCTGCTTGATCCCGGTTGGATTTTCATCACTAGTGGATGAAGTGCCACGCTGGCATTTTTCTTCTGACCTGCCCAGATGCATGAATTCATAAATTGTGGATGTGGTACTGATGGACTCCCTTGTTTGCTCTGGCGACATTTCCATACATAGCTCACTGTGCAAAATGTCATTTTGGCAAACCAGCATCACACCCCATCGCCTAAATATGAGTTTCAATATATGTGTTTCAAAATGGCACAAAAACAGACATTTTCATAAATTCGCACTGCTTTGCATATCTTCTGCATCAAGCCCACATGGTGTATTGTGCCCAAACCACACAGCAAATGCTTTTCAGTGGGAATACAAATGCATGCACATCACTAATTGGCTGTGCGTGGTTACATGCTCTTAGGTGTCTGTTGAGTCAGCCTCATTTGAAGCCACTTCCTGTGTAGCTGCTCTGGATAAGTAGCTATTTACTGAATGACCAAAATATCAAATGAGATAAATGCCTTATATAACAGGTACTCTGTTAGAAAGAGAGAGGAAAAAAATACAGAAAAAGTTGATCCTCAGACCCCAAGCTATTAGTCAAGGTATAATGCAACCACACATCAACTTTTCATGGCTTTGGCTTATCACAAAATAAATACTATATTGAATTGAGGCATTTATACTGTGATGTAATTGAATTTTGACCTCAAGAATATAGAGCTGCAATGTGGAAGCAAGCTGAGTAAAAGGTGGGATTGGGTGCAATGGGGCAATCTAAAATCTCTTGGGGCAGAAAAAAAGGAGCCAGTCATGTGTCTGCCGCTGTGTGTGTGTGTGTGTGTGATTGTGTCTGAGAAAGCGTACCGGTGTACAGTTGTGTGTCCGCGGCTGCAGCGATTACCAACCAGCCTGGGGGGGGCAGTCATCTCCTCGACTTTTCTTTACCTCACGCTAGTGGCAGACTCTCCACCCACCTAAATCTGCAGCTGTGCCAAGGTGAGAGTGGCAACCTCATTTAGTTAAATGTTTTTTTAAGTTATCTCATTGTTTCCTCAGCCCATGTCGCCCACTCTCGATTCAATTCTCATACCCTTCCATTTCTTTTTCTCTTTCTTTCCATTCACATCTCAAGATTAATAATGCAGCATAACTCATCTCTCTCCCCCCTTCCCCCTATTTTATCTTCACCAGATAGTGCTCAGCCAGCACAAGCTAATTTTAGAGGATGACACTGCTGAGTGCTTGCGATAAGCAGCTCACAATGAGCGGGACATTATTTTCTTTCTCTCTCAGGTTCCAGTCCTTCTCAGGTGTAAATCACTGTAAACACAGCGTGTCCTAAATATTGTAGATTGCAGAAATTGCAGAACATAATTTGCATCATTACCCAACGCTTTGAAATTTGCATCTGGCATAAGTCTATTTCCTTTCTACTTGTGACACAGCCTCTGAGAAAATCATTTGATATTGGAAATTCAAAGCACATTATGCCCCTTTTTCTTGGTATAACAAGTGCCTTAAGAGGCATATTTTCAGCATTAACAAAGAGTTTGAGTCGATAACAGCAGGGGGCCCCAGATCCTTATTCGGCACAGCAACCAAACTGTTTAGCATTCCATGCTCGGAGCCCACGGTGCAAGTGTTTATCATACAAAATGCATTATTAATTTCAAAGCCTTCAAAAGTATTGACCTCAGTATTTGTCTAACCTAATCATGTTTATTTTATCTTGCCCATAGCGTGTAAATCATGCTAAATCAGCTTTAATTACACTGATGTGGAATTTGTCTACAGTTGAGGTAGTAGAGATTAGATTCAAGGACAGGATTATTTTATTGCTAACACTGAATTCCTGTTGCCTCCTGCTCTGTGTATTGCTATTTTGACATGTGGGTGTGTGATCTTATCTGAAGAGGGAGATAATTGGAATTTATAGGTGGTAATGGATAACATGGCTGTACATCCAGACAAACAGACAACAGTGGGAGCAGCAACATATATCCTATCATGGCTGTTCATTTCTATGAGTGGTTTAAAATGGGAAGCCAGTGGCTGGATAATACAGTGGAATCTGTCAGACAGACTGAAGCTGCAGCACCTGGGATTTCTACTTCTGTTTTTAACACTGGGAAACCACATGCACCGAGTGCAGGTGGTACTTGATTGTAACCTGGGGATTTTATTGCATGCAGCAACACATTGTCCTATATAAAGTCTTATAGAGTCTCTGAGGACACTTTAGCATCTGTTCTCTCACGTCTCTAGTTTGTGCTTCTGTAATGTTCTTCCACACCCTCAGCCACACTGACACAACAGAAGAGAGACTGTTCAATTATTGTAAGCAGCACTTAAAGGACAATTCCGGCGCAAAACGAACCTAGGGGTTATTAACAGATGTATACCCACTCTGTTGCTCTCTGGGACATGTTTTCATGCTAATCAAATGTGTTTGTAGCTTGAAAGACGCTAGCATGGACTGCTGATTACCTTACAATACTAGTATTCGGGGCAAATGGAAGGTAAAAACAAATCGCTATTTATACCACTAAAAAGGCTCAAAATAATCACCACACTTCAACGGTAGCATAATGAGGGTCCCTAAATGTTAACCGAAGCACTGAGAACATCATGTTTACATGACGCCGCCGGCTTGGAAACCAGTCATGACTTACAGCTGGCGATGCAAACTAAACTCAAAAGCAATTTGCTCAATATATCTGAAATAATTGCACTCTGCATAACTTGTCTAGTGTACTCACTCAGTGGATAACTGTCCATATGGTCCCTGCGGTCTGGGTTGCCGAAAAAGTTTCAAGTACAGCCCTGTTTATCAGAGAGGGGAAATCTTCAGACTGTACAAAACACCACATCTCTTGGGCATCGCGACGCAACAGGTCCCACTCCTTGCAACACAGGCACTCCTGTTCGGTGGCCATAGCTTCACAATGTCCGCAGGTACACCACCAGTTTCCCGAAGTACGAGGCTGTGTTGCGGCATTGACTAACTCTCTCTCTTTCGTAGCCCTTTCACGGAGCTCCCGGAGATCTTCGTTCAATAAACTATCTGTACACTTACAAAGTTCTCAATGCTTCGGTTAACATGTTGGGACCCTCATTATGCTACCGTTGAAGTTTGTGATATTTTGAGCCTTTGTAGTGGTATAAATAGCAATTTGTTTTTCACGTTCCCTCTTGCTCCTCTCTCCTGTTAAATTGAAACAGCCAGCAGTGGCAGGGCCGTGCAGAGACCTTTTGAGGGGCAGGGGCTCAAATTCAAAAAAGGGCATATGGAACAAGATTTGCTAACAATATACAGTATGTCATCTTTATTTTAAAAACTGTATATTTTACATTTTAACATAATACTAAATCCACAATACTGTACACCTCAAAATGAAATATGGAGCCTTACATTAGACTACATTCACATTCATATATCCAAAAAATGCAACCGTCCAAGCTAAATGTAATCTTACATACAGTATCCAAACTGTATATAGAAAGTGCAATATGAAATGTTACATAATACTAAATCCACACTACTGTACACCTCAAAATGAAATATAGAGCCTTACATTAGACTACATTCACACAAATACAAGATAACGAGATATCAAACCAGAAACAGTTTAATTGTAGCCTATAACTGCAACCTGAGCTGACTATCAGATTTCTGTAGCAGTGGGCTACTAGGCTTTGAATCAGAAAGGGATTTGCAAAGGTATGCAGCATGTTTCAGATTATTTATTTATATTTTCAAAATATAAGGATGTCCTTTATTAAGTCAAAATGTATAGACCACCAACCTACACCGCAGACTACAAATAACCTAAGCTAATTTCCCAAAAGAAGTGACATGTTCTTTTAAGTGGGTTGCTGGTTGAGACACACACACACACACACACACACACACACACACACACACACACACACACACACACACACACACACACACACACACACACACACTCTCACTCTTCTGTTAACCTACAGAGAACTGCTGCCACCCACACCCACACACCTGTTAACCTACAGAGTACTGCTGCTGCAGCATACACACACTTCTGTTAACCTACAGAGAACTACTGATACACACACACACACACACACACACACACACACACACACACACACACACACACACACACACACTTCTGTTAACCTACAGAGCACTACTGCTATACACACACACACACACACACACACACACACACCTGTTAACCTACAGAGAACTACTGCCACACACACACACACACACACACACACACACACACACATTTCTGTTAACCTACAGAGAACTGCTACTGTCTTCTCTTGTGTATCAGAGAATGAAACAGTGGCGCTATAAGGCTATCACACGATGAGTAATTGTGGCCGCGGCAGCTCGTGCAGTTACTACTCCAAAGTTAGCTGGCTGCTGGCTGTTTTAATCCTGGAGGAGACTCGTTATGTAGCAGCAGCGGCTAGAGGTCTCTATAACAAACCAAATGTGCATGCATGCATTGTCATTCACTTCAAAAGCACACTTACCTGCACTTCAACTTTCTCTCGCTCTTGCTAGCCGCGCCGCCGACGGATGGCATGGACTCACTTGTATCTAAGTGGCGCGCCTGGCAGGAAGCCTGGTCATCATGTGATATGAAGGTTTAGGTCGTTTTATCTAGCTAATTATTATTGGTAAATATTATTCTTAAACGGACCACTTGTGGCTTTGAGGGGCAAAAGGGGCAGGTGCTCAAGCACCCATAGCCCCTCCCCCCTGCACTTGCATGAGCAGTGGAGAGACTGGAAGAGCCGATATACATGGCTGTTAAGGATGGAAGCGTGGGGTGCGTCGCTTAGGCCTAATTGAACGGAGGAATTATGGTATTCTTCGGTAGCCTGAGTAACTTTGACCGTTGTTCATGTGAAATCTCAAAGACAGCCTTGATACGCTTTGTTTATAGACTATTTGTGACCTATGTATTCCTGTCGATAAAGTATAATAGGGTCAATCCTGTATAGTGCATACGCTTGTAGCTGTTATGTATCTTTTTAAGTCACAAGCAAAAAGTGGGCTCCCCCAAAGCCCACGGTACAGTTCGAACACTGCTGGCGTCAACATGCCCTGAGACAGTAATTTGATAGAAACAGAACATGATTCAAAAATATTTCTTCTTTTACAAATAGATAACACTGTGTCATCATTCACAACCACATGCTTGCTCAACGTAGAATCCAAAAGGCAGTAAGAAATTTTCTGGTCAGCATTCTTCTTGGTGGTCTTTTGCGCTCATGCGTTCAAACCACCATCAATATAAATTTCATTTTAGTAGTACGGCGTCCTTATTGCCCTTTCAGAAACGTGAATAAAGTGTGTCTTTGTTCTTTTCCTTTACACCAGATGTATTATTGCTGTAGTGTGGGAAGTAATAATCTGTCGCTGCGAAAGGTTAGAGGAATGTATGTTCCTTGTTGTATTCAAATGAATGTTTGACAAATGAGTTTCCCTTGAAGACATATGATACATTATTAGCATTTTATTATAACTAATGATGTGGGTGATCAGGATTATGTAGAGCAGATAAATCATTTCCCTTCCTTTCATTTAGAGAATGACAGTGCTCTATACTGGGCATTAGACCTGGCCCAGAGATAATGTCTTTAGTCAGTTTTAAAGGGATATTTTCAACATGGGCCTTATTTTCATAGGTTTTGCAATCATGACAATTGATTGTGTCGAGATTTCATCACTTATTTTTCAGTGGAGCTTGAGTGAAACTCTCTGCTGGATGCGCCAAAGCAATTCCCAACAGCAATAACCAAAAGGCGATTAAAGCACAACCATATATATATATATGCTAAATTACCTCTGCAGTGACAGACAACCATGATATAATCCCTTATTTTACATTAATACTATAGTGGTAACCATGGTAGAGGTCCCAGCTCCTTCATCTGTTCTGCATTTATACTGCAGTTATAAGACCCCTCCCGACATCTATGCTGCATTAATACTGTAATGATAGCAAAGTTAAAGGTCTACCCACAATGGATCTGTCTTACATTAGTCTTGCAGAAGCTGCTGTAACCTATTCTTTTAAAAATGTGATAAAGTGGAATTAAAGACTTGCAGTATATTGCGACAGTGACCTCATATTTTAAACAACTGGGTGCTCAGGTATTCCTTTTGCCACCTGATGCCTGAAAAGCAAGCACATTTTAATTTTTTTGACTTTTTATTCTGAGGGCAGACTAACACTATAAAAGTGGTGCTGTGGTGTGAGTGAAAAATGGTTTGTATGACAGAGAGGGCCTTGGCCAGTTTTATAAGGCTAGCTTTAAGACAGACTAATAAACATATAATACTAGTGAGACAGTGTAAATACACAGACTACTCAATCATCTGAGTTCTTGGCAGTGCGTGCAATCCGGGCAGTCTTTAAGGCTTTGTCCTGGGAGTTGTCTATGCAGGACTAATGTCCTCCAAACTGTACTGAGAGACAATTCAGGTTTAGAGTTGTTGGCTGCAGAGGCACAGGGCAGCCACTGTTTGGGGATTCCAATCTACTTCGCTTCCTCAACCACTTCCTTCTGTCCCGCGGCTACTATAAGACTGACTGACTTAATGGAAAAGAGAACAAAAAAAACTTCATTTGTTTAATTAAGATGTGTTGAAGTTTCTTTCAGAAATGTTTGCCGCTTGGTATTCACTGATCACTACAACACTAATGTTGTTCCATCCTTGAATTGTCTCTATTCTGTAACCACACATAGCTTTTTGTAAGATGTGCTTGATGATGTATCTTAATATGAAAAATTAAACCACTATGTCAGTGAGCATGCATAATATGATCTCGTGTCTATGTAGGCCTCGAGCTAGTGGCATACATACATACGTCTTTTTACCTACTTAAATTCCAAGAAGCAAAGCCTTGAGCCCTCAAAGCCTGTTAACAACACTGTTTAATTTGAAATATCCATAGTCAATAAAAACTAAACAATAACTCTGTCTCATTTTGCCTGCTGTGAAGTGGATACCCCACATTGCTTTCGATGCATGTGCTTCATTTACATTATCTGGCCTATATCAAAAGGGTTTCTTATTAGATTTTAATGTCCTCTGATGCACGTGATTGTTCTGTGTTGGTACTTCTTGACCTCAGCTCTGCGTTAGATATAGTAGACCATCATATCCTGATTAAGAGGTCATATGATTGGGCAGGCATAGTTTTAGACTGGTTTTCATCTCACTATTGGATACTTTGTGTCAGATTCCTCTCCACTCTATGTATGTTTTATGCCCCCTGTAAACCACTTTATTTGTGAAAAGTGCTTTATAAATTCATTTTACTTACTTACTTAATATGGTGGAATGAACACATGGACAGTTTGTTTCATGACTTATTTAATGAATCGGATCCTGCTCTGTGTTT
Source organism: Zingel zingel (assembly GCA_023566125.1). NCBI lineage: Eukaryota > Metazoa > Chordata > Actinopteri > Perciformes > Percidae > Zingel > Zingel zingel. The sequence goes on along the minus strand of CM042323.1, from coordinate 28,693,743 downwards.
ATTCCATGGTTGCTCAAATGCACTGCAGGACCCTTGCTGCCCCTCTTAGAAGCTGAACTCCAACTACACCATGCTGCTTTAATTCATGACTAAAAAATGAATGTGTATTTGAGTGTTGCATCTTTTATGTTGGTTCGAGACATGAGGATCTGTTGTTCCTGAATAATATTATGCACCCACTTGTGTGTTATTTATCAGCAACCTGTGATGTTCATTTCATTTGTGTTATGATGAAATTTTACAATTACTTTTTTGATGTAGCAGAATACACAATGAACTTGCCTTGGCTTCTTCAGGGAAGAATTTTCGACATTTCCCAGGTTGTCTTTTGACAATACCCCAGAGAGCATGTGTGAGCCTGTGGCATTCATTTTTGGGTTTCAGACATAGCTTCAGAGAACAGTAGTGAATGTCTTTCCAAAGCAAAGATTGGGACCTTATCTCAGGCATTTTTTAAACAGTATTATAGTGATATAGGCAGGATTTTTACAAAAATACAAGTGCAGCACTATTGAAACAAACATTTCTTTGCATTTATTTGATGTGGTCAAAGATTTATTTTTCTATCTTTCTGGACAGAAAGCAGCTGCTGCACAGAGCTCTGGAGCTGGTTGAGCAGGGCTAAGCCTCAGAGCAGATCATGCAGCTGCTAAAATTCAGAACCACACAGCAGTCGAAACAAAGATGCCCTGTACCTGAACTCAAACACATTTTTATTTATTATTTTTCCTCAGAATACAGTGAGTATCTGATTTTTGCAAGACAGTGACTACTGAATCTATCTATCCTGAAAAGGAACATACACATTAAGGGACATTTTACATACCTTCACAATCCTAACCATCTTTAATAAAATTCTGCCGGCTGATGATTCAGATGGTGCTGAAGAGGCTTTTGATTGAAAGATAAGTTGAGAATGCTGATTGCCCATTTGTTCCACTGACAATGGTCTAATAATACCCTCAAGCCCTTCATTTTGTCACAGTGTTATTCTGAAATGTATCGTTTGCAAAGATGGTCAAAATAACAAAAGATGAAATCACAATACAATAAGTGACGGGCTCAATAGTGTGTGTTTAATATCATCACCCTCTTCCAATAATAAAGGCCTTTCGACTGCATAAACACCAGTTGGTTCATGTAATCAGGTCCCAGATCCAGAGTCGGCATTAAAAGATTTTACGGTGCAGATTCAACAGCAATCCTATCACAACTCTATAAAGCATTACGTCTGGCTGCCCAACATCAGAAACTGCAGACACTGTGGGTTTTCCAGGATTGATGTGGAAAACCATTGCTTGTGGGGTTAAAGAGTACCGCCGTTCCATCATGGTGTCACCAAAGCACATAATCCACATGGGACATTTTAATTGAGCATTGTCGATTTTAAAAGCCGACAACCTTATCAGGTATCTGAAGGGCTGAGGTGGGCTTGTCCGGGTCCGTATGCTACAATCTTTTAAACCATTGCGTGACATGGAATTGAATGTGAGGTTAACTTCAGTGATGCTAGAAGTGATTTCCTGAATACATGTTTGTTTGTTTGTTTGTCTAGCATTAAAATGAAAAATGTGAATCTTAAAGCTAGACATCTCCTTAGCTGTCTGGTATCTTCAAAACTAGTCATGTACAGAGTTCAGTCCACAAGGAATTATGTAAACTCAAAACTGTAGAAATGTAGAATTACACTGCAAAACAGTAGGACAGCAATTAAGTTGCATATTTCTTTTGCTGTCTTGTACCATGTTTTCATCCAATGGTGCCAAATGTGCGACCCCAAATGTATGATGGTCTGTCATTATAGAAGACACATACAAAACAATTCTCTATTCTAGAGCTGAGCAGTTGTGAGAAGCTGATGCATGCAATTTTTTTTGCCATCTATTTATTTTTAACAGCATGTCTCTGTGACTGTAAGTGGAGAGTTTTCCTGTACCACTTTTGGAGCAAAGTGGATAGATCCTAGTGTATTCCCTGTTCTCTTTAGTGCAGTACTGTTTTAAACTTTTACATTTTTTTTATTAATCAAATTATTCCTGGCCTGTGGTTGCACTTGTCATTTCATGGGACTGGATTCTGAATTTCCAGAGCCAGTTTCATAAAAACAAAAGTAAACAGTAAAGTATGTTCACGTTTGGTGGGTATTTTACAATCAGGTTACAGTTTGTTTACATTTTTCCAAATGGGGGGGTTGATTTAAAAAATAAAATGTGATTGATTTTCTGACACACTCAGAAATGTAGGAGGAACTGCTGAAGGCTTTTACCGTAAAGGAGCGTCAACCACGGTTAACCACCAAGGGTTACTCATGGCTCAAAGTTTGGTCTAAATCTAGTTTTTTGTGTGACATTTTTAGAGATTTTTGTGCCAGATGTGATTGCGTAATCAGTTGAAACATTGCATGGCATGAATGCACTTTATCGCAGCTCTGACAATAACAAAGCTCCCCACTGTTTTATAAAGGTTAGGACATGAATGTACTGTAGGACTATAGCAATAGCCAGAATCACTGCTGCTTTCTGCAAGAGCTAATATGGTACACAAATACACAGATTCTGACTGGGTTTGCAGTTTCCATATACAATATAAAGAAACTTAGTAGAGAGAGAACTCCGCTAAAGGTTGTATTTTCATGGCAGTGTTTAGTTAGTGTTTTGAGACTACAAATAATACCGATCGCAATGTAAGCTGGGTCACCTCACCCAAAAGACAGATTTGAATGGTTCCAGACCTGACTTACTGATGTGAGCACCAAGTGTAACTGTACCCTTAGAGCGTGTCTTCAGTCAATTCAACACCGAGATGTCTTGTTTGTTACCTTGTGTTCTTTTCTAAAGTAAGCCTCTATAAGATTTATGGTTTTCTGTATTCCTGAGAGTTTATCTTCAGTAAATAATCTGCCTGCATTCAGTATCCTGCTCCTCAGTCTTTTGTGCTTGCATTCTACTTTGTCCACTAGATGTAAATGTATGTCACAGTCATCAAGACTGGAGCTGTCAAAGAAAGGGACATCAGGTTAATAATCATTTTTTCCACTTTGCATTTATTCTGCCTTTTGGTGCTTAGTCTACTGTTGGTATTGCAGATAATATCTTGAGGCTCATCGACGATATCTACATGCACTTTTAGCAAAGAGGCGTGAAATGCTAACCTAACTAAAATGTTATAAATGAATTAAATATTTCTTAGTTTGCATTTGATGAGAAATCCCGAAACACTTTAACTGAACACTTTTCATCTCTGTAGCTCTTATATGTGGAATATAAGAACTAGGGGTGTCACGATTCTCCAAATCCTTGATTCGATTACATTTTCGAGTCTAAGGTCACGGTTCTTTACTTTTTTTTTTAAAGCACAAGTTGCTATGCCATTATTCTAATAATATTCGAAGATTTAATGCTCAAATGCAGCCTGTTATTGATATGTACTACACTACTCAGGCTTATGCATCGTCAATGCCACTATAAGCATGTGGTTGTTGTTACACATTCTGTCCACTAGAAGGACTTCCAGCATTAGCCTTGCCTTGAAGGGGACCTACGTCACAGCACATTGCATTTCCGACACGCCACTCTCTGTTTACATTCATTTTCCACCACCAGCACACAGCGACAAACACAAATCAACAGAGAACTCTGTAATGAAACATGATCTAACAAGTGTATTGAAGCAGCTCTGTTGTAAAGGCTAACACACAATGACATCATGTTAGAAAGCACAGCCGAAATGATTTGTCAAAAAATAAAGTAACAGCATTGATAAGCCAAATGTTGCTGTCACTGCTATTTTAGTGATTTTTAAGCAAACCTGTTTCTTGCAGATTCAGATTGTCACGTTACTGAGAATACAGCTGCCATGTTAGGTCGCCCAGGTTCTACTAATAAATAAACCTGATGAATGTAGGGTTTATGTCCTTTTTTTTTGGGAAAAGACTCGTTTTTCTACTGGCCCACCCAAAATACAATATCTGCCTACACCACTGAAGTGATCTGACTTATTGCCCGACACTGCATTGGAAGAAAAGAAAATCACCTCACCTTACCTGTAGATTTTTTTTCAATTGTTTTAGGGAAATAAGATTTGTACGGATCATAACTGGAAGAAATTACTTGTTAAGATGGATATTGTTTGCAATGAGGTGCTGCCAGGGCCATCACCTGTAATGTAATAGGGAACAGTGTTGTGATGGACTGCGACAAGGGCAGCTACTGACGTTCACCTTGAGATAAGGGTCATACTCCTGCCTCATAATCCATAAAGGAGCCATAATAGCCTCTCCTTCTGCCAGACACGACCCCTTTTACACCAAAGTAGAACAACACTGTCTGTCAGGACAGAACTTTTATAATCTCACGACCTAATTGAGCGCATACTGGCACGTAGGACAACACATGCGTATGCAGCATGCGATGAAGAGAGGCATGCAAACAGAGTCTGTATGCACACATTTATGACCTATTAGCCTTAGGCTTCCTACAGTAACATGACATGTCATTATAATAGCATGAGGAGTTGCCGACTGATTAGAACAAGATGAGGAGACAAACTGCTTTTGATTAGAAAAGAAAGCAAGTTCAGTGTTTGAGCAACTGTCCTGAAAGCCACTCAGGGTAATCAAATGAGTAAATTAAGTGAACCCTCAAGGTCTGGTCAATTATCACAAAGATAAGAGTAACACATAGTAACACACTCACATTCCCTACCTCAGATCTATACAGAGGTGTTCTTAGGTTACATCATGTGCACATCATGTCTGATTATTCTACTGGAAAAAAAAACAAAAACATTGTTAGGTTGCAAATGTTACCATAAATAGTTGAATTGATGGAAAAGAATATGGCTCCAAATAAGGCTACACAATTAATTGCAATTTTATCGAAATCACATTATGGACTAGTGCAATATCCAAATCGCAAGGGGGTACAATATTTCTTTTAAAGGCAAAATATGTGGCAAAATATAATTCTGAATTGAGTGTAATTGTGGTGATGCAAAAATGTCCAGACCTACAAGTCGTATTCTACAGACTTAAGAAAAAAAAAACTTTGTTTGGTACAGATCAGTGTTTCCCACAGGTCCAAAATGTACTTGTGGTGGTGGGTGTTGCAGGATGTGACGGGGCGGCGCGTAACTATTTAATGAAAACAATTACTACTTATCATTAAAAAATAATGTATAAAGAAATAACTATTTACATAGGAAACAAACTAGACTAGAAGATGAAACGGATACAGATGGAGTGTAGCTTATTATGTGCTTTGTCAGTTAAATCTGGTTGTTTTGTCAAATAAATGTTATGGTTCAGCAGATAAAATACCTGATTACCCGGAGCCTTAATGTTATATGTATTAACAACTTAACCTTAAAACCATACTATGATCCATACAGAAAGTTACATGTTATTATAAATATCCACACTGTGCACGTCTCCTCCAAACTCCTGTTGAATCATATTAGACTAAGGCTATGCAAAGTAAATTATTCTTTATTTTTTTTGTTTAGATCATTGTTTGTTATTAAAAGTGTTAGGATCCCAATGAACACGCTGTTTTGTAATACACGTGTTGTTGCTGCACTCATTACATCTCATCTGAGCCGATTTCTGTCATTCAAACAACTCTTCTAAACTTACTAGAGTAACCAACTTATTAAAAAGTAGGGTTTTATTCAGGCTTGGATCCATAAATACAGTTAATGGGTACGGCACGGGCAAAATGTGAAGAGGCTAAGATAGCACCGGCTAGTGGTTAGTGCGACTTCACGAGGGGGAGGGGCTGGAGACCGCTGGTCTGTGTGCACAATAAAAAAAATACTTTGTTGATTGGGGAAAAATAATTAATTTTGGATTTTATCTAGCACAGTTTTATTTTACTATTTTTTCAGGCAGTTATCACAATCCACGATCTTATCACGATTCTTTTTCATGTTAGTTTGTATGACTATTCAGCAAATTACTGAAAAGTATAAACAATTTTCCATTTTTAAAAATATAACCCTACAAGGACCAGAACACCACACCAAATTCCATCCTCAAATTTAACATTTTAATATTTTCACGATGCAATATTGTCATATCGCACACCCCTAGTATGAGGATCATTAACTTAACAGACAAGCTAAACAAGCTAAATTAACAAACTTTTTTAAGATTAATTTTTGGGCTTTTTATGGCCTTTAATCGACAGGATAGCTTGAAGACCGGAAAGGGGAGAGAGAGGGGGGACAACAAGCAGCAAAGGGCCACGGGTCGGATTCAAACCCGGGCCGCTGCCAAGGCCTCAGCCTACATGGGGCGCACACTCTACTGGGTGAGCTAGAGGTTACTTTCTCCAAACTTATCATGCAACAAATGAACCATTACTTTATGCAAATTAATTAACCCCTATAGTAGAGACAATCCATTCTATAACAGAGCTATTACTTTGTCAACCAAGTGATTGAGTCTCCTTGAAAATTACTTTTTTTTTTTTGCCCTGTCACTCACTTTGCATGAGGAGGTGTCTTGTTGTGGTGGATGGTGGATATATCAAATTTATATAAATGTATTCTAATTTTTTTCTGTCAATCATTCTCAGGCAGAAGGTATCATGTTTCTCAAATGACAGATATAGTGTCTCACTTTGGCACCAAACTGTGTGAGCTATATTCTTTCAGGGAACAGACTTTCCTAATTTATGACCTCTAAAACATCCCAACGCCTGCAGCTATTCTGTGACCGTTAATGAATTGTAATGTTGTTTTTGTCATTATTATGAGTTCTGCTCTGCCACTATAATCTATAGCTGGGCCCATACATAGTGGTGGTCTGACAAAGATGGCTATTAGAGATAGAGAGAGAGAGGGAAAAAAAAGGAATACAGTGAGAAAAAGAGAGCAAAATTGGACTAAAGTGAGCAGCCTAATGCCTTCCCCAGCAGCTGTCAAGCCATCTCACGGACCCAGTGCTAAATGAACTCCACGACCCTACTGTTCACACTCCTCCCACCTCCACCACCCACCTCTGTCTTCCTTGCCTTCCCTCTCCTGGTTCCCCCTCAGAAAATGGGCACTGAGAATCCATTTTGCCCCACAAATCAAATCATATTATATTGTCATTTTCCATCTCCACTTTGTCTCTCCCTCCCTCTATGTCCTCCTCACTCCATCACTCTCCTATCTCTCCCCCTTTTCCTTCCTCTGCCTGACTCTCCCTCCCTGCACCCTCAAGAATAGGGCATCTGATGTGATGAAAGATGCAAGTCAAGGGGTGGGGATTTTCCCCATTCCTAAAAGTGTAATCCTATTAGATCAGCTGGAGATGTTGGGCTCAAAAGACACAGGCGGCATAGCTGCATCTCAGTCCGATTTGAACATATCTTATCTCTGCTGTACCTTTTGTAGCTGGAGTCATGCACAAGAGGAAAAGCCATTTAGTAGTGGAAGCATTTGGTATTGTTGAGCACAGTCCTTCCCACCCAAGTGGAAAAAGTTTCTCCAGTCTGCTTGGCTCACGGTGACCTTCTTCCATTTGCGATGTGTCATGTTCACCACCAAACATAATGGCTTCCATCTTTTAAAAGGGAACTCAAAGGTGCACATAGGAAAGGTGTAGTATGAAAAACACACGCACAAGCATCAGTGTAGATGGAAAAAAAAACATATGACCACATCTCTCTTCCTCCTGGGTGAGTGATCATCTCCCACGGAAGTCAGGGAGGCTATTTCAGATACTTTAGGCTACATGCTGTGGTCAGTTTATGTAATAGAGGAGCTCTAAATGGCAATCTAGACTTCGACATGGAAACAACCCCCTCACCAGAAATACCTGCCAGAGATTAGAGCTTTAACACAATTCGCCAATACTACAAAATAACTATCCTGTCCCTCTCACCAATCCACCTTTCCACTCCACCTCTGGGTCCTTTTCGTGTGGAATATCAAGAAGGCCTCTCTGAATGCTGCCCCCCAAGGGCACAGCTATGCACATATATCAGGGAGTCCAAACAGAGGAAAACAAGTGAATAAAGCTGGTCCCTGAGGGAATCATAACCACAGCCTGATTGTGTTAGATCCTGTGTCCATCACCAACTAGTTCCCTCTCCTCACTGGGGAAGATCTGTGAACTGCCTCGATGTAAAAGATTGTGAGGAGAGGATTAAATTCTACGGCTTTCAACAAGTCACACACAGTTTTATTACATGAGGGACAGATGGCTCATGCAGGTGCACGGATTAGTGCACAACCCAATACCCAATAGCACTACATGGAGATGTAGAAACAATTGGGTGGATACACTCTGAAATACATTATTATTATTATTATTATTATTATTATAATAAAAAGGTATATAAAATGATTGACGTACTGAAATTAAATCTAAGCATTGTTCTTTTAAAATAATAGAAATTAATGTATGAAAGTCCTTTTAACAATCTCGATATACTGTGATCTTCATTTAATTTAACACTGAACAAAGTACAAAAATAAAACTCTAATAAAATAAGCATATCAGTCAGTAATTAATTCAGTCATGAGTTTTCATGAGGATTAAAAAAGAATAAAGCAGACAAACGTGAGAAGAAAAAAAACTATTGCATAAAAGCTTGTCTTCAAAAAATTGTTTTAAGAAGCTGTTTTAAGGATTACAGTATGTGGGTTTTGGAAGCTGTTACTCCTCAAATGGGATGTGCCAGGTAGCTCTGGCGCTACAGCCTGTGGCCTTCAGTCTAGACCTTGCAATTGCCATTTATTCCCCGCTTTTTTAATTCACTCATCACCCATGGGAGAAATTAGTCAACTGCTTGCCCTCCCCATAATGAGGTCAAAGCACATGGTCAGAAGCAAAATGCCCCATGCAGCAGGGAAGGATCCAATATCTTCAGCAGATCAGATCATTGCAGTTATTGGCCTTGAACCTGAGCTTATATATTCAAAGATAGACTCTCCAGTCTCTCCATGTGACAACCTATGTCACATGCAGCATATCGTAGTGTGAAGTGTTGAATTGCGAATAAAAGTAGGCAGTGGATTAAAATACAATGAATCCTTATTTCCAAGCTATCAGAGCCACTGAGGCTAGTGCTCAACCTTCTTACAGTATATTGAAGGTACTTCTAGATTAAGGGAAGCTTGATGGAGTGATGGTCAGGACACAGGAGTCAGGTAGTCCTTTCAATATATTTGATATGTATTGCTGTACAGTCCAGTAAACTTTTCTAGATGTGTATGGGTGTGAGTATGTGTGGTTTAGGCGTCACACTGAGTAAAGCTTACATGTGAACCGCTTTGTGTATCACACTCTTAATCTCCGTATCATTAGTTCCTTATGAGTACATATTTCACTGAAGTCAGAAAGGTAGCCACAGTTTGACTTGAATAAGTTACGTTGAGAAGGTTCGATGTTTTACTTTACTTACTTTATCAGTTTTCTGCTGTTATTTATTGATTTCTCACTGAAATTGCCTGAGAAACACACTGATGAAGGGCGTTTTGCCCCAAATGTCCGTGTAGCAATATAAATTATTTTTGGAGTGCTGCCCTAATTGCCTTTTATATATTATTATCCACATTAGGGATCCAGCACCCAGTCTTCAAAGTTTCAATGTGAGTTTAGCGCGTTAGGTCTTATTTTTCATAAGGCAGACAGGAGACAACTACTTGTATAGGTATATTTATTTTAACATAAACATGTATTTTAAAAGATCTATATACCTACAAATTACAAAATAAACTATAATAATCCACTGGTTTCTGCAACTAAACTAGCTAGATTTTGAAATTGTGCTGAATTGTATATTTGTCTGACCGACCTTATGAGTGCTTTAGATGTGCTTGGTTGGTGCCTTTTCCCACCAACTAAGAATATATTTTCTCACCTCCAAACTGATATAGCATAACACTTAAAGTGCAATGTCACATTCAGTTGAGTTAGGTCAAAAGTGCAATCAACTTGAACCAACCCATACAACATTAAAGGACAATTCAGGCGCAAAATGAACCTAGGGGTTAATAACATATGTGTACCGAGTCAAACGTTCTCTGGGATATGTTTTCATGCTAATCGAATGCATCTCTAGCTTTTAAACAAACTACCGTACAATTACAAAGTGCTCAATGCTTCGGTTTACATGTAGGGACCCTCATTATGCTACTGTTTAAGTGTGGTGCTATTTTGAGCCTTGTTATTGGTATGAAATAGTGATTTACCATGTGCCCTGAAAGCTAGGGTTAGCAGCTAACCACCGGTTTGCGGTAGATTGTTTAAAGCTAGAGACGCATTCGCTTTCAGGGCACATGGTACATCACTATTTCATACCAATAACAAGGCTCAAAATATCACCACACTTAAACAGTAGCATAATGAGGGTCCCTACATGTAAACCAAAGCATTGAGCACTTTGTAATTGTACGGTAGTTTGTTTAAAAGCTAGAGACGCATTCGATTAGCATGAAAACATATCCCAGAGAACGCTCGACTCGGTACACATGTTATTAACATAAAAAGTTCATTTTTCAATTGTCTTTTTAACCTATCGCTTACCAAGCAACAAAGCTTTTCAGCCATTACAGATTTAGTGTTTTTTTCCCCTTTCTAAGGCAACTAAATTATTTCTTCTCTCTGACAATATGTTGCACAGTGTAATAATATTGACCTGCTAATAAGTTAATTACTTTTTAAAACATTGAATGTCTTTGTAGCAGAAGGTTCAGCCTCCTAACCTTTCAGCAGACCTGTGCTGACCAAGGGCGTAAATCCCAGGGGGGTTGGGGGGTGTCAGGACCCCCCATTTAAGGGTTGTCCCCCCATATAAATATCATTAAAACAATGCTGTGTATTGTAAATGACATAATGATGTATACTTAAAATATCTGTGTAAGTAGTAAAACAATACTACCCCCCAAAAATGCTTTTTAAGTTTAGAAACATTTTGAGTCCCCCCTCCCTTGCCTCACAGTGGTTTGGTCCACTGCATGCTGTACGTTAGGACGATCTGCACTCGACTCCCAGTCACATCGGGTAGTGACAGGAATGTAGCTAGTAAGTAGGCAGTACAAGGCTATTTTATTCACATTAAACATTGGATGAAGTTTTTCTTTTCTCAAAAAGAAATTATTTTAAGTAGTAGTAGTCATGACAAAAAAGTTTGCTATGTTAGTGTAATATAATGTAACGTTACCTAGCTTGTTTAATAGCTTGTTGGATAGAAATGCACCCACTACAACTAACGTTACCACGGCGATAAGCCTAACGTTATGTGTGTCAACTGATATTAGGGTTAATATTGAAGATCTACAGAAATGTTTATTGTCCCCCCCTACTGTTAGATCAGATTTACGCCCATGGTGCTGACTTGAATAAGCTGAGAAGAGAGGCCGATTGCCTTTAACAACTTCACACCATTCCTCAGCGACCTTCACCCTTTACCCCTCCCCTTCCCTATAAGCAATCAATAAATATGCTATTTCAAGTCATGATGGGAAAATCAATCTGAGAGGGTTTTTTCCCACCCCCTCCCTCTACCAAGCCTTCTCTCTCCTCATCCTCCATGATACGTTTCTAAAAAGTGCCTCTGAGGACCGGTTGTGAAAGTGGAAAGTATTTTCATGGACCGCTCTGGATGCAATTGAATGGGGAGATTAATGAAGCTTCACAAACATAAGAAATGTGTTTCACAGAGGAGCAATGGATGCCGTTTGACTTTTATTTTTGACAAATCTCACTCACAGCAAGAAATGCCTTACGATTCACCATGATTAATTGATCCTCGCTTTACAAGAAGAAAATAAAAAACACCTTAATGTCTGTAAATATAAAGCTAAGTCATGTCAAGACTGACATTTTCCGGTAATGTGAATAAATGTTTAAAATGTAGACTTTAATTTAAAGTTGGTGACATTACTTTATTGCATTCTCCAAGAGACAATGACCAGCTATGGAACCAGCTAGGGAGAGCTGACATGACATTCAAATATATGAATCATTTATTAGGTATGTCTTAACTGTGAGTGTTTCCTGAGACTGTTCATATATGTAGAGATATTTTGATGGGTGGGACTTGTATAGAACTGGGAAACAAACTTATAAAACCTCTTGGTAAAAAGTCCTCAAATCTAAAACAACAAATCAAGCTTCCTTTGAGCAGGAGTGTTAAGTGACCAAGTCTGTCCTTTATTTATATTTATTAATAAAAACCAAATATTTTAAATGCAGATACAGACAGGGGAAAAAAAGGAAAAACCTGAAGCAATAAACGATTGGAGAAACATAATGTATGCAGATGCTTCCACACAGGGCATGAGGGGGTCACTTAAAGGTTTAATGAGTGTCTTCATCTCCAGTTCTCAAACCCCTTGAACACATACTGTATGTATATGGGAGATTTTGGAACGTGACTGTGGCGCTCCCCACCACAGACATTTTATTTAGTTTTTTTATTTTACTTTTTCACCCATTTTGTAGTGGTACTACATAAGTGGATATGACTTGACAACAAAAATCATAAGTAATATGAAGAAAAAGTCGATTTTTAAATTTGTTCATGTGATCCTATTATAGATCTAAAACAGCCAACCTGTGGCAACACAGCACAGTAAGAATTGTCAGATCGAAATGGGTTTCTTTTGTTGTATCACACTCCACTGAGCTTCATGGCTCTGCTTCTGCAACCATTTCTATGCATATTGGTGGCCGCTCTTGCTGCTAATACAGCTGCAGCTCTGTCTTTGGCCCTGTTGCACCTTCACTTCAACACCTGAACTGTCGTTCAACCACAATGACAAATAACCTTTGAGAGCACTTGCACCACTGTTATATTCATTTAACAAGCTACTAAACCATAATTCTAAAGAGGGTATTCACTTGTAAACACAGAATTTATTGTTCATAAAGAATTAAGACTTGCATTAAAACATTATACCTTGCAGAAGATATTTTTAATCAGTTAGCCACTAAACAATTAGAACTACCTTCAACAGTATTATTAAAAAAAAAACTTCATTAATCTTCCCACCACATTAATTCATATTTTAAGTCAAGCCATTGAATTCACCTTAATGCCAAACTAAATCATTTAGCAGCCAAGTCATACACTCTACAACTAAATTATTCACAATCAAATAAAAGGTTACATCAGAACATAGTTTCAGCCTCCTGGCAATCTTCTCTATGCAGACTAATGGTGACAATAGGCTGCAACCTGCAGTATGGAAAAACATATTTTATTATATTATAATGTTGTCCATAATACAATAAAGACATTGCAAGAAAGTCATTAGAGAAACAATATTCCGTCACAACTGTCCGTAAAATAATAATCATTTGTGTTTCACATTTACTTGCAGCCATGCATGGTGTAAAATCAATTTTTAAATGCAGGGAACTTTTTATATTCTTCACTGTTTCATGTTACTAGATATAACCATGATAACCCGCTACGACAGAATATTAACCGTTTATTAGCCCAACGGAATGTCTTTACAGCACCATGGCTAACACCAACAACGGAAGTTAAAGTTACCCACAATCCATCAGGTGTATCTCACTACGGATCTAATAGTAGCCCAAAATACACAACAGAACTTTTCAATCTTATTTCATTTTTTGGATAAACTAATTTACTGTCTGATGGATGATTTAGCCCTGGCTCAGCTACCTACTAATACATTATGCACGTGCATAATTAGCTCAAATAATTAAGTCAAGCCAGAGATTAGTCGATCAAAAGAAAATTAATTACTATTTTACTAATGTACTAATGATTTCCTAGCAAAAATGCAGAACATTCACTAGTTTCAGATGCTCTAATAGGATAATTAATAAATAAATAAATATATATATATATATATATATATATATATATATATATATATATATATATATATATATATATATATATATATATATATATATATATTAGGGCTGTCAATCGATTACAAAAATTAATCGAATTAATTACATAATCACATACATCATTTTTGCTGTGAAAGTATTTTACATATTTTAATTCAAATGAATCAATGAATAATCAGCATTAGTGACATTAAAGTTAAACTCTTTATTATTTTCACTGTTCAAATAATGGCCATAACAATCACCAATATGACCTAATATGCTGAGGAAATGAATTCAAAAGTGCTTCAGGAATAGGGTTGGGCATCGTTTGGCTTTTTTCCGATACTGGTGCTAAAACGATACTTTTAAAACGGTGCCGGTGCCTAAACGGTGCCTGAACAGATACTTTTTAATAAAGTAAAAAAAAAAAAAAAAAGAAGGGTACTAAACAACAGTTGGCAACATTAAAGAACGGCTTGTTTATTGGTAAGGCATATGGTCAAAATTAAATGATTTAATAATAATCTAATAACTATAAAAATGACTTATTTCACTAGTAAATTGCTGTTGAATGACAAATGCACCACGAGGCTGTAGGTTACCAGTTTCATTAAACGCACCATCTCCGTCTGTGTTTTTACGACACGGCAGCTGCAGACTGTTGGCTACATCCTGGTGTTGGAATCCTCAGTGAAATACAGTCTTTACACCATTTAGCGTTAGTTGTCAGCATTTTAACCGTGTTTAATCCACCTGCTAGCTAGCGTTTGAGGTTTAGTTGTTTGGTTGGACAAAACAGGAAACGTGAAAATTCAGATCACATTGGGCTCTGGGAAATATCAGACTTTTCAAACTATTTTCTGATATCTTATAGAGAAAAACAATGTATTCTTCCTGTCTTTAGTGTTTCAAATCAAGAAGAAACAACTAAATGATCCACACATTCACATGATGAATGTCCACGAGTAAGCTGCTACATGGGTTGATCGTGTGTCTAACATCAAACTGAGTTTATGTTTGAGTCTAGCCTTAGACAACGCATACTCCCTTTCTCTTTCCCAATATCTATGTTTGCCTTAAACATTTTAGACAATGCACACCATCTCTTTGAAATTTTTGGAAGTCCTTTTAAAATGGTGTTTGTTTGATGCTATTTAGTTTGTATGTCTTCATCAAGTCTTGTGTTGTTGATAATGCTGTGTATTGAAGCCGAAGACAATTTTCCACATTGTGCACAATGAAGTTCCTAACGAACTAACTAACTTCCCCTATTTGTGAGTGTTTCACTTTGTACCTCAGCAGTGGAGTAACAAAACCAAATTAACAAGATCAATATGAGAGAGCATAGCTCAATCTACTTGCTTACTTGTATCTTTACTCTTTAGACTGAATGAACTCACAGTTCTCTCTCTGTGGGGACAGCATGCATTTACACAATGTATTGTATGGTTGTACAACTTCAAACTACATTTTACGGTTTTGAAGGATCTGTATTTCAGTGACTTTTTTTTTTTTTGGGGGGGGGGGGGGGGGTGGGGGGGATTTAGCAGCCCCTAACCAGTGTGACTTCCACTTTCTGTAATAGTATTCCTGCAGTACAAACAACCAACAGTGCACAGTGCAAGAGTCAAAGAAACTGCAAGTGAATAGTTGGGTGGTGAGAAAACTTTTTTTTTAATTTTTTTTAAATTTTTTTTATTTTTTTAGCCAGCAGACTCAATTCACAAAAGAAATTTAGTTTCCCATAAAAATATATTGGCAAAACAAATTAGTAGCATACAAACATATTTTTAGGGGACAGGCTTTCTTTTAACCATATTAACTTTAGCTATGACCACAATAACCTTAAATAGTTATTATAGTCTAAGGACTTATTTAGTCATTTAGGTATGAGGACTGCTGTTAAATTTGTCAACACAACTTTTACATAAATGACCAAAAACATTCCATTTACGTCAACCTGGCTGGGTTGGTGCAGAAACCTCAGTGGTAAAGATCTGAACGCTCCGGGGCAAATGATCTGCATGGCTTAATACCACTTGAGTAACTCTTTGATTATTTTTTTTTAATCTTGCATGTGTACTCGATGTTTGCGTTGGTGGCTGCAAGATACTGTACAGATGCAGTGCCTTGTGTGTCTGTGTCCTTTCTGTGTCACGTCTCTCAGCCCATGAGTCCCCTGTGCTGCAAGGCCGTATCTTTAGCCTTGCACGTAGCCCTAGCCATCACCTCTAATGACAATACTGTAATGCTGCCAGAGTTTTCACAGATTGAATATCCTCTGCCAGGCAAGGCTTTCATTGACGTGTGTGTGTGTGTGTGTGTGTGTGTGTGTGTGTGTGTGTGTGTGTGTGTGTGTGTGTGTGTGTGTGTGTGTGTGTGTGTGTTTGTCTTTTGCCTTCTATAACCATGTTGCCTTGACAACCACGCCTGTGTTCTTTGTCACTGTACAGAGTGGTAACAGGACGAAATCATTTGTCTGATCAAGGTTCTCAACAAGCACCAGATAAGAAGCAAAGTGCATAGAAAATATAAGCTGAAAATACAACATTTACAGATGTATTTAACATACAAAAAAAAAAAATCCCATTTGATGCATAAAAACAGTGTTTTTGATCATTTTTGGTGAGATCATTTTATGACATTTATGAATGTGTCACTTATGGGACTCCTTGGTTTGTCTGTTTGGTATTCTATCTGCATCAGGGGAGGCTGGTACATCTTTAGGGCCCCGTGCCCCTCTAATACCAGAGAAAAAAGAAGCAAGATGGTAGCGAGTGCCTCAAGCAATTAACAGAAGAGAAAATAGCCAGAAGTGGCCACAGGCAAATTGGAGGGTTGCATATGCCTGTTAAAGAGAGCGGCCCGGTGAGACGATCTGACATTTGAATGCAGCAACAGTTTGTTTGCACAGGGCGATCAGCTCAGTGTGGCATTCAAGGTTATGTGTGGATGTTTGTGTGCTTATGGATATTTGTTGTGTTCATGGTTGAATATGTGCATGGTGTCACAAGTAGCATCTCAAACTTTTTTACATCCCACCATGAAAGTAATTCTGCATTTAAAGTCAAATTGACATTTGCATTCTGCTCACTTTTTGTGTAAGGAAATATAAATTATAACGATACTGCAGCTGACAGTGTTTAGACATATTTGTGGAAACCGCATCCAGGCTTCAGGCCTCTGGGTGGGCATTTCCGTTTGCAACAGTTGCCGAACATTTAAGGGATGGTGTTGCTAGGAGACGAGCTGTCAACCTCTATGGTGCACTACTAGTCGAGCATGTCATAGTATATCAAAGAAACTTTTATATAGGTAATTTCACAAGGCACTTTTTCAGCAAGCACATGGTTATGTTGTGTGGCAATGTGAGTCTTATTTCCCTAACAACAACAACAACAACAACAACAACATGCAACATTTCAGTGTTTCCCCACAGGTTGAGAATTTACTTGTGGTGGTAGTTGGCGCAGGATGTGGCGGCGCGTGATGGCTGGGTTAAAGCGTAACTCTCGCCAAAATGCAACCTACACTGAAAAAAGTGATTCTGAGCATTTGTAGCTATAACATGAATTAAATCTGTGAAATTAACAATAAAAAGCTCAGTTTGTATCTTTACATGAAAATGTATCGTTTGAAATGAATCTGCATTTGTTCAAAATACAATAAAATTGTGGGTTTTTTTCATTCGTTATTTAGTGATCCCAGTCGATCTTCTCAAGTACAAACACTCAACAAACAATAAGCTTGTTTCATTTACGCTGTTGCGTAATACCGCGAACTGGCACGCACACCTGACGCACATCCGTTCCCTCCTGATTGAAAACAGAATAAAGTTTGCCAAGTACCTGGTTAGATTAGACATTAGGCCTACTGTCATCTTAAAATTAAATGAAAAGACTCTAGAACTACAAATCTTTTCATTTATTTTGAAGATGATCGTTAGCGAGTGGCTTTAGGCCTACCCAAAGTCTTGTGTGTGACGTTTCCATGTTGCTAAACAGGCTAGAAAAGTTAGCTTAGCGTTATCCCAGTTTAGCCACTAGCTGTTATTTAGACAGCAAACAATTAAAACGGAACATCAATATCCAGTTTTATGTCTTATCTAAGACAACAGGCTGTACATAAGTTTGTTAGACTTGGAAGTAGCCTACAAAACAGCTAGTTTTGAGAAGCTACGAGCAGGAAAAATATTCAGTGCCACTTTTGAGATGTTAAAATCTCAAAAGCCACTCGTCAGATCATAATGGTCTGACACAAGTCATTGTCTTATGCAGAAGGTGACCCATACAATGTATAGATTACTCACAAATGTTATAGAAAATCCCCAAAGTTGTTTAATAAGATAAGGAAAGTCCAGAAATGTACATGTAAGTCTATGAGAGGCAACGTCTTTCTGCATCCAGTAGACTAATTTATTCCAACAACTGCTGAATAAATGTACAACAATGTGCTTCAGAAAAGATGTGAATGTATGCAAGAAACAGAAATAGTCTGAGCAGTATATTTACCTGAGGCAGCTGTCAGAATAAAAGCCATACTTGCCTGATTACATGATTGAAGGTGACCTACTTCAGTCTTTTCAATTCTGTGTTTTCAATTGCTGAGTTTCATACTTTACTGAACAGTCGTATGATCTCTAACATGCGTATGCCTCAGAACAATATGCGTCAGTAATATAATCTGTAATATTTGACCGATCTATACTCACCGGCCACTTCATTAGGAACACCTGTGCAATCTAGTGCAATCCAATACAACATCTCTGCCATAAAGTCTATTTTTACAAAGCCTAAACATTTTAGTTATTTGTTGATATTGTCAGAAAGGTGATAATTCGAATTTGTTTATTATTGAGTTCATAGTGGTAGTGTACTGGAGTGCATTATATTGAGCAGAGTTCCTTGTACTTTTGTCCAATCCATTAACATATTTGTCGGGGACAAACACTTTTCAATATATTGCCCTCCAGAGCACTAGCACCACCCAGCCACCCAGTACAACCTCAATAATAAACATAAAGTAGAATTATCACCTTTCTGACTGTCAACACAAACAAAAAATGTAGAAGCTTCCTAAAAGTTTAACGTATAGTAGAGCTGTTGTATTGGATTGCATTTGATTGCACAGGTGTTCCTAATGAAGTGGCCGGGGAGTGTATATACTTATGTACAATTTGTGCACAAAATTCACTCCTAAGATTGTGCAGTGTATTGTTGGGATTCGTGTAATGCAAAGGTTCTATACACTTTTGTATAAAAATCATACACTTTAAAGACGGTGCAACATTTCATTTAGATGAACTCAAAGATGTTAGAAGTAATCCGCAGCGGAGAAATAACTGCAAATTACACAATAGCAACAAATGGCTTCTGGTGTTGACTTACTTGAATATTTCGTCTTTTTTGGTTAAACTTTTGAGGAGGGACGAATAAGCAGACAGCCTCTTATGTGTTTTAATACTATCTTTAAAAAAATGTTTTTAAGTTATCTTTGTAATAAGATGTAATTTCATTGTTGCATGCCTAAATTCAACATCACTTTTGAGCTTTTGTCTTTTATTCCTACTACAGAATCAACATGTCTGTCAGACTTCGAGTCATACTGTAAGAAGAAATTCGCAAGCTTTCCTTGCCCTCAGGAATCCCTCAGACTGTGGGGGAATTGAAGAATATTTTACAAGAGACATTTGCCATTGAACAAGACTTTGCTATTAATTTTCAGGACCAAGATTTTGACGGTCAGTTTTTTACTCTCTTTGAAACTAATGCCATAAAAAACAAAGACACTATCAAAGTGGTTCTTACTGAACAAGTGATCACACTAACATATGAGGATTCTTTGAATGCTCAAGTACTTGAAGAGAGCATTGATAGAAATTGTGCCGAGTCATTGGAAGATGCCTGTTCCACAGCATCCACCATAATTCTTTCTTCTCCAGAGAGCAACGCTTGAAAAGGAGCGAGTGGAGCTTCTCTATGAGTACCAGAAGAGAGACAATAACAAACTCATTAATGAGACGATGGCAAAAACCTTCTCACTGCGTCAAAATGATGTAATCCTCCAACCACCTGTGATTGACTTCAAAGCTCGATGGCCTGCCTTGTTTGAGTGTTCCCAAGTATGTTGGAACATGTTGATCATGTTTTCTCCAATACAGGGTGTTGTGTGGCAAAGTTTCAAAGTGAATTTTGCTATTTTGAATTAATCATTATTTCCTTGTTTGATAGTATCACTGCCATTATCCTGTAACCTATGTGACACTTTCTGAAGTGACACTTTCTGAAGTGAAAGTCACACATCTTCCTGTTAAGATTTAACAGTGTTTTGGGTGTGCTTTTAATTCCTAAGTGCAACATTGACATGTAAGTGGCATAGCTGTAGGCGGCTGCTTAGTTTTAACCTATACCCAGCTGAACAGTGAGGGCTCCTAATGTGTCAGAGGGAGTGATCACATGCCAAAATTAAGCGGTAAAGAAAAACTTTGCTTACTCCATCATCTGTGAACAGAAATGAGCACAATGCTTAGCTCATGAAGCTCTGAGAATAACAGCTGAACTTATCTGATTAACTGTGGGGGGGAAATGAGCAATATATTTACCTGATGAGGCTGCCAGAATGAAAGCTATTCTTACCTGATTATCTGTTGAAAAAAATATTCAGTATTCTTACACTTCCGGTGCAGCATCCCTAATCACTTAAATGTTGATTTCATTGTAGTCTTTGGATTCATTTTTCGATGTCTTATTCTGTTGCTCTTGCCTATGTGTCTGTCTCATTATGTTTCTACATCTCTAGGTCTTGTCTACATCTCTTTGTCTCTCTCAGATCGAGGAGGAATTCCGCAGGATCACACTGAATCCACTGCAGTCCACATTCTTGGGCAAGTTGGACCAATACACACAAGCTGTTGAGCCTGTACAGGAGGAAGGGTGGAACCGTCGGGAAGAAACTTGATGAGACCCTTGACATGTTAAATGAGGCATGTATTTACAACAGTGTAGTAGTAGATAGTTTTATGTAGTTGCTTTCTGATGTCTGTATTCTTATAAATCTCATATTTCTCATATTAATGTGTAATCTCATTTCATATTTTTGTAGGAGAGCAACATTGAGTCCCGAAGAGAAGTTGTGATCAGAGGCCTCACACTCTACCTTGGTGAAAACACTGGAGAGTTAATCAAGGACTACCAGGTAAAGAAAATATTACTATGCTGTAGCTCTGATTCAAAGCCCAGCCAATATGAGACAAGTTTGTGCAAAAATAGCTGTTTGCTGATAATTTGACAAGATTTTTAGGAGATTTTAAATCCATCCATCCATCCATCTTCGTCCGCTTATCCGGTATCGGGTCGCGGGGGTAGCAGCTCCAGCAAGGGACCCCAAACTTCTCTTGCCAGATGCCCGAACCACCTCAACTGGCTCCTTTCGACGCGAAGGAGCAGCGGCTCTACTCCGAGCTCCTCACGGACGACTGAGCTTCTCACCCTATCTCTAAGGGAGACGCCAGCCACCCTCCTGAGGAAACCCATTTCGGCCGCTTGTACCCTGGATCTCGTTCTTTCGGTCATGACCCAGCCTTCATGACCATAGGTGAGGGTAGGAACGAAAACTGACCGGTAGATTGAGAGCCTTGGCTTCTGGCTCAGCTCTCTTTTCGTCACAACGGTGCGATAAATTGAATGTAATACCGCACCCGCTGCGCCGATTCTCCGACCAATCTCCCGCTCCATTGTCCCCTCACTTGCGAACAAGAGCCCAAGGTACTTGAACTCGTTCACTTGGGGTAAGGACTCATTCCCTACCTGGAGAAGGCACTCCATCTGTTTCCTGCTGAGAACCATGGCCTCTGATTTAAAGGTGCTGATCCTCATCCCAGCCGCTTCACACTCGGCTGCGAACCGATCCAGTGAGTGCTGAAGGTCACAGGCCGATGATGCCATCAGGACCACATCATCTGCAAAAAGCAGCGATGAGATCCCCAACCCACCGAACTGCAACCCCTCTCCACCCCGACTACGCCTCGATATCTTCTCCATAAATATTACAAACAGGATTGGTGACAAAGCGCACAAATGTGCCTATTTATAAATGGGATTTGATTAATTTAATTGTATCAAAAGGACACAAAGTACAATCAAGGATAAAAAACACAAAGTCCAGGACGTATTTCCATTGTGGTACTCATAATATTTTAGTATTTGATTATTAGAAATGCTGCAGTGAAACATGGAAAATCAACACAGATATCTAGAGACATGTACAAGAATGTCCTAGGGTTTGCTGATAACTTCTGCTAACAATTGGATTTGATTATTTTTATGGAATTTTGAAGATTGGAATATGTTGGAATATGACTTTGCTCTGCTATGATTATTAAAAATGCTGTAGTGAAAGAACAAGAAAGTAATGGCAGATGTATAACCATTTATATAATTATGTACCCAACAGAACCAAATATATGATCCTCTATACGATAAGCTGCATTGCTTAATTGAATGAGCAAAAGATGATTTCTCCAACAATAGGTCTTAAATTGACTTAAAATGGCCGTAAATTACATTTAATTGAACTCTGTGATACCTGTAGACACCCTTGCTAAGCTACAATACTACTGAAAACTATCACATAACAATCGGATCCTCTGTTTGGAGAGGGAACAAAGAGTTATGCATCCTTCACATTAATATACAATAAATAAGTTTTATTCTCTCTGGTGTATTTTGCAGGTTTTCAATGACGATGATGCTGCAGCCGTCCAAGAAGCTATTACTACATTTGTCCTCGGCATCTTTGTTGTCAGCAAAGCCAGGGATGGTCTCCCCAAGCAAGCTGGAATAGACATCGAAGGAGCAGAAGTCCTTTTTGGTATCCCAGATATGGCACATGCTTGCTCTGTAGAGCCCCTGGTGATACTTCGAGCAAAGTTTCATGTTGTGTCGAGCCTTCTTAGTGTTTTAAAAATAGCTATTTTGAGGCTAGCATAAAAGTGCCCCTAGCACTCCCATTCAAAAGGCCATTTGACCGAAAAACGAAAATACGGTAAATCTTAAAAGTGGCGATTCCGTCCTACATATGCTTTTAAACGAAAGTTTATCTCTGCTACATTCACAAAAAGACCCTAAGTTGCATTTTGGCGAGAGTTACGCTTTAAGTAAAACTAGTCAAACGAAGGTTTACGAACTATTACATAACATTGACAGACAACTTAAAAAGAAATAACTATTTACATATTAAACAAATCCGACTAAAAGATCAGTCCCTCCAGGATTTTGCGATGTCGCGATAGCAACAATTCATGCAAATTCAACCAATCACCGTGAATTCGGTGCGACTCACATTTTTCACCAGTCACCGCAACTTCTCCGCAAATTTGACCAATAACCAGAGTTTCCCACGACTTCAACCAATCCCAGCAGTCCCACGTTCCAGACTTTGCGTCAGTATGTGACTCTGAGAGCCACTGACCAAGCGGGAGTGAGAACGTGTTGACCTAACACACTTACGTCGCCAAATTAATTTCCTTGTTTGTGCTATGAAGACCAGACGTGTGTGACTCGAACACAGCAAAAGACTGAAACACATTTCAGACCGTCCTGTCAACCTGTATACATTTTAAGATCAAAGTACGCTGTAGCATTTTTTCACTCTAAAGTCGCTGAAAGCTGCTGCTGTTTCAATCCTGCCGGCTCTCTGCAGCTGGCTGAGCTGCTGCTCAATGCCCCCCACGACTGACATGCGCACACACAAACCCACAAGGTGGATGCAGGAAAAACTGGAGATGAGATGTGCACGATGACCTAAATTGAGGATAGCTACGCTCGTTATTGTAAGCACAATGATAAGTTAAAGTCCAATAAGTACTTTATCAAACCGTACGAATGTGTGGCCCAGGCCAGGATATGACATTAACTAACAATGTAAAGATGAACAAGCCACTAACAGATATGTTAAAATTTGATTCATTCAATAAACTATTATTTTTTTGTCTTAAATCCAACAGCCTTTTTCATATTATACCAACATTTGCAGCATCCTGAGCCTTTTTGGTAAGGCTACTAGGAAAACTCAGCCCAAAGTATCTCAAAAAGGCCGTGAAATCCTGGATGGACTAAAAGATGATACAGATGAAGTGTAGCCATGATGTGCTTTGTCAATTAAATCTGGCTGGTTTGTCAAATGTTTACAGTTCAGCAGATAAAATACCTGATTACCCGGAAGCTAAATATTATATGTATTAACAACTTAACCTTAATACTATGATCCATACAAACTGTTACATGTTATTATAAATCTCAACACTGTCTCCTCCTAACTCCAGTTAAATGATATAAGACTAAGGCTACCTAAAGTTAATCCCACGGCAAGACCACTAGCCGAATGCTACTACTAACGATGTGTGTGTGTTTGTGTGTGTCTATCTATCTATCTATCTATCTATCTATCTATCTATCTATCTATCTATCTCTCTCTCTCTCTCTCTCTCTCTCTCTCTCTCTCTATATATATATATATATATATATATATATATATATATATATATATATATATATATATATATATATATATATATATCTCATCCTCATCTTGTTGTGGTCTTGTGACTATGCAATTTGTTCTTTTTCAATGTATAAAGCTTAACTAATTAACCAAGCAAAAAAGCATGTAGCATGCATTTATTATAATGGTTGCTGTCATATGCCAGCTGGTAATAAATGTTCAGTCATGTCATCATGGTTTCTCTTTCCTGTGTGACAATGATACAAACATTAAGCATTTGCCAGTGGTGCATTTACAAAAAAGAAAAACAAAACGTGTTAAAGGGTTGTTGTGCAATTGACTGAACAAATGGATTCAGAAGGAAGTGAGGCTTAAGTTTTTAAAGACTGCCGAAGGCTAAATAGTGTAGCAAATGGACCACTGCAATTTAGAGAGACAATGCAAGTTTGTTGTTAAAACTTGGACATGTAGTTGTGATTTTGTGTTTTATGTTATATTTAAGGGTACAATTGTAACTTAGACACTTAGGCTACTCAGTGACTCCATTTTGGCTTCCTTACTGACTGAAAAGTCGTGACTTTACTGATAATGAGGTATCTAGGCTCTTGGGTGCCTTTATGCTTTGTTTGTTGTCTTACAGCTTTGTTTATTGGAATTTCCTGATGTGAAATAAGAAACATACAGTAGCCCTATATATGTCAGTAAACTCTGGCCATATCTTTCTGGCCACTGACTGCCCAGTATGATGTACAGTAGAACATATTTTCAATTCAGACAGGCTTTACTATCTGAAGATCTTTGTTCTTTTCCTCCTGGTGTTACACCCCTCCCTGTTCGAAGCCTGCATATCACATTTGTTTGGCCACTCAGTAGGGAAATGGAGTGCTGCAGTATGTGCAAAAGTGATGTGTGATGCATACATACATGTGTGATGCAGATTTCTCTCAGAATCACACTTCTTGTGGGTGGTGTTGCTGCTGATTGTTTGTTATAGGGTATGAAACATCATAAAATCTTCTGATATGGCATAATGAAATAGCACCTTGATGGGACATATAGTGCATATTAAATTTCATATGTTTAAATCAATAGGATTTAAGGCATTGTTTTATGATAGGAATAACGGAGGAGCTAGATTTAAAAAAAATAAAAATAAATAAAAACCTATTGGCTGAAATGCTATACCATGAGTTAATCATTAAATATATAGGTTCCACTTTATTACAGTAATGGTACTTTTACAGCTTGCACCCATTCCACTAATAAAGTCTATACGTACTGGTATATAAAATTGAAAAAGTTCTCAATATATCAAATGTATTGGTGGTGTGCCACCAGGAAAATAAATCATGCACCTTTTTATTGTACTTGGTGGTTAATGACATTCTAATCCAGCAAACACGTAAAAGCACATATTTTCAATCAATAGGGAATCCCCACATAGTGGAGAAGCAATAAAGGACAACATAATCGGCATTAAGCCAGTAACATGAACACCATGGGACTAGAGCAGCTCAATGCTTAGGCCTTGTGAAAACAGTAGCCCATTCTCTCACATGTAATTACTGACAATATGCTAATGCTACACCACTATACCTGAACTAGTCAAGCCTATTATACATATCCAGCCACAATAAATAACTTTCACTTCATTGCTTAGTTGTCTGGGGAGCAATCAATACTTCATAAATAACTCAGCAATAAACACAACCTGTCAATTGCAGTGCCCGTCTTGCTGCATTTTTCCTCAGCAGCAGAACACTGTCAAGAAAACATCTTCAAACTAAACTTTTTGTTTCCTCCACTGTTTTGCATCACAAAGATCACTACTTTACAACATTTCCTTATTTAACATAAGCATAACTTACTTCCTAGTGGATATCAAACCCCTGACCCCGGCAATGTTAGCACCATGCTCTGCTGGCTGAGCTGCTCCACAACTAAAGCACATGTTTTGTTGCATTAAATTGGCAGGCAGGAAACTCACTGTGAGGTAGGGAAACCAAAGGCCTGTGCCACCATACACATATTTCATTTACACATAGTTCTTAGTTTTTTCATCTTCTCAGCTGCTCTACATTACTTTCTTTTTAAATAATGTAATACTCCCCACATGAGATGTTGCATTGCGTACAATCATAACGGGTAGTTTTGTCACAGCAATGTGTTCTCAATCGAATTTTAGAAAAACCTCTCCATCTCATTGCTTTCTATGTGTTTGAAATAAACTAAACACCTGTGCACATGTGAAGAAAGTCAAAAACAAATTAAACAAACAAATTGGATGCAACAAGGATGAGAATCTTTTTAGTGACATCCAAGAAACTCTAATGAATGAAAGGATAAATAGAAGCATTCAGCTGCGAATGAATGATGCTGTGAAGATTTTCATCTTTCTAACAGTGCTCCAGGAGGGCCTTTAGGGAGTTTGATGGCAAAGCGGGAGGGGGGCCTGGGTGGCATTATCATTATTTCAAACCCCTGGGAAGATAGATAGGGGGGGGGGGGGGGGGGGGGGGGCAGGAGAGGATCATCCTAACCCTATGGCCAAATATGCAGAGACGGCCACGAAATATTCAGGACAGATCATTAAGCGATTGAAAAGCTACCCGAGTGAATGGCAGTCCGCTGAAAGACAAACCTCTTGACATGAACACCAGGGAGCAAAAGTGAATCTGTGTCCTCTTGAGGAACGAGTCAAAGAGCAGGGATCAATTTGAAGTTGTATCATTGATGTTGAATGGTCTATTCTTGGCTTCTCTTGAAGCTGGATTTTTAGGAAAATATGAGGCGTTGCACTCCAAGGTGAGATACTCGCTATACACAACATTTCAACACCTTCTCTCCAAAAATTATTGGTGACCTGCAAGTAAAACCAACCTTTGAACCTTATAACTGAAAATCTACCTCATACTGTACCCTTTACTGAGGCGAGAGCAACAAATGATGGGATGTACTGATTGTTTAGGTTACATTTTGATTCATTACCATTTGTATTAAAGAATTAGAATGGAGATAATATAACTATATAATAATAATGGACCATGTTTTATGAAGACTAGATTTTGTTTACATGCCAAATAACATTCATAAGGATTTACTAATGATGTTTTTAGGTGATTCAGAATGGATTTTTTTTCAGTTCAGTTTTAAAACAATATTCACATGTCCACATCTTCCAAAGTTACAGTACAAAATTCATTCTTTGTTTCCCTGTTGAGGGAATTTGTACTAAGAAGACTATACATTTGAGATACCCACTTGATTTGTCTCTCTGTATATAATAACTATTTTCTTTTAAAACTAGAACATTATTAAAGATGCTCAATAAGGTAATTACAATCCCGACAAACAAACAGTAACTACTTGCTTTGATTACATTTTCGTATTCCTCTCATTGTAGTTTGTTAACACTTCAAAGAAAGGTTGTAAATGAATGGCACTTCAAATGACAGATCGTGTGAATAAAACAAAAACAGGGGTCAATTAACAGGTGACCCTCTCCTTAAGATGGCTAAAAGCATACAGCCATAGAGTATACTACAAAAGAAACGCAGCATGGGATATTCTGTCTACAAAGATGCATCTTGAGGTGTTGCTGAAAACAATTCACACTGAGACGACCGATGAGGAGTCCTGCTGTGTCACAGCCTCTGTTATCTTCTGTGTTTAGTCTGAACTACAAAGAAAGCAATGAACCCTGGGGCCAGATGTATAAAACTGCGAGAGAAATATGCATACACATTTTTTTTGTCAGATTTATAAAGCTGTGTGTATGTCTGGTTGCTTTGACCTTTTTCCAGTTTCTCTACAAGTCTCAATTTATGTTTAACTATTGTTGTGCTAGATGTTAAGTTGTAAATATGTAAGTTCTCCATACACTAAAAGCATTATGTGTTATTGCCTTTTCATACAGCTTCATGATCAAATCTGTAAACTTACTTAAAGTACCCTGGTACGTACCTTTTTATTTTTTTATGGGTCAGCATCAGTAATGCTACAGAATAGGACTTGGATGTGTGTGTATATACAAAAAGGAGGAATACAAAATAAAAACTTAAAGTAAACAGAGCAAGTGCAATATATATATTCTGTATATATGCATGGTCTTGAATATGATAATTAAAATATTTTAGATATTTAATATATTTAGGAATCCTGCTTTGTCTGGTTTGTTGTAAAATTTGTCAATTTCTCAGTAAAACACACCCCTCCAGACTTTAAAGTATGTGAAAATATTCTGCTATGATTTATATTTTGTTCAACATGGATTTTTCCCAAATAAGAAGTTAAACAATATCTGTGAAAAGGATCTGGAAGCACAATGAAATTCTCTGGCCTCGCACCCTGCCTACCACCACTGCTTGTGCTAGGTTGACAAGTAAAAGAGCAGTGCTCATCAAGATGGCTAGAAACATATGAGACATCCAGCCCTACATGTTTGAGCCTCATGCCCACTTCCTGTCACCACCCACTACCTTCCGTGGTAAATGCTAGATCAGATCTGCTAAACGTGTCGACGTAGTTAGGTTTAGGCATGAGGAGTGTAGAAGTCACTTTCAGGAGGAATACAAAAATAAAAACTTAAAGTAAAGAGAGCAAGTGCAACAAGAGTAGCCTGTAGTTGCTTTTTTTTAACAGTAGTAGGTCAAATAATTAATAAGCTCTTTAACATCCAAGCTCTTCTCGCTTTAAACTAAAAGTGCAATTTTAGCAACATATGAAATCAGATGTATCAAATAAATCCAACATAAGGCAAGTTGCAGAGTGTCTAATATAACAATCTGTAATTGATTGGGTCACTCATGATGATGGTAAACCAAAAAAATAACACTGCAGACTGACAGCGTTTGATGATGCTTAATGTTAAGTCATAGCGGGGCATTAAAACGAATCAATGGACTAACATACCGTTGGGCTACTACAGGGAACACATTCCATGTCACTATGTTGATAATTGCACATGCTTAGGAGTAAAGCTTAAATCGGGCCCAATAAATCAAGCCCGACCTTACCCGAGCCCGTGCATGTTGTGTCCGGGCCCGGCCCAACACATGAACTGGAATTATGAGCCCGAGTCTAATTTAAACCCGACACTTTTTTTAATACGTGGGCCGTTATAACTGACGTTATAAAGGACTCGTGAGATATCTGAAACAATCTGGCCTGGTTGCGCAATTATGGAAGACAGTGCTACAGATGGGGGAGACTCGATTTAGCCCAGTTAACCTCACAATCAAGTCAGTGCAGGACATCTACCCAGAGCTATGGGAGAAGCTGGAGAGGCATAGAGGCCAATTAGACTAATAAAGTAATGATTAAAAAACACAAATGCTTGATCAAGGGCCCGGCCCGGGGGTAGTGGCGGAAAATATTGGCCTGACGAAGTTCGGGCTCGGGCAGAGAATCTAAACTCTACTTGGGAGGGAAAGGGACAAAACTCAGCAGAACTTACGGTGTTTTGCTGCTGTTATCCTGACTCAGGGATGCATTTTACAAAGTCTACAGACTACCACGTTGTTGTTGGCATTAAGAGTAAAATACTCCCACATTTTAGAAGACCATGTGCGAGCCTTTTTCTCAACGTGTTGCTGAACTTGCGAGGAATCCATACTTGCGCTGTTGCTGGAGGCAGCCATGTTGTTTTTAGACTTATTTGTGTGACGCAAATTATTTGTGTTGACGCATTTGCAGATGCAGGAGACCCATCGACAGATGAACTTGAACCCCCTCCTCTTTAACTGAAGTCGCCAGTGTGGAAGTATTTTGGATTTCCAGTGAGTTATGTTGACAACGTTCGCGTTGTCGACAAAAAAGCCACAGTTTGCAAGCTCTGCTATGTGCTTGTACCATATTCTTCCAAAGGCAGCACGACTAACATGGCGTTAATCTGTGTGGTATATATTCGGAAATAGTTTGTTAAGACACTTAATTATTCAGAGAAGACTATGGACATGGCTGTTTTATTGTTTTTTGTTTGTTTTGTTGTGAACTTGAATGTCATCTTCTGTGAAGAAGATTGCAGTTACAAAAGAGAAACTAGATGGCAGGTTATAGATATGTTATTGTTACATTATGTTAATAAATGTTTTACATTTGACAATGTAGTGTGGTACATTGCGAACAAAGGTCAGATATTATAAAAGTCTAGTCTAAAAATAGCATAGCAACCTGTGCTTTAAAAAAAATAAATGTAAAAATTGACCTTAGAATCAAAAATGTGATCGAATCGAAGATTTGGAGAATCGTGACACCCCTAAAAAAAGATAGCAAGTCTCAAGCAGAATAAAAATTGCAGTGCAGCTACTGTACTGCAAGATATGAAAATTCTTAAGTTTAAGTCAACAAAATTCAGTGGCAAACAGAAAAGCCTTAAGCCCTTATCTGATAGTTGGCGCAGACCTCAAGTGTTCTGGGAGTTTCATAACCAACGGTAGTATTTTCAATTCGTAAAGTCATGAATATAGCATAGATCATGCAAGAATTGCAAATACAAATATGCGGTCACACCAAAACTGTGTTGTGATCACATGTGAAACGCCCTGTCATTAGTGTCTCATATGTGTCCTCCCACTGAGGCAGCAGTCAATGTCATACTTCATCTTTCAGCTTTAAAATACCAGTCAGACAAGAAATGTGACAATGTGCGGAACAAAAGCTTGCGTGGTGTATGAGAGTGCCACTTTGAGGGTGCAAAACCCTTTACCTCCATCACAAGAATAATATCGCCTTGTCTTCATATTGTTCCACTTCATGTTGTCATTTAACATTTGTCACACTGTAAATTTGTAATAACTGAATTTTACTTAACCTTTATTTATTCAGGGTAGGTTCACTGAGAGGCAGCCTCTCTTTTGCGGGAACACCCTGATCACATTCACACAGTTACACATTCATACCTGGAGACTGCCCAGTACAACCACAGTCTGATCTGCTGGCCACTGAGCAGCTCAACTGGAGCAGTTGGGGTTAAGGGCCTTGCTCAAGGGCACCTCAGTGGTGGTAATGAGGGAGGGACAAGCGCCGCTCTTTCACTTTCCCCACCCAGATTTTATCCTGTCGGTCTTTTAACCGACGACCTCCCGGTCACAAGCTCGCTTCTCTAACCTTTAGGCCACCACTGCCCTAACCAGCACTGAATGCTCAAAGCTTTCGTCAATTGCAACTGAAACCCTTCTGTAGATATGCAGCAGTATTCTCAACCTTCAAAGCACAGAACAAATTGAATACAAGTTATGCAGTATTCTTTAAAGAATCTTCTCACAAGATAGATAATGTTCTCTTGAGTAACAGACATTAACTGGTTTAACAAAGCACTCTGCTGCTAAGAAAAGAGAGTAGGTCTATATTTTACGCCATGTTTGTATTTTTATGCATCACAATCGATTAGCATAGCATAAAATCAGTTGTATGACATTCAACTAGATGGAGCATTATGAAAGTTCTTTAGCAGGTAATGGATTACTGTAAAGTCATGTTTCCCCAGCATGGCAGATAAATGCCTAAAATGCTAATATAAATCCACTCAATCTTCTGACATCAAAGCTGTAACAAACACATTTTAAAGTTGCAGAAGAGAGTGGGTATAATCTGTTGGGATAATGTTCTTCAAAGCGAGCGCTCATTGTCTCTTTGTCTCTCTGTCACGTCCCAGTGTTTCCTCTGTCGGCTACGTGATGGAAGTTGACTGTGTAGTCGACTTTCATCTAAAATAATCACCTCTCCTCTTTCTCAGGGTTTTTCATATTGTGATGGAGAAGAAATTGGTGAATGATTTGCCATTACAATGTAATGGAAATCACCTTGTTTTTGGTCTCTTTACAGACCAAAACAGCCTCATGAGAGCCTCATCGCCTCTGTGGAAATACCATCCAGATGCTAAGTGCTATTAAGGTTCTCTGAAAATAACTTTAATGTTGCACACTGCAGACAAAGTGGATGACACTTTTAAAAATGTTTTTAATTTTTTTTTGTGTTTCAATCCATAAACATTTTTCTTTGGAGAAGTGAAAGTTTGTTTGGATAGAGCAAAATCACTGAAAAACATTAATATGGGGAACATACTTCAAAGCTTCATAGGCTGGATGTTGTCCTTCAGAGATGCAAGTGATATTACAATAAATTCATTAGCATGATGGCCAAGTGTCATGTACTAGCTGTCATGGGACCTAGACATCCAAGAAGAGCCTCTGATCACACAGTTACAAGTTACAAGGCATATAATACTGATGGAGAATCTGCAGAAGGTGGCAATCAATCAGTGACATTGGCTGCATGTAAATGGACAGAAGATTCCATTCTCAATCCAGTTACTCAAGAAAACCTGCTTTAGGTTCACACATGGGAATACTATAACTCAAAATTACCTACTTTAGATGCAGTTACTGTGGCATAGAAACATATTTTACTTCTTGCTGACACACAGCATTGTGAGTACATTTTGATTTAAAAAAAAAGATATACATTTGGGATTAACATGTCCCACAGTAAAAGAAACTAGGCATATCAAAGTCATTTCCTCACCTGTTTGTCAGCCATGCTGATCATGATGATGAATAATCAAATTAAAAGCTAATAAAAAAAACTAAATGCACGCTTTTACTTTCCCTTTTACCTGTCTGTTCAACACGTGGTCCAGAGTTAAATCCATACAACTACTGGATGGATTATCAAAATATTTTGACCATTATTTTGACATACTGTACATGGTTCTTCGGTTCATAACAGGTTTAATACTTAAGTAACATGATAAAACATGGAACACAGTTGCTGACATGCAATGCTTGTTACGTTCTAATAAGTGTTAACACACTCACATTAGGCCATTAGCATGCTAGCTCAAAGGACAGCTGAGCCCAAGTACAGCAGAGGCTGACAAAGTAGACCTGCTGCTTATGAGTAAAAAAAGCTTTGGGGTATGCTTGTATTGGGCATGTTATTTACATACCTCGATTGGATAGTCATTGTTTTCTAGAAATTAATTTTATTGACAATCGTAATTGGTCGCTGGATTATGTTTGGAGGCAACATTTTTTGAGTGAATAAAGTGCTACATGTAATAGCTGCACAAGAGTCACGGAGAGTTGGTTCGGGTAATGGTGAGTAAGGCTGGGTATTGTTTAAGAAATTACAATACCAGTACCAATACCAGTAGGCCTACCCTAAAATGATAGTGATACCAATATAGTACTTCATTTGATACCTTTTTTTAAACTTCATTTGATACCCATCATGTGAATAGAAGCATCTCGGCATGCTGAACTGCCTACATCAAAAACCCTCGCTGGACATCACCGCACACTGTGGGTTTTAGCTGCTGTGGGTTTTAGCTGCTGTGGTAGTGGGCCAATCACACGTCGCATTAAATCAAAAAACGCTTGCTGTGATTGGCTGCAAGCAAAACCATACAAATTTTGTATATATTAATATTTTTTAGATCTGGGTACAAAAAGGATTGAATGCAGGTATCGTTTGACTGGAGAAGTTTCAATACTACTCTGTACTGGGTTATTTCGGTCAGTACTGATACCCAGCCCTAATGATGGGTATACAAATTGAAGGAGTTTGAATCGAGAGACTGAAGTTGTCATCCTGAATCCCGTCTGTGGTTAGGTTTAGGCAACAAAGTATAGATTAGGTTTTGGTTAAATGTTAACAGTCACCATAATAAAAGGTCAATAGTACTGTGGTCACTACAAGCATATTGTATTGCAAGATCAGATATTTTGGCAGAAAGTGAATAAAATACCTTGTCAATGAACAGTTTACTGATACGTTCAGTACCACCAAATTAACATTTCGTCATTATGTTCTTAACTGAACTATTTACTGTTCATTTAAACTAATAAAATAGAGCAACAATAAAACATAAGGACAACAAAGTTGCCTCCATTTCTTATCTATTTGACAATGTTGTTTTCTAGTGTGTGATGAGTGTTTTAGCCTCACAGGGACATTAGTTTGGCTGTACAGTTTTTAGTCATTTGGTTTTATAATTTGTGGTAAGGTGTATGCAGCCACAAATAAATGTCAATCGTGAAGACAGCCCTTTCTTCTGCTCTGATTATGAGCATGAAAAGAGTATTGACGGACAGCTCGGGTATAGTAGCAGTGAGCACTGCTGCCCATGTTTAGTGCAGCTCTGACTCATCAACTCTGAGGAACAGTGAGGGCTTCATGTTGTTTGCTGAAGTACATCAATAGCAAGCAGTCTAATGAGCTAGCTACTGGATTTGGTGCTTTGATGTCGATTGCTTTTCTTTGGTTGTACTTTAAGTTGATCTAAACTCATACGTGTTTTTGACGTGTTTTTCTGCATTTGTATTTGCTGAAGCAAAAGATTTTTTAATCAGACAAATGGGCAGTAACTGTTAAATGGTTTCATTTGTTTGAGATGATGCATTGCCCTCAAAGCACTGTTCTTTTACCACCAAGACCAATCACTGATTCTTTTACTTTTGTGTTGTTTTGTGTCTCTTATAATATTCATAATAATATAATTTACTTTAATATACTTTAATTGTCCCCTTGGGGAAATTCACTTTTTCATTCTGTTAGCGCAAATGCCCATGAATCAAATGTGGAGAGATGTCAGAATGATGGGTCGCCACCCTGCGGTCCCCAAGTCAATTCCTATGGACTAAGCTACTGCTGGACCTTATCCCTAACCTAATTCATTCAAGTCATTCATTCATTTATGTGTGGTGCAATAGATTACAACTGTTTTTAAAGGAATAATAGCATAATACAGTCTAAGTCACAATAATATACAATACAGATTATACATTGATACACTATTTACAAAGTCAGTGTAACAATATGTTTGGTGCAAAAATATTGAGTTTTTTTTGTCATTATGTCTGCTTGAATATGATATAGAATATCAGATAATACCTTAATTTTTTCAGGCTTGAAGTAAGTCCTTGGTAACATGCTCTTAATCCCAAATAACTGACTCAGTTTGAGAAAGTAAAACCTACTGTAGTACTGTCTGAGGAATCTGTACACTGATGTGCCACAAGTATATAAATTGCACCTCATTAATCTACTATGCCTGAAACACAACTGGTGTGTAGTTGTTAAATGTATATGTTTTGGGAGTAGTTTCACAGTCAGTGTGTGGACACTCTTTAATTCTTTGTTTTGGACTTTTTTTGGCACCAGTTGTTGAGGATTCAGACATTCAGACAAGTTTTTTTGTGCTTTTCTATATTGATTATGCAACACGCAACACTTCGTAATCTGTAATCTGCCTGGGGTGCTACTGTAAACGATACAAAAAGGCGCCGGCATGCTCTCAAAGCCAAAGATGGAACATATATTCAAAAACAAAAAGGCATGACGGTAGTGTGACCTTCATCAGATGCAACTCAAAATAGATCACAAGCAATATATACACACACTTCTCCAACATGTGTTATACATGACCAACATTCATCAGCCAATGACCAGCTAAAGGAGATGAACACATTCCTCTGATAGGCTACTACACTTTAATGCTTTTGCACATATTTTTGTATTGCTGATTTTTGTTTGTTTTTTTAATGTTCATTATTTTCACTGTTTATTCTCTTTATTGGTTAGACAAAGACAAATGTTCTGCCATGGTTGGACCATGACAAATTCTATACCTTTCTTTTTAATAAGGCACCATTTTTTTTTCTTTCCTGACACATTTGAATATACCATTGAAACAATTTTTGTCCTTTGGCTTGAGGTTAATATTTAGGTGATTGGGTTAGTAATTGAGGGAAGGTGAGTTTAGAAATGTAAAAATATAGGCTGCCTGGATAGCTCAGTTGGTAGAGGGTGTACCTGCATATAGAGGTTTACTCCTCAACGCAGTGGCCCCGGGTTCGTCTCTGACCTGCGGCCCTTTGCTGCATGTCATTCCCCCTCTCTCTCATGTCTTTAGCTGTCTTGTTGACTAAAGGCCTAAAAATGCCCCAAAACTAAAAAATAAATGTAAAAATATAGTCAAGGCAGTCTGCCTCAACAGATATGAAAAATTAAACCTCCCGCTGGATGAATATTTCTATTTTCTATAATAAACAACAAAGACACACAGTTGACATAGATAATAACCTGTATGTTGCAGATTGAAAAGCTTTGACACATAGTTGGAGTGTGCATACGGCAGGTAATTAGCCATGTGCAAAGTGTACCATAACCACATTTCCAACACCTGCGGCTCTGTATTTAACAAGAGCGCTGGTGAGCTGAGAACCGTTTACACTGCTTATGCTACTACTAATAATACTTGACGTCTTTAATTGGTTTAAGAAATGTAAAACCTAAAATCTCAACCCAAAACTTTTCAACATAATGAGGCACACAGTCATTCTAACATGAAAGCTATAATAATACTAATGAGGTCACATCACCCTGCTTGTCTACACTTGAGACCAGTGACTGTCATGCATCTCCTTTTGCGTTCGTCCTGTCCTTCTCACTTGCATGCATTTTGCAGACAAATTGCATCCAGACTGAAAATTGCAATCACATTCAGAGTCTTACCACTTCTTTTTTTTTGGCTGACTGGATTGCAATTTGAGCAAAATCCAACCCTTGTGAATCTATTGTCACTTAATGATTCATGTTAGTCATTGTAGCCCCTGTCATTTCATAATAACAGGAAGACAATGTATCTAGTAGCAAGGCACCAATTCCCAATATATCTCTTTTGCCGCGTCCTCTGTCCACAGATGCACACAAAAGTTCATGTCCGTGCTCCATATGGTTTCTGTGTGTCTGCACCCTAGGGTCAGATGGCTGTAGATTTAAACCAGCATCACTACAGGGGGAGACTTTGAAATGAAAAAGGATTGAGGGATATTGAGAGATGGTCCTCTGTATAGAAGTGTTTCAGCTTGTTAGAGTCATCTCGGTCAACACTGGGGTTTGTTTCTTTTCATGTAAGTTCAAGTATGGTGAGTGGTCTCGATACTCTCTACCTGTGACCTCTGTTTTCTCTCTCTCTCTAATGCACACACACTCCCTCACAGCCATGAATTTCTGCTTGCTGCATTCTGCTTTGTAAGGTGAGTTTTTTCCCTGTTGTGTACAACACTTGCAGGGTTCACGGAAAGTCTCCTGGGGGGGAACCATCAGGTGATAATCCTCACATACTGTTATAAGCGATAACTGAAGTGGTGTACTGAGTTGCACTGTAGCCAAAGACCAGAGGGATTTTTAAAGTCACAAAGTCAGAGCTGTTGCAGGGGCTTCTCGATAGTTCTCCCCCCTTGGAAAGAGGTTTCAAATGTAAGTGAAAATAGTCAGTCATCTCTACACCCTATGGCCGTTATTCTGAGCCATCTTTTCAGTGCATGACATCATTTAAACATGATTGAGTAAGCCGAGTAAATTAGCTGGATAGAAACTGCTGTGTCCACACTGAACGCTTTGTTCAGAGGAAGGCGTGCTCAGCGGATCTGTCTGCAGTTTGGCTGTCATCATACCACGGCTAAGACTAGAAACCATCTGCGAGTTGGAGAATAATCACTTAATTCCATCTGTCTGCCTGTCCATTTATCTGTCCATTTCTTCCATCCATTCATTCGACCATTCATCTGCTCATTATGTTTCCTTTTGTGTGCTCATCTGAATCGTCTGAAGTCTGTCTCAGCTGACTCGTGATTATTATTATTACTCTTTTATTGCAGCAATCCTCTGGGAAAAGCATGATAAATCAGTGCCTTGGAAATCTTCATCTAAGCACTTTACAGTTTGTTAATGCTTTGTATAAAACCTCTGATTATTCACCTGCAATTCTGATGGCATGACTGTCAGATTAGCCAATTAAACTTTCGCTACTGCCTGACAGTTGGAGATCAGAGGCCACTTGACTAATTACTTTCTAAATGAATTATGACAGGAGTGATGCAGGTTTGTGTTGATAGTAGCGTAAAGCCCCTGGAGGTTAGTGCTGTGTCATCACCAGTGTAAACAAAAACAAACAAATGACAAACTTTGTGGTCACATCACATTAGCAATGATCCGAGCACTGTCTATGCTTGGGTTACAAATAATCTGCACAATACTTTTTTCTATATTTGTGATTTTTGTTTTTTAAGCGAGACATTTTGCTGTGAAAGTTACCGCCTTGCTTGATTCTGTCAGTGTTATTTATACAGTATTATGATAATGATGATAACCTACATGAGAAAAACACGCATTTCTTTTTCATCACTCTAATCTTTGTAATTCATTTTCTGGCTTACTATCTTTGAAATAAAATGCTAGTTTGTAATGCACTATAATAGTAGTAGCCTGTTTTTTTTTATTATTTTCTATTTCCCATCCTGAAACTGCAGACCTTTCTGTAGTTTGTATTTGAACGGCTAAATGTTCACTTATGGAGAAAAAGATGCCAGCTGTCTATTTTTATGTCTGGGGGAAAACATATTTGTGCCTTACAGTAGATGCATTGTGGAGGAGTACTTCAAAATAAAAGATCCCCACACAGAGGAGCTGCTGCGGATGTAGGCCTTCCTAAACATTTCTCAAAAGTAAAAATATACATCGTCAGAGAGTTGCAACAAAATTAATTTATATAACATGTACGATATCTATGTCTATTTTCAATGTCAGTCCCTCTATTTGGCTGACCATTAACCAGCCAAGTATCACTTTGTTGTGTTACTAGTAATCACTTTATTTAAAGTAAGTAGTTATGTTATTGCCTGCTGCTTCATGCAACATATGTTTAGAAACTCCAGCACACCGACCAACATATCACTGCTAATTTAAATATATAGCAGATGTCAAAGTTTTGATTAAATAGTTATATGGTAAACTTAATTATGCTCCATCAGTCAACTCAGAGCAGCAGAAAAATGTGTATGGAAATGTCATTGATTATTACCAGCTAGATTGTATACTGTATAATCTAAAGAAGTCTCCATAAATAAATGGCCATACCAATTCTGAAATCCCACATCAATATTAGTGATAGTGCTGAGTTGTCAATCTCCTTTTTGAAGAAGTGTTG
The DNA here is from genome assembly GCA_023566125.1 of Zingel zingel. Classification (NCBI taxonomy): domain Eukaryota; kingdom Metazoa; phylum Chordata; class Actinopteri; order Perciformes; family Percidae; genus Zingel; species Zingel zingel. Next base: position 28,654,441 of record CM042323.1, on the reverse strand, counting down.
TTTGACTGTTATCATCATGTACATACACTGTATTACACCCCAGAGGTAAAGACCTGCTCAGCATGTTCCCATGACCTACAGAATTATCCTTTCACAAATACCTTACTGTAAGATACAGCACATGAAAGGCTGAGATAGAAGAGAAAGAGATAAGGGGAGCCTATTTTTAAGTTTAAAGCCCCCACAGGAGCTGGGAGGAGGTTTATTCTGGGACTCTTTCTTCCTAAATTTGCCATGTCAAGTATACAATCCCTTTATCTCCAAACCATCGCACTGATCGAAAATAGAAGGGGACTCAGGCGCTTCTTCTGTAAGAACGTGCCAGCAAACGCATACAGGACTGGAATTGTCACTTCCAAATGAAAGACCTTCAAAAAGGAGTTTCCACTCTTACAATTAAATAAAAGTGATGCTCTGATAGAAAAACAACTTGTGGACCTTTTTCATTTCAAAGAGATGTTCACATGTATTTTAAATTTAGAAAATTGGAATAGATACTCTTTATTGCAACTAATGATTGTCTCACCTGCTGATTCATTTTGTGATTAATTGTTTAGTCCATTATATAATATATATATATATATATATATATATATATATATATATATATATATATATATATATATATATATATATATATATATATATATATATATATATATATATATATATATATATGTATATATATGTATATGTATATATAAAATGCCAGAAAATACACCACCAGACATGGACGTCAATACAAGATGATTATGCAAATGTTTTAGTGTGTACAATGATAAAAAAACTAATTAGGCAACTACAGTGTTGTTAAGGTTAGGGAAAGATCATGGTTATGGAAAATTCAACTAGTTAGGATCTGGTAAGGGTTAAGCAACTAAAACATTTGGTTAGGATTAATAAAAAGGCAAACATCAATTTGGTCTCCTGCATTAAACTTCAGATATGCTACACGCCCAGCCTCCCCACCCTTACTTTTCACCTCGCTATTTCTGTCATGGGCACTGAAATCGTGGCACTGGTCATAAATCGTGAGGTGCAGAATCATCCAATATGGACATAATTCCTGGGGAAACTCTATGGACCGAGTCCAAAACCGACAGATGTGAAATTTGAAGAAGACATATTTTATTAATCCCCAGGGAGGAAATTACATTTTTTTTTCACTCTGTTGTTATTACACATTACACACAGGCCCAAAGTACACATACATGCATTAAACGGAGAGGTGGCAGAGCAAGGGGGCTGCTAATGAAGGCGCCCTGAGCAGTTAGGGGTTTTGTGCCTTGCTCAAGGGCACCTCAGCAGCACATCAAAATTGCTGTTCTATAGATATATATTTAAAAGAATAAAAAAAAATTTATTGAATGAACTTATATATTAAAAATGATTTTAGCAGCATAAACAATATAGTAACTTCAAGAAAGAGCAGAAGCCTTTTAAATAAGAAATGCAGTGGAGGCTTTATATCATAAGCTACGGCATTCTTCTGCAAGTAATTATACTTGCTATGCATGTTTATTGTTTTATCAGGAAATCATGTGCACTAGAACACACTTTTCTTCAGGTTTGAGCTCATAAGCTACACAATGAAATAGGTTTACTCTCTACCTGTTTGTTTTGGAAACTGTTCGTTCCCACATTGTGTGTTTTTTGTCAGTGTGCTGAGAGCTGTGATGACACGAAGAGCACCTTTCTGTGATCAGATGCTCTTATAAGTCATTAAAAGACCACAGTAGGGAAGCAATCACCCCCCCTCAGCCGTGGAAAATGAAGGTGGCCTAACATATAATGGCTCCTCTATATAAGGGTGGGTACCACAGCTATGTGATTATGAAATAAGGAAAGAGGGTGTGTGTGTAGAGAAGGGGGTATCTTTGGCATAAATAGGCAAGCCCCTAGCAATTTCCAAGGCAGATAATTGGGCATGGATTCGTGCGATGGGCTGGCCAAAGCCCCTGACGCTAGGAACTAATTTGTTGGGATACAGAGCACCTTGTCAGGTCACAATGTGGAAAATCTCCTTCCTCCCAACACACACATGCATCAAGTATTAGATGACTAATTGAGTTCTATCTGATGAGTGAATTTTACATGATATTACCTTCATTGCATACATGAACTCCGCTTTTCTAGTCTAAAGGTTTCAGTTGCCAAGGTTGTTTAATATTGAGTATATTAAGGACATTATAAGATGTTTTCTTTGATACTGAAATTCCCGTTCTGGAAATTGCTGAATAAACATTTCAGTTATATTAAATACAATATATAACTGAAATACAGTTAACGTTTATTAAAATGTTATGCAAATTAAGGGCATTTCACTCAGGAAGTAAATACAGGAAGAAGGTCCTGTGTTCTGGACTAGTGCATAATTCTTGCATCTCCATGGTCAAACCAGCTCTGTCGTTGTCTGTCTGCAGCTAGTGGCGGCTGGTTTGACCGCGGAAATGACGTTGACCTTGACCGCAGACTATTTCTATGAGAGAAACACTGCAAGATGCTACAGTTTGCATATTCTGCCGCATCGCAGATTGCAAAGCACACCGGACAACAGAATGTTACGCTTAGACTTGTGGAGTATAGGGGAGGGAATCACCAGAAGCCTCACGATATGATATCATCACGATACTTATGTCACGATACAATATTATTGCAATTTTAAACATATTGCAATATTCTCTAACTTCAAATTTTTCCCAATTTCAAATTATGTCCCCAAAAGAAAACTTTTTCAATATCTGTTTTTATCTAAAAAGATACATTTCTCTGTTTGTTCATCTCACTTCAGTTTTACTCCTGCAAAATGGGATTTTGTCAAGCAAACACATATAATAATAGATCCATACTTGGCGTCTGTGTATTGTTAGTATTGCCACAGCAATTATTGCGATACTATGCTGTATCGATTTTTCCCCCCCTAGTGTTTGATTACTGCATTCACGCTTGGCCAAACAAACTGCACAAAAATGGGAAACCAAAGTCTAGTGCGATTCAACCGAACTAAATGAAACGGGTGCGAAATCCCCGCTCGATGGTGTTTTAAGCCCCAACGTCTCCTTCCAGGCAATGCTGCGACTGTTGACTTCAAGGCACCTAACCCTAACCTTAACCCAAACCCTAACCATAACCATAACCGATTGTTTTCGGGGTTTTTTGCTACTGCCAGCACTCCAAATTTCCAAACAACAAATTTGTTTGGAAATTGACCGGAATTCTCCTTTAAGAAGGTGATGATACACAATACAGTTCAGCCAGCTCACATGGATTATAATGTGAATGTCAAATATGTACAGTTTTGATAGGCACTCTAACCTCACCACTATCATAATAACTCCCCCCCCCCCCCCCCCCCCGCCAAGGGGAACATAGACTTGGAGCCTGCAAGTGGGGCTTATTAAATGCTACATGAATAGCCGCAGCAGTAGCTGTAAGTGACAGCATGGCTGTTAGGTGAGCAGTGTGACAGCTGGCATGACAGCAAAAGAGTGAGCAGAGCACTGACGGCTTCGGTACACCCCCATGATCGAACAGGTGTGGTGGATATATGATACAGTGGAACAAGTTGGCCAGGTTTGCACAAACAAACAAGGACTTTGACTCTGGTTCATCTTTGCTCTCAAAGTACAACACTCACTTAACATATAATAAAAACCGATAGGACAGTGAGAAATATAAAAAATACTGTTAAGTATACAGAATAACAATACAATAGAATTTAGAAATTTACAAAAAATATACATGTCATGAGAGACTGACCAACACATCGCTTTATTATATCTGTCAAATTAATGTAATGGAGCGTAGATCCGTGCCTGATCGCGCGCCTGGCTGTTCATGCCCCACATATCTCCATACCGGTCACAAAGCCATCCTTCTTCTCTCAACTCTACAGAACGTCTCTCTTTCCCCGTGCATGCATGTCTGTGTGTGCGTGTGTGTCTGTTCTTCAATTTCTCTCTGTGTGTCTGAACGCGTGTCTCGCTGCAGGCAGAAGTCAAAACAGCCACAATCACCATAAACGTAGTTGTTTATTTTTACATGTTTTATTTGGTAAGGTATCTCGCTGCACTGTGGCCTTCCTGTATGTGATTACCTGGCTGGCTTGACACATTTGCTCACGGAAGAAATAGAGGAGACACAGAAACGATCGCTGCAGCTCAGCGATAGCAGCCGATGTGGCCACTTCATGGCTATTCGCGGCGTTTCCACATGCGGTGAGTTTCCAGCGCCATACTACGTCCATTTACTTCCTGCATTGCTCCCTTAATAGTTACGGAAGGCCACTAGAGGACGCCACCACCATAAATGTAAATATAAGTCGTAATTGCAGCTTGAACAAACAACTTATGGGATTGTTTTTCTGGGGAGGACAGTCTCAAACATTTTGGAGACTGGGTATAATGTTTTTGCTTTCAACACAGGCATCACACATATAGCCTACCTACCATCTTATACTTGTAGTCTATATTACAAAAAGTATTATTCAACTATGAACACAATCTTCATCTACTGTAACCAGGTGGTTTTATTTGCCTAATTTGAACCATAATTAAGTTTCAAACAGATATTGTTGAAATAACTAGCTGAAACATGTTGGCAGTGAAGGTTTTCCATTAATGCAATATGAAATGCATGCATGGTTGATATGGCTGCAAAGTTACTGTCTAAGGTTAAAGTGCCCAGTAAATAATATTATACAGTAAGCTCAGTCAATTTTATCAGCTATGGCTCATAAACCGACAGGGAAAGTTATTTTTTGAGCGCATCAAAAGACACTGAACAGCTATTCATCACAACAGCACAGTCTCTCCTTTAGAGTGCCCTTCCTCTTAATAGCACCCTGCAAACTTTTTTGTCTTAAGTGTAAGTAAGTAGTAGATTGAGTGACATGCCATGCAGTTTTCTTTTCACACTGGCAGAAAAAAGGCCCACAGTTGTACCTTTTGTATCTTGTTGCTATAAATGGGTACAGCTCCAACAACACACAATACAACTTCACCCTTTTTTGTTGAGTGTCAAAGGAAACGCAGAGGTGGCCCTCTGAGAGAGGTCCGCCTTGTCCGTTGGTTTATGTAATCGCCATTTGGAGAAATATCACTCTGTGGGTTTAGTGAGGCTGAGCCTTTGTAATCCTCAACACAGATACTTTTACAAATCCTGTATTTAATTAGATTTCCCCATTTAGTCATTTGCAGTCAGAGGCCTAATTCTGCCATAATGCCTACAGTGAGCGTGTATTCCTGGCAAGCCCATGGATTGGGTCCTGTGTTCTACTTCAGTGTGTAATGGTGCAAGGAGTTTAATTTCACCTCACATATCCCTTTGGTTTCTTTAAGCTTAACAGAACAGCAACTGGCTTACCAAATGTTTTCTTTTCTTTATCAGCAGATCAGTGTTACAAGGACGTTTGGAGTAACTATGTACTTCTGTAGTGGGTTACTTTAGAAGATTAGGGAATTAAGGCAGATGTTTTGGTTTGTATGGCAAGTGGAGAGACTGAACCATGTACTTGTAGCTGTTAAATGTAATATAAATAGCCTTGCAATACATTCCACTTTTCTATGGGTTCTCGTGCCTCTTTTTTTTGACTGTCAGACAGGTTTTCTGTATTTTATACAGCAGATGGGAAAATAACATATACATCATACAGTATAAGGTAATGCAACATAAATAACTAACCTTCTATGTTTTAACTCTGATCTCATTCAACAATACTGACACAATAAATTTGCTCTGTTGCACCTGTAACCACACCCAACAGTGATGTCACAGCATACTGACACACCCTGAAATACACCTTTTACATCACTGCAGCGAAGGGAGAAGTTAAAGCCCTGGAAGTTCAGACATAACATTTTCTAGCTGGTGTTAAGTTTCTCTTTAGCCAATTGTCTACCGGGTCATTTGGGGACCTAGTGCTGTGGTGATGGATAAACAATGTTGACAGATTACTTTCTTAAAAATCCTGCCCTCTAGCTTAGTCCAGTGTTTTCTGAAAAAATGCCTGGGAGACATTTAAAGCTATGTTCATCGTCTATATATATATATATATATATATATATATATATATATATATATATATATATATATATATATATATATATATATATATATAGAATGAAGTCTGACTATATGGAATGAAGTCTGAATATATGGAATTGTAATGGAGAATCGATAACTAGGACTGTAACTGTAGCTAGTTGGGAATAGGTGACCACTGTGGTGCATCGGTAAGAATGCAGTCAAATGCTTGATGCTCTTCAATAGATTTATTAGCAGATGATTGTCTGTCTTCATGAGTGTATGTGTGGTTCTACAATAAACAATAAAAAAGGGAAATATCAGCATACAAGTAAAAACAACAGTGCTGACAGGATGCAATTAGTAAGACTGATAGATGGTAATTAGTATAACTTTTACTTCAGGTAGCTATAGCTGCTTATATCAAATAACCAAAGAATATACCAGATAACACACATCAGCAGCCTTCTTACTGCTGGGTCTCAGTAACAGCAACCCAAACACAGTTCTCTACTACACAATATGGTAAACACTCCGATAATAATAGTACAGTGTCATGTTAGTGCACACATAAGCACAATAGTAATGTAACACTTATAATACTAGGCATTAGCATGCTGCTAGCGAAATTTATGCTAAGATACTGCATTTCCCCAGTATCCCAGAACAGATAACATTCATATAAACCTAAGGGACCGAAAATACACATATGTAAAACATTTATACCAGTGTACTCACATGTCTCTGAACGCACACATGCACAGATGGCGACACAGACGACAACGATACACCCCAGAAATATCTACCTGTGCTTCTCCCGGCCACTCTCACTACGAAAAAAACGAAACTTATCAGCCAGGGCAAACAGGTGTCCTCTCTGTAACTCCAAAACAAAGGCGCTGATTGGATGATCCCCGTTACCCCGAATATAAAATAGCAAGTCCTTCTTTACAGGAATGGAATTCTGAATATATGGAATGAAAGTCTGAATATATGGAATGAAACTCTGAAATTGAATATATGAAATGAAAGTCTGAATACATTAAATACAAGTTTGAATATATTAAATACAAGTTTGAATATATGGAATGAAACTTATTACATTAAATTGTCATCAAGGTTCTGGCACCATCCTGTGTTTTCAATGAGATTAATCTGTATGGATGTTTCTGCAACAAGTGTGACACTATGAGTTAGCACAAAATCTAGTATCAGCAATTCTTAGTAATGAAGAGATCATTAACACCCTGGCAAATGCATGTACAGGAAAAAGTAGTTCTGATAACCATATTCAAAACCGTTTTACAGATGAAGAAATGTATTCACTGTTTCATCATGGAAGACGGAATGTAGTAAACCTCACAGGCCAGCCAGTTCCTGCTTATCAGGCGAATGATAATACAGAAAAAAACCTCAACCTCGCAGGTGTCCCTCACACCAGCCAATACTACAATCTTCGCCCTTTTGAGTAAACCTGGATTTCGTGCTGACTCGCTCAGTGTCACACTTTTGCAGCAATGTCCGTAAGGATTATTCACATCGCAAACACCAGATGGCACCAGAGCTTTGATGATATCAGATTTCTTTCAATATTCTCAAGTTTCATTCCATATATTCAGACTTTCATTCAATTCAGACTTTCATTTTATATATTCAGACTTTCATTCAATATAGTCAGACTTTCATTCCATATATTTAGACTTTAATTCCATACATTCAGACTTTCCTTCAATATATTCAGACTTTCAGTCTATATATTCAAGGTTCATTCTATATTCAAACTTCAAATATATAAAATAATTTTCTAAATGGCATACCGTAATATGTATAATATTACTCCAATATTATTCCTGCTATTTCCATTGAAATTCTATCTTAGGTTAAGTCGGGTTATAGTTTAGGTTAGGACAAGTGCAGTGGTGGAATGTAACTAAGTACATTTACTCAAGTACTGTACTTTACTTGAGTGTTTTCTTTTAATGCAACTTTCTACTTCTACTCCACTACATTTCAAAGAGAAAAATTATACTTTTTAATTTACTCCACTACATTAATCTGACAGATTTAGTAATTAGTTACTTTACAAATTAAGATGTGCACACAAAAGACATGTAGTTTATAAAATATGTTTTATTATAAATTAAACTACCCAACAATAAATAGGCCTCAAGTCCAGCTGAAATGATGATTAAACACTTAGTTGATTGCCAGAACTGTTTTGATCGTTTCCAGTTTCTAAAATGTGAGGCTTTTTCTGCATTAAGTACTTTTACTTTTAATACTTTAAGTACATTTTCCTGATGATACTTACATACTTTTACTTAAGTAACATGTTCAATGCAGGACTTTTACTTGTAACAGAGTATTTTTACAGTGTGGTATTAGTACTTTTTCTAAATACTTTTTCCACCACTGGACAAGTGACAACTCCATGTGCATGTGCAGCAATTGTCCATTTTTGCATACTTGGAGTCATCAGTGGCATGGTAATCATCCTCAGGTTCACATTTGTTTGTGACAGTCAGTGGCTGTCACATGTAACACTAGGCCCTGGCATTCAATGACAAGAGAGTCTCAGTTGTCATATTACACACTCATGTTATGCAGACTGTTAAATTGGTTTTATTGATTTTCTGACAAACTGTATGGTTTAATTATATCTTGTGGTCCTAAAGGGACTGCTGATCACATAATTACACTGGGGATTCAGAGAGATGACGGCTATCTCGGCTATGTTTAAACAATCTGACGTCATCTGAACACTGAGTTGCTTTAATACAATGAATTTAACACAGGCTGCAGTAAATATTTCCAACAAAAGTATTAATTGTGTTTCTAGTTACAAGACACTTGAGTATGGGAGAGTTTCTTTATCTGTATTATGTTTTAAAGACTGCTGTGACTCATCATCCTTTATGCACATCGTTTAAATTAAAATAGTACCACCAAAGACTGTATTGTAGCCTCTTGGCTATTATTAGCTTTTTCCATAATTCATTATTGATTTTGGGGGTTTTAGCTTCTTCTTTCTTAAAGTCCATGACATGGAAGAAAATGATTTGAAAGATTAAGCCCAGAGTGCAGCTCTGTCGATAATACCGTGCAGAAGCCAATCAAACAGTGGAATGTTCACCCAGAAAATGCAGGAGATGAACATGTCTCTAAACGCAGCACCATGACATACTTAAACACCTGGTTTTTATGTCAAGGCCGCCTTTTGATAGTTTCCTCTTTCAAACCAATAGCTTGAATGAAAAGTCATTGCTGCTCTGTATAATGAACAGAGCAAAATCAGATGTTATTGGATGCACCTGCTTAAAGGGCAACTTTACTCTCACAGTCAGCTAATGGACTGAACATTTCTGATTTTGAAGGCTATTGAGAGATAACCTTTAAACATAGTGAGTTGCTGCTGATGAAACGGGCTTTGCCGGGAAAGCTTAGGGTACATATGTCTACTCTTTTGTAATTGGATTCATACTGCAGGATTGAAGAAACAATGTGCGATGGACAATATGCAGACAGCAGGCCATCCTGTATTCTAAAGATAAATAAAAATTAAAAAAAAGTGTGAATTAAATTGCTGCTTTGTATTTAAAGTGGACTTCAATTCCCCTTATGGTAAAGGTAATTTCATTATCTCTCACTTCACTTAATCCATCTGCAGTTTATTGTTTGAAGGTTGGTATCTAAAACATACATTACAAGCAAACCCCGACAACAGAACCAAAGCTTTGTTTGCAAAACATTCAGCACAACCACCTTCCTTCAGATTTGCTCATCGGATTCATCCCTATGTCACTATTCATCTCAAACAATCAATAAAAAATCAATGACTCATAAATGAAGAGGAGAAATAAGTACGACACAGCAGTAGGAAGCACAACTGGATGTAAGATGTATGGAAAGAACTGCATATAATAAAAAAATAAAATAAAAAGCTAACAGAAAGTAGGAAGTCCTGAATTTTCAAAAAACACACTTTACTTGGTTACAGCATAACATCTGCATGTCTAAATGTCCCACTCTGGACTGTGTTTGTCTTTTAGATTAAGATGTTAGGGATAATCCATCTCAACAGAGCCTTCTGTCACTGCTGAATGCTTTTTGCTTGTGGTGGAAGAAACCTCTGTTGGTGTATACTACTATAAATAGCATTGACTAATCCAAATTATACAAGTAGATCTGACTAGACAATCTGATTGGTCAACTTAACGTTTAGACACGTGGCCGGGTTGGCTCAGTGGTAGAGTAGGCTCACAAATACTGAGAGGTTTATGCCTCAACGCAGAGGCCCAGCGTTCGAATCTGACCTGTGACAAATTTACAGCATGTCTTCCCCCTTTCTCACCTAGCTGTCTTGTCAAAAATTAAAAAATAGCTGCAAAATGTGATTTTCGTGGATATACAGGAGCTATATCTGTCGACGGAAAAATTAATTTTTTTCAGCAGATATCTTAGTTATAATAAGATTGGGCTAGCAAAGCAGTTGTGTGTTTATATGTGTGGTAGTTATTCAGTTGGGGAAGTCCCACGATCTCTACAAAGCTAACGTTAGCTTAAGTTAGCTGCTGACTAAAGTTTTACAGGGACAGTAAATCGTCTCTGTTGTTTGAAGTTCGCGGCCGTTTAGTATTTAAATCTATCCATGGAAAAAATATTTTTTTCAGCAGATATCTTAGTTATAACTGGATAGAGCTAGCAAAGCAGTTTGGTGTTTATATTTGCGGTCATTATTCAGTTTGTGAAATCCCACGATCTCTACAAAGCTAATGTTAGCTTAAGTTGACTGGCTGACTAAACAGGGAGGTACTACAAATCGTCTCTGTTGCTTTTTTTTATTCATTTTGAGAGTGAATTGCCCCACAATATGAATACAGTTTGATTATAACTTTTATTTTGTTGGTAAACGTTGTTGTATTACACTCAAAGGTTTGATTTAACATCTTATTATTGGCACTTCAATGATGCTTACGAACCTCGGCGCAATCGCCTCGGTCCTAGCTGCATCACCCTCTCGTGTAATATTGCTTAAATAAGTTGAAAGATTTTTCTTTGTTGAGTTTAACATCAACTACAGGAACACCTCTGCGTACAAAAACTTGCACACACTTGATGATAAGATGCAATTTCTTGGGCTCTCAGTACCAGAAACATATAAGAACTAAGATCTAAAACAAAAGCATCTGCTTTATTCTTGTGTTCTTCTATAAATGGATGGTATCTTATATACACCCTACCGGATTTCACTTGCTATTTGTTTCTATAAGGAATGGGGTGAGACATTTGAGTCATTTCCGTCTTTCACTTATGCAGTGTTGAATCTGTTTAAACTTTGAAACGCAGAATCGCAAAGCCCTTTATTGTCCAGATGGTTTGAGAGAGGGTGGGAAGTGACTCTTCCTGCAGGAACTCTTGATTGTCTTTTTGTTTAGTTAACTGTATGGTGGGAATGAGGGATGCTGCCTGGTTGTAGTGTGTGCAAGGGCAATAACAGAGGTTAATAATAGAAAGGTGCTTAATAAGAAGCTGTATAATTTACAACATGTGGTTTCCATTTACAAGAAATACAAAAAATATTAATTTTAGGGAGGAAAAAATCCCTTCATCCATGTTTTTCGACACATACAATCCTGTTCCAGGCACTCAGTAATAAAAGCTCTTTAACAAATATAGGCTAATACATTATAAATAATACACCAACACTTCTCTTTCTCAGGATGTCTTGACACATAATGAACCCAAACTAACAAGTACTTTATTCAGCAAACCTGAGTAAAGGTGAACCAATTACATGCAAACACTTACTTGACGACTTGGGTCAAAAATCTAGGGTACATAACATTGGATCACAATGCCCAAAGCTGTTCTTGTATGGCACTTTAAGCTACATTTTATTTTAGGCATAATGTTTTCTTTGTGAGTTATTGTGGTATTTTGTGTATTTTAATATGCTTATGCTATTTAAACTTTGACCTGTAAACATTTGGCACTTTTAGTTATTACCATTTATGGTATTAACTATGGTATTATTCATGGTATTTTGTATATTTTATTTAGTTTTATCTATATCATGGTTTTATTTGTAAGCTATGTTGAGTGGCTTGTCTATTCTGCTGCATTACAAGCTCACCAAGGACAGTTCCTTACAACTTTTATTGTAATGACAATAATCAGAGCAGTTCACGTATGAATGTATTAATTCAAAAATAAAGGTTGGTTCATCAGGTACTAGAATTGCAGACATACAAGGAGATAAAAGTACCAAATCCAATCTAATTAGGCCTTTGGATGAACTCACTTTGAAGCTGTTAGAAAATGTTATGGGGCGGTAAGTCTTCCAGAGGGAAACACCTGATGAAAGAAATGTGGGAATATCTCACAGGAGTACTAGCACTTTATTTTTATGGAATCTTTCTTTGACATAAATCTAAATGTTTCTACCTTTTCATTTTGGCATTTATTTGAACAGTCTTTAAAATCATTAGCACGTGGAAAAAAATAGGATCATTGAAGCCTGACATGAAGCCTCTAATGAGCCTTTCAGTAAATACACAGCCAACACAATCTCACCAAAAAAATCATCTTTTCAGCTGTAACTGCACCCTTGCTGTAACAAGTTAGAGCAGCTTATCAATCAAATATAAATGAGCTGGATTAATTAATAGGTAGCCAAAGGGTATCTGCAAACATTAATATTCCTCACTATCAGCACTACATCCAGGCAGTCTGTTGGAAGTTCCTGTGATAGATGTATTGTGGCTGGCTGAGGCATGTGAGGGGAAAACGAAAGCTAGGAGGGAGGTTAAGCACCCTGGGATGTTCTGCAACCTCAACCTTGGGCAGTTAATTGAGGGAAAAGTACAAGCCAGTGCAGAGTGCTGAACCTGTCTCCCTGGTTCCTGCTTTCCACTCCTCACTTTCCATTTCACGCTCATTGTGGCGCACAATCCTGGTCACATTGTAAATGCACAGAAGCGAGGAATAGTTCCCTTTATTGTTTTGAGTAAATTTGAAGGCAATTACACACAAAGTATTTTGCGTGATTAGAGTACTACCTCAGGGTAGCCTAAGGGCACATAATGAGTTCATTTTAAATGGAGAGCAGGGGAAATTATTGATGTGCACATGCACACATATCTGAAAAACTTGTGGTTATTTTAATATTGACTCAATGCCAGCTTACTGAAAACAACTGTTGACCTAATATGCAAATATAAACACAATGGTTTATTTTCAAATGGGTTAGAATATTGCCGAAGATTTTAGCACTTGATGAGATACCAAATGACAAGCACCTGCCTGTGCTGTGGGCGGTTTATTCATCCTTTTCTTTAACTCCCACTTAATGCATTAGTTGGCGTGATGAACACCACTAGTGGCATTGTTTAAACTGTCATAGTTTTTAAAAGGCTGAGGTTATTCCTTTCACTATATCATTACAACTAAAAGTCGATCTTGTAACATAGGCGTCTTTGTTGCTTCATTTAATCAATACTACTTCATTAACACCTTGCTGTCTTATCTCATATCTCTTACAAATAATGATTGCCTTTGGGAACTGAAATCTGATCTGCATATGTTCTGAGTCTCCAAGGTTGGATACTACATGAGGAAGCAATATTATGAAGTTAAATTAATTGAATATTTAAAGGTAGGCTTTTTGTAAATGGTAAAATGTATTATTGGCAAAATAGTTATACTGTAGGCCTACATTCATCTAAAAAAATATTTTGTGTCTATACAGTATTGGTATTTCCTATTTATAAACAGTAAATGCCCTTGATGCCCTCTACTGTTGTATACTAGTAAATCATCAACCACGGCAGTTCGTGTAAATGTCACATTATTTTTAATCTATTGATAAGTGTTCACAGGACGTTTTTCTTGTTTTTTTTTATGGTGGCCAGCACAAAATACCCTATGGGGAAAGGATGCCTCACACGCCGGGAGACGGCCGAAAAGGACGCCTCATATGCTGGGAGACGGCCGCAAGGTGGCTGCTGTGGACGCGACTACGGGGGAAAGGACGCCTCACACGCCGGGAGATGGCCAAACAGGACGCCTCACACGCCGGGAGACGGTCAAACAGGATGCCTCACACGCCTGGTTATGGCCAAACAGGACGCCTCACACGCCGGGAGACGGTCAAACAGGATGCCTCACACGCCTGGTTATGGCCAAACAGGACGCCTCACACGCCGGGAGACGGTCAAACAGGATGCCTCACACGCCGGGAGACGGTCAAACAGGATGCCTCACACGCCTGGTTATGGCCAAACAGGACGCCTCACACGCCGGGAGATGGCTGCGGGGGACGCGCGACAATAACAGGATGGCAGAGGTTGGGTTTAGGAAAAACACTACAGGGAAAGGACGCCTCACACGCCGGGAGACGGCCGCTGGGGACGCGCGACAATAACGGGATGGTTGTGATTAGGAAGACTATGGGAAACAAAACGCCACACGCGGGACGCGATCCCTGCTCGCCTGGGTGAAAGTCCTACAAATTTCCTTTTTTGACCCATCCGCCACCCCGACCAACCTCCCTACACAGTTTTTCGGCTTTTTATACTACTCCCTACTATTTTCGTGCTGTGACCACGAAATATGCTTCCCATTGAAATACATTACTTCACATTTTCGTGCTGGCCACCACGAAAAAATTGAGAAAAACGTCCCCGTGAACACATATCAATATATTAAATAATGTTACCATTTCACAAACTGCCGTGAGACTGGGCTGAAATCATAGAGATGTAGAAAATAAAAAATGACTGCTCATTAGTTCATTGCACACGTTTGCAAAGCATTAGCCTCTGGGGGAAATGTGCAATACTGTGGGAAATAACCAGATGTTCCAGTGTAGCTGCTCTCACATGTGGGACACGACGTCTGCATCTGTTTATTGTTTGAGCTGAACATCTCTCAACATTTAAGTTTTGAAGGTGTTAATGCCTCTAACTCTGCAGCCAGAAATGTCTTCACACACAGTCAGTTTGCAAGTTTTTTCAATGACATTTGGCAGTTTAAACCACAACTTTAAAATGATGCTGCTGATTTAAAACAACACTGAACTTCAGTATTTAGCTCTGCTGGAGATGAGGAGAAGCTGTCCAAATCTTTACTAATGCTTCCCGCCACAGCTGACATTTTTATGGCCCCTTAAATGTGTGTGGATCAACTGTGTAATTCAAAAATATAATTACACTATACAAATTCAGTAATTATGTTTTGAAATTAATCTGAATTCAAAATATCTCAATACAGGAGCATTAAAGTGCTAACCCATCAGTGTGCCAATAATTGCAGAGAGGTACATGTGACAACTTCATATGAGGCAGCTAAGTGCATCAATTTCTGACCGAGTGTACCAAGAACCACTTTGTAAACAAAAGGAGCCCTAGGCAACCATCATTTTGAATAGATAATACTGGATAAACTCGATAATACCAGAGCAATTTTTTTTGTGTTTTTTTTACACAATTACTATCCCGCAGTCAAAGGCAGTTGCTAAGTACTGCTTTACTGCAGCTTTTCCTTGCATTCCTGAAAGGAATACATTAGAAAATAATAATATAAAATAATATATAATAAAATATTGCACATATTAAGCAAGTTAAATATGACTATGTTCACCCCTTCTATACCTGCACCGGTAATTCTTTGAAAAGTTAAAATCGTTGGCATTTATACGCAATGTTCTCTTCAGATAAAATCCTGGACAAAAACTAAGATATTTCTATTACAATTGAAACTACAGTGACCATGGTGATCTGCTAATATAATAATATAAAACATATTTTGTTGTTTATAAAACAATGGAATGCCTGAAGCAGAAAAGAATAATAGTAAGTGGGTTCAGCGGAAGTTAACATTTCCTTTTTGGTGTTGGGACCCTCAGAAGCCTACATTTCCTTTTGTCCAACTTTAAGTATATAACCAGTGTGCTTTTGCAGCTGCCAGTGTCCCATTACCTTTTTCGAGAAGACATTTGGACATGCCACATTAGGAAAAGCACAGGTGTTATTAATATAGTTAGTATCAAAACAATTCTATTCAGGAGTTTCAGTTTGAGGTTACAGTTTTATTCTTGCTGGCTTGCTGGGATTGCTTGGTCCTGCCATGACAAGTCATACTATTTGGTCTGAAAAAGGTCTTTTTGTCCACTGCTACATGAGCCTTTTTCACAGCAGACATTTCAGCTTGTCAGAGTAGGAAAATCACAGGTTTTACTAATAATGTTAACAATAGCTCTGTTTTATTATAAGTGTCCCAGTAAGCCATGGCAGTGTCACAGTGAGGTGGCATGCACAATACCAGTACCCTAAAAACCAAAGAGGCTGCTGTCTCCTAGTGAGACATGTCAACATGTCTGCTGTGAAAAAGGCAAATGGACTCGTAAACTCAGGAAATATCACACGGCCACATCATAATTTTTACCAGGTGTTTGCATTCAGGTGGTAATCACTTACTCACAAACATAGCACTTCTTTTGAACTCTGCTTTTTTTTCTCTATGCCATTGTTTTGAATTGCTTGCAACGATCTAACTTTTTAAAAGTGATTGAAACTGAGCCTGCACATTTTACTTTTCTGCATTATAAATAAATGAATAGACAGCAATTGAGAACTCAGAATTTATTTTTTTATTAGGAACGGGGAATTGCACAAAAGTAGAATTTATAAATCCAAGCTAACCGATTAAGCGAGGCTTGACCTAGTCTAATCAGAGCATCCTGGGTTGGTGCGTTTCACGAAGGCCAAGCCAGGCTGAGGAGAAGCGACGAGGTCGAGCCAGGCTGAAGTAATTTGGATAGATGCACATTCGCAGCCCTCTTTAACAGACCAGACCGCAAGGTCGATCACAGATTTACTGATGCTAAAATTGAGAATATGTATTGTTCATACTTTACACAGAGTGAGCAGCAGCTTCTTGTGGAAGTATGATAACGTGAAACACATTATTTGTAAAAAAGAAAAACGGCTGCTGTAATAAAACAACGAGAGAATGTTTGGCAGACGATCGCAGAGCGACTGAATGTGTAAGCAGCCTAAAAATATACATTTACTGACAACTGCTCTGAATTGAAACCATTATCATCATACCATTCAAGGAGTTAGGGAAATCATTTGCACAAATGAACAGTTGTACCATTTGCCTTAAAAGTGAGCAGAAGAATCCTAATGTTACACAGGAAATTTACCATGAAGATCAATTACATCCACTAATCTACAATGCTAGAATAGGTCTATGATGCATAAATATCTCTCTCTCACTCTGTGTCTCCCTCTCTCTCATATGGGCTAAAATATAAATTACCTAAGTAACATTAACTTCCACTGCTCGCTTTTCAGGCAAAGTGTATAACAGTTCATTTGTGGAAATAATTAACTAATTAACTCCTTGAATGGTTTCATTTAACAGCAGTAGTTTGTAAATGTATATTCATTCAGTCGGTCCGCTATTTTCTGTCACGCTGTCACGTTTTTTTTTTTTTTTACAGAGGCAGAGTTTCCTTCTTTACATATTATATGCTTTGCTTCCTCGTAGGCTTATATATGGACATAGAAAAGACACTGAAGAAATTAGACTCTGAAACCTAGAAACTATAAAGATAATTAAGTGATAAATGTCATGCACACTGTAAACCATGACTGTAACACAGTGTATTCATCAATTATTTCCCCCCATTAAAAATATAAGGTCAAAAACTATTGATGTGCTATGTCCCTGTTGTTTCATGAATGTACAGTTTGTACAGTAGCCTCAACTATATAGTTTCTGGTCCAGTGAACTAAGATTATAATTAAGGAGGATTGTACAATTAGGTATGGCTGTGCAATTGATCGAAATTTAATCGTGATTATGAGTTTGGCTCCCAATGATCACATAAACAGAATAATCGAGAAAAACTATTATTTACGTTTTGCAAGTAAACTCTTATTTTGTGTTCTGAATGAAAAAATAAAGTTTAAATAGGAAATGTATTAAGGCAAATTTCACAGTTGTGTTTTTTTTACTGTTGATTTATTTAACTTTTCCACTGTTTTTTAAGTTCAATAATTGCAAAATGTTTACAGAAGTCAACGAGTAATCGTGTTAAATTATCGTAATTTCAATATTGACCGAAATAATCATGATTATATTTTTTCCCATAATCGAGCAGCCCTACAATTAGGATAGGTTTTTATAATTGTACAATACTCCCAAATTATAGTTCCTGTTTACAGGAGAATAACACACATTGTAGCTAAGAATGACAAATAAATTCACATGGAAGAGGAACATACATGATCCTTTTTAAAGAATACAAAAATAAATAAATCATCTAAAATAATTAAAAGGTGTATGTATGTATTGGTCTCTGACCAGTCTGCCATTGTTAGAACCGCTAACCGCTAAGTGTATAGCACTTTACTGTATATATTATCCTTCATCACTGACTTCATTTAAAACACATTTGCAACTGTATCAGCCTTTTCTAATTATCTCAACAACTGCCATACAATATTCACCAAACTTCTAACAACAATATGAACAGCAGTTTTCATACAGCAATATAACCGTAACAATGACTGTCACATGAATAATTATAAAAAAATAATGGTCACAACTTTAATTAATAACAGTGCTTAACTGAACAGCAATATGCACCTGTTGTATTTTAATGCAGGCTAATAAAAATAAGGTAAAACCACTGCTGGATGAACAGAAAAGGCCCCAGGATTAATAGATCCTGGCTGTTAGCCTGGTCAGGAGAAAGCTAACTGCACATAATACATCTCCATGGTAACTTAGGTGCCTCTGCTTTTGTGCAACCAAGTCAAGGCTAAATTAATCTAGGATAACTGGAATATCCTGGCTTAATCCCTTGTCCTGGTTTTGTGCAATACCCCTCAGGTTACCTCTATCAAAATATATTACTTGCATAGATAGACCAATGAAAGCAATCCACAGCAACGTGTAAAAAATAAAAGCCAGACATAAACTCTACTATGTGCTTTTATTAGCAGCCTGGATATACTAATCACAAAGAAATAGAAGTTGTGTAGAAATAGTTGTCATTGACCTGGTGGAAGTCAAATTTCCAAGCTCATACTGTACTATAAGTTCTGGTATAATAAAACCTGTCTTGGTTTACCCCATACGCTGTTACATGCCTGGGAACGCCTTCAAGGGCCACATCCTTTGGATGATCCAGCCCCTAAATTATAAACAGTTGGTGTAACATAATGGCTGTTCTAATTACAGAGACTTTAGCTCAATATTTGTGATCTTGAATCAGAAGGAATACCCACTAAATGCCCTCTTAACACAAACCATAGGCAAGGTTCCAACAGTCCAAGTTACAAATTGGCTTTTAGACAGTCTGCTCTCTGAAACACACAGCCATCATTCTGCCTCAGTGATCTTGACAGCCCAATTCCATATATTCTCCTCACAATGTGCACAGACATATTGGTGTCACAACAGCCTTGCTTTAGCAATAAAGAAGTTATAGTTGACATGATTCTGCTTTCCTTGGCAATGGACAACACGGCCAATTGAGGTATTATTGAATTAAACTTAATACTTAACCCATAAAAGTTTAGAAAGGTGTGCTTCTGTAGCCGCCTTAAACACGTTTTACAATTGTGGTAATGCTGGGTCAGCCTTCATTTGTCAACACTGATTGAGGCATACAGTATACATAGTCTGCATATAAGTCTTGGGCTTGCGAGGCTATCACTTTCCACACAAAAGTTTTGATTCAGAATATGCAAACTTTAAATGATAGTATTCATAGCTAAGACTAAGTATGATAATCATATCCCAGAGGAACATTCAGGCCTTAAGTGTGTATTGTTATGTCTCTTCTTCATGCTGACTAGTAAATCCATAAAGCATATCATAATTTGTGATCAACTTTCAGGTGAACCTCTTCTTTCTTGAACAGGAGAGGGTCCCCGTGTATCTACATATCAGATGTCCATAACAGTTCAATCAGCTTGAAACTCAAAACATTGCTTAATAAGATGTTAGCTTAGCAAATATATTACTCTATTTGAGTTTTGAATGCTGACATTGTGCGGTGCCTCAAGCATTATGTTAAGCCAAGAAATGTCGACTATAGACCCTAAGTCAAAAGATTCAGGTCAAGAAACAAACCACTCAATCTAATTAATCTGATCTAGCTTTAATAGCTTTTCTTAGGTTGTGTTTTTTATGTTTTTGTTCCTTGCAGTTAGGCGAAAGAAAGTGGGATAATGGCTGGCATTGCAGGGCTTGACAACGATCTTAAAAAGCAATAACATGGTAATGCCTTGTGTAGGCTAAAATGAACCACCATGGGCAATTCACAATAAACCCAATCCATTGGGAAAGGCAGAGCTGCATACTCTCCATTCATAATATATCATGGCAGGCCTTCTAATAGACGTGGGAGGTTGTTTGCACTACAAAAAAGATGGTAATGCTGTTGTAGAAGGGTTGACTCAGCTACTCTAAAACTTGGAAAACGTGCTATCCAGCGATCTACTAATCTTTCTAGGCCTATGTCCTAAAACCTTTAGTTCAACAGACGTTTTGAACAGACTTCATTGGGATTGTCAATCTTCACAGGAGCAAATCAACAAATCAACATGTATCAAGAGCAGAAGTCTCCAACCACAATAAATGTTTTTGTTTTATGATAATCCAGATGGATACAGATGGAAACATTAACAACACAAATGGCTATTATGTTACCATCTGTAAATTCACTGGTGTGAATTGTGTGAATGGTTGATATTAAGGATATTAAAGAGAACAGACGGACCACCATCCCCTCTTAACCACCTTGACTGTGTTGCCCTGAGCAAGATAATTAACCTCCAAATGCTCCATTGAAATGTTACTGGACAGTTCTCAGTTGTGTTTGTGTGGTTTTATAATCTTTGCCTCAGGCAAGTGCTGGAAATAACAGTATGCTCCCAGGCAGCTTGGTTTTCTAAATATATGGGAATACTCCTTTTTGCTAAATATTTACTAAATGAGAAGTTGATAGAAAAATCAAGTTAATTTTATTATATGGCCCAGTATTACAATTCACAAATTTGCCCCAAGGGTTGTACAATCCTTAGAGCATATTAACCCCTTTCGCATTAGACCTTGGTTTCAAATAAGTAAAAACATTGGAAGAAAAAAAACCTAAGAAGGTGTCCAGGTAGAAGGATCCCTCTCCTGGAACAGACATGCATGCAGACCAATGTTACAAAATTACAATTACATTATAGAAAGATTGTAAACAGATGGATGGACCTGCGCCATACAAGCTCCTCTCCACGGTTAAGTGCTGGAAAGAGGACAGACTGCACAAACACACAAGAGGCAAGCTCATTTTTCACACAGATAGGAGAAAGCAAACAAGTGCACGGAGGGATAGAGAGACATGGGTGCCATGCACACAAGGAAAGGAGAGAGACCAGGACAGGCTAAATCTCATGAAGGACGAAGATTCCACCGATAGGTGGGAGAGTGGGAGAGTCCCAGGACAGCTGATGGTCCAGTACAAAGACGCCTAAATGAAAAAGAGGACATGGAGGAGAAACAAAGGAGAGAGAGTGGTTTTCAGAAAGTTTACAGTATTCTCTTTAACAGGAAAAACATGGACAATAATTACTACGCTTAATAAATGTATTAAGACTGAGACTGAGCCGCCGGAAGGATAATGGTAACAGGTACACAGACTGAAGTAATTGTAGATTAATATATTTATAGAAGTTAGGGTACATGGAATAAAGTATTACACCCTTAGCATAGGAGCAGGTTTATTTCCCTTCTTTGAAGATGCTACTTGATCCGATTTATATCAACTAATTGAGCTAGCCAATAAAATGTCACTGTTCCAACCTTTAAACTGCATATATAATTTTCTTTACAATAGGCGGTGTAGGATTGTGAGCTAGACAGAGGGAACAGCCAAGCATGTATCTCAAATATGAGACAGATTCTGATTGACTATTTACATTGCAGTTGGGTTGTTTCGCCTCAGTGGAGTTGCAAAGTCTTAAGAGAGGAGTCCTATCATCAGGCAAACACTTTAGCATGTTGACTGGCAGACACTGACAGTAAGGCAACCCTATTTTCTGATTTGAAGGGTGTCTGTGTAGCCCACGAAGCTAGCAATATTTCAGGGAGTGACTCGAAAGCAGATTATCACTTTCATCCCCTCCAAAATCTTTGAAGCTATGCAACAGTAGGCACAGTCCTTGAACCTGATACGCAAGAACCAGCCTTAAAAATGAGAGAATCCAGTCTGCTTTGTATTCAGTCAAAGTATCCCACAGAGGAAATGTAAATTCGAATGCACAAGACTGCATCAATATTCAGGTCGATGCATTGTTAAAAGCAGGCACATTTATGTAGATAATTGGATGGCATTGGCTTTACTGTGTTTAAAAGCAAAAAATAGAGCCAAAGAACAGAAACGGTTTCCACTCCAGGGCTGAATTTTGAACTTCCCTTATCTTAAGGTGGCCAGGCAATTAAGACCATGGTGAGGCTTTTCTGGAGCATCTCAAGGATCAAAATCAATGGTTAAAAATCCCCATGAAGTCTGTAATGGTTTTACAAATTTAAGGAGAGCTATGACATTATTCTAAATGTGCCGAAGCAAACAGATTAAAAAGCAAGGAGGGTTTGAGGCACACATTTCCAGAAAATATAGGCTCTGAAATCTCAAAAGCAAAAGCATTCCCTTTACAGTATTTGCTAGGAACTGTCCACTTTTGTCCATTTTTTTCTGTATTTATTATGTTTTTCTGTATGTATGCACCATTCACCGAGGCAAATTCCACGTAGGTGTAACTTACTGTGGCAATAAACCCTGTTCTGATTGTATGCATACTATTTATGTATGCTCAAATAGAAATTAAAATTTTAAAACATTATCACAGTTAGTGAATGTTACATTGTTTAATCACATAGCAGTGTAAAATGGCTATCTCTGATGTGGCAGTCTCTCAAATTGATACTCTAAAATGACTGCAGCAATGCTCTCATTTCTCATTGCAAAGCTCAAATAAATCAAATAATTTGCAGATAGTTGGGCTCTTGTAGCAGATCTATATTGGTTGTCCTGGTGGATAGAGCTTAATAAAACTTCATCGCCTCAATCTTACATGAGTAAATGAGAAATTAAGCATCAGAGACAGTTTCTCATTTCAGCCTAATTAAAGTTTTAATTGCTTGATGTTGAATAACACAGCATCTTGTGAGAAAGCAGACTCACCATTAGGCACACCACGAATCAGAAGGAGCAGTGAAAATACAAACAAAAATAACACATGGCATCTCCTCCACATAATTGGCCATGAATAGTCAACTCCTCCACATCTCTTAACAAAATGACAGGAGTAGGTCCTCTGTTGTAAACACACACACACACACACACACACACACACACACACACACACACACACACACACACACACACACACACACACACACACAGTGTTTTATTTGTTATGTGCCTGTTATTTTGATAACTGTGTGTGGTAGACATAACACTGCAGCGATGAGAAATTCAGTAGGTGGACAAAAGACCTTGGAGGCTAATCCTTTGGTTTTGCCATCTCTAGGAATCTACATTTCACATGGCTGGGATGAAGCTAATGGCTGCGGGGTGTGCATGCCAATTTCATTAGAGCCAGGTGTTGGGATTCAGCTCACTATTCCTCCCTGTCCTTCCTTGGTAGAGTGTACGTGCTGTCTAACACTAAGACCTGACAGTGGTTTCCCCCATTTTCTCTCATACTGAGCCCAGTGGATACCTGTGGTGACAGTAATTGAAGGCTCTCGGATGTTTTGCAATCACTCAGCCTTGTCGTCTTGCAGTCACTGGTCATCCTGTGGAGGAAAATGCGCAAATCTGTTTATGTTTTACATAAGTGCACCTCTGAACTTGTGGCCTACATTGCAGGGGCTTGAAGGGTGTTTGATGAAATGTTTTTCACGTTATGCTTTTTTTATTCAGAAAATGTAGCTGTAAGGCTTTTTTATTCTGTGAAGGACCAATAACACACAACAAGGACATATTTTAAGCAATGTCCTTTGTGTCATATGGCAGCCATTTCAAGTAAATTGGGTTTCCAGTCTTTGTTTCCAGCCTTGAAACAGGCACATGCATGGAAGTTACTGTTGAGACCCTTTCTTTGTAGCTCTTTGGCACACCAAACTAGAAATGACTAGTGCTCAGTAATATGTACCTTTTTAGTTTAGGTAGCACAAAAAGGGTAGGTAATAGTTAGCTAAACATGTAGCTAATGAGGGACTGCTTACTAACTACTGTACTCTAGTATGTACTAGTATGATGTATCGCTTTACTTAGGGTGCACACAAATAGTAACTAATGATTAGTTAATGAGTAACCATTCATGAAGAATGTGGTTGTTATTCCGATTCAGATATTTATGAACTAATCCTCTAATAATTAATTAATCTCTCTTAGTCTCCCAGTCTGTTCTCTAGCAACACATACTCATCTAGTCCTTGAATCACAGTTATTTAGGAACTAGGCCTACACATTAATGAATAATGAATTATCCAGTCGTTCTACATTTGTTCATTAATAACTACCCATATTGTGTTCGTTAATAACTACCTGGCACACAATTTAATAGGAAAAATCAGGGGGTCACCAAAGTCATCAGGATTCATTCGCCCAGTACTATTAATGTCTGTACAAACTTTCACTGCAATCACTTTAATAGTTGTTGAGATATTTCAGTCTTGACCAAAGTGGTGGACCAGCAGACAGAAAGAATGACATTGCCATTCATAGAGCCACGCTGCTAGGATGGCTAAAAACCATAGTACAGTTTAATGCTGTGGATAACACTCCATTCAGATAGAAAGTGGGTAAGTGAATTGTTAAAAACGTTGTAGGTTTGTAGGTGAGAAACCTAACAGTCACTTGCAACTGCCCATGAAAGCAGCAAAAATCACAATCTGCCTAGCAGATTCACAACCCACTCGTCAAACAATATGTTCATACTGGGTAATTTTGCAAAACCCTGGATTATTTTCCACAATGGCTTTGAACGTTGCTGGCATAAAATACTGTCACACACACACACATCACTGACAACTCACACACATTTACCTTTCATTGTGCTACATAAATGACACCACTTCCTGCTTCCAATATGAATGCAAGTCCCACAGATACTTGGCTGAAGATCAACACAGCTCTTTCCTCCACACTTTCTCCTTTTTTGAATTGTCTTTAAATATAAAACAGAAATGGTCATACACAGGGTTTATTTCTGTGATATAATAGTTGGATTAGTAAATCTTCGCTCACATTTTTATTATGCTTCTGCCATGCTGTTGACGAACAGTAAATAAGTGGGAAAAATATGTCAGGCACCAGGTCATAGCAAGTATCAGTGGTGAGCAGTGGATGAACACAAATTATGGAATATGGTGGCTTTATGGATGTTACCTCACTGTCGATAATTCATCGTGATGAGTGGCAACTGTTGTGTTGAATAAGTGATAGGAGGAAGCAGAAGATAAATATATAATATAATAATATTAATATATGTATATATGTACTTCCTTAAAGCAAAAATAAAATACCATAGCTGGAAGTTCATATCTTTGACGGATCTACTGTAAAGCTACATCAACAGCACTCCATCTAAATCCACTATGAATGTGCTGTGCTGTATGTCAAATGAACGCATCGTTGCAGGACTGCAGACTTATCACCATAATACAGTCAGTCTCAGTGAAAAGTGAGGAGGAGTTTTTCCTCACCTTGTCTGACGCATCCAGAATATTACCACGAGTACCAGCTGGAAGCCTCATAAATCATCAGGACAAAGGGGATCACATGGCACTGGAGCACAGAAGATGCTAAAGGGTTCAACTTTAGTAACGATAAGAGCCTCCATTCAGAGAGCAGGGTTGTGGGAAGTAGATTATCGGTACAAGCGAGGTCAGGGGATGGGTGTATAATTAATACTGTAAGAGTTAAACCTATGACATGGTTCTCCTGCTACCCACTGCTATCTGATTTAAGTAGAAAGGACGGAGGAGAAAAAATGTGGGTGGAGAGCAAAGCACTGTGGGTGGGTTGAAACAGGAAAGGGGGTTGGGTGAGGACCCTGGGAGGAAACACTTCTTTCTCCCTTTTTCAGGGCTCAGTATTGCTCTGTCTCTTCTTATTAGAAAGCTAATGCAACTGTCTGTTCTAATACTGGAGAGCAGCTTTTATTCTTTCTTTTTTTCTCCTTTGCAACCTTTTTCTACTCTGTTCAGCACTAATCTGTGCAGTGGCAGCAGATGATAAGACGGGGCACATTCGCTTACTCTCTGCGCTTTTTACAAGCTTTGTCTAGGCTCATGCCGTACAGTCGTTTGTTTCAATAACTTTGCAGGAGAATCAGAGAAAAAAACAGGTGAAAACTTTCTAGGTGAATTTTTCTGTAGAGTTTCTGTAATTCTTTAGAGGTTTTCTGTTGATATTGCCCTCCAAAACCTGAAAGAAAGCACGGCCTTCTTTGTTTTAAACACAAAGAAGCCCCGGTTTTAAAACCTTTTGAAGTTCACAGTGTTCAAGTTTATAGAGGTATTATTCTTGGGGAGAGAGGCTGGATTTTAGAGTGAATTTAAATCTTCAGGCTTAACTTTTACTGGCACTTGTATTGTAAAGATCAAACATGTCTTACTGGACCTTGAATGCAAACTAAGAACCCCCAGGCCAGAAAGAAGCAGAAAAGGGATTCATGAGGACTTGTCTGTAGATAATTCTGATGTTACGCCACTTCTTGTTCAATGGAATTGCAAAGCACAATTGCAAAGAATTGCAAAGACAATTAGTTCTTTGATAAAATTCAAATTGTGTGCAATTTCTAAGTTTTATCTTTGTAAGAACATAATCCAAAATACCTCAAATGTAAATGCCAGTTTCTCTTCAGTGCATTGTTTTGCCTTTCCATGATTGACTGCATGTTGGAGCATAGGCAATTATGGGCGACAAATAAGCTGCGATAAGGACAATATAATGGAGTGATGTGCAGACATCAGGGAGTTCATGGCAGCTAATTCACTCAGAAAATGTCTTCTGTGGCAGTGTCTGGGAAACAAAAAGGTGTTTCATTGTTAAATGTAATAGACATGAAGCACCCTGTACAGTTCAGCAGCAATGCAGATGAGCAGAGCGAATGATCCTCATTGAGATTAGTGTCTGCTGATATTGTCCAGCCTCCTAAGGGGTGTTAGGATTTACGGTTATCTGAACGATGTGGAAAACTCTGCCACACTAATGTACTGATTGTTTTGCCATATTCTGTCTTAATGTATTTTGTTGTTTTGCTGCCGGATTTACATAGTGCCTCACATCAATTGTGCTACTTTGATGTTATTATGGTTTATCTGTCCTGTTCTTTGCCATGGCAATCAAACTACCTTCTTTTAGCTTACAGGAAGAGCGGCTCTCCAACCATTAACAAAAGGGGAGCTGAAAACAGAAAGTACAACCTTTCAGTGTGGTTAAACATTTCCCTCATTTGTTAAATGTTGGAAGAAATCCAACATAAACCACAGGTTTAAAAAAAAAAACTTTTAATCACATTTGCTAAATGTTGGAGTTCAGTACTTCACAAATGTGTGAACACGTTTTTGGAATTATATTGAATGTTGGGTGTATTTCAAAAATGTAATAAATTGGGAGAAACATTTTACACTTGTGTTAAATATTGGGAAATGGATCTAGAAAACATGTTCAGACGTTTGATAAATACTGAGAAATGGTTTCAAAAATGTAAATGTATTAAATATTTTATTTTAGCAATATAGCCTGTTTTTAATGTCCAACCACTACTATAATTATGCAATTCAATAATAAGGAATAAAGGAATACGGCATGTTTACAACTTGCAGATTAGGTTGGGAGTTCAGTCACTAGAAAATCACATTATCACCTACGTACCTACCAATAACTTCTATTCATCTGTCCATAAAATATAGGATCTGGAAGTACGATTCATGTTTTTCAGCAAAATCTTACATTCCACATTCCATCCTACATCTTAACTTACAATGACAATCCAAAAGGAACATTTTGATTTTATCAAACATTTGTCATTGTCACAATTCCTGTATCTATACTGATAACACAGGGGTTCCAAAACCACATTTTCTATTCATAGGCTAATACAGAAATCATATTATTTAAAAAAGGATATATTTGTACCGATCGGGGGCAAATAAATTCCAATAAATTAAATGTCAAAATGATTATGTGGACCAACAAATCATGTAAAAACTCAAGGGAGGCATGTTGTTGTTTGTGTAATGTTTCATAAAAGAAATCCATTAGTTTGAGAAAGAGGATGCTCATGTTGGTTATCTAAAGCCATAACAATTAGTTATTCCAGTCTTAATCGTTGCTCTTTTCGTGGTGTATTCAAGTCGATGTACACATACTGGGAAAAGTTAGAAAGTTAGTTAGTCACCACATACAAATCCTTGACAATCACTTACTTGGGACAAATGCAATCATTGGTGGCCAAAAGCCATTGGATTTGCAAATGGCAATACAAATCCTTTATCACTATAACTAATTGCAGAAACGTACAATATAGTCTGTCCAGGGTCTTTTTTTTATAAGTCTATCAGCAGGAGCACTGTAAGGCATGATACTGATGAGATAGGAGAATACATTTTCATAGTATCACTTGATGTCATGGAACTTAGAACATTTATAAGGGCAGTCTGTGGCCACCAGACACATTAAAACTCTGACATCCTGTTGTGCAGGACATTGTGGGATCATGTGGTGCTCATAAAGAATCTGGTTTGCTGGAGTGGATACCCCAGTGTGTCATTTGGTACTCATCCGGTCCTTTCTTGCCCTGGTGGCATGATTAAACTATGGAAGAGTCATCAGATTCGCTGGCACTTGGAGATTAAGCTGATCTTGGACAATCTTTCAAGCAGAGGCAACGCTTCACCATTGTAATTTTATGCTAATATAGAGATATCTATCACAATGTAGTAGGCAGCCATTCCAAATCTCTCGCTCTCTTATCACACTCATTGCCTCTTCTCATCTCTCTCTCTCTCACTATCTCTTCCTCTTTGTCCCGCTCTCTTTCTTCTTTTTCCACTCCTCCCTCCTTTAGACTTTGCTCCAGTTTAAGAAATCCCAGCGACACTATTCAGCCCCAGTCAGTCTAATCTTGTGTGTGGGATTGTGTGGTTGTGTTGATCGCAACATTTTGTAAACACATTACAGAGGATTTGCTGCATAGTTTTAAACAATCACACAGAAGACTGTTATGCATTGTTCTTCATGTCGTCATATTTGTTTGTTTCCTTGTACCTAAGCTTATGCTGTCCTGACTGAGTCTATTTTTTAAATCAACTGTTATCCCAAAAGAGTTCAAACGTGCATCTTAAACCTCAAGAGTCTGTAATTGTTCTATTGCCAGAGATGTTACGACACCGGACAGATCTGTAAAACCCCAGTTTGCATTGAATGAGAACATTTTTAATGTAGAAAGCCAACGTTTTCAAACAACAATATCTACACATGACAACTACAGTATGGTTAAAGTTAGGCAGCTACAGTAAAACACCTAGTTAAAGGTCCGGAACACCTATTTTTCCTCAGTGTCTTGCTGTGAGTGATACGGTCCTACATGACAATTTAATTACAAACATTTCTTTTACACTATGCACATGAGGTCAGAAAACGATTTGGTGCACCCCTGTGGCTTAGGCTTCAGGAAGCCTCTCTCACTATCCCATTTCCTATTCCTGTTCTAATGAAAGCAAAATATGTTTAGAAAAAGACAGTGGTTTGGGTTAAAATCATCTGTTACGTTACATAACTTGCGGTTACGCCTGTGACGCAGAACGTGACGCTGTTTACTTTCCTGGATGAAAGTTCTGCATTTGTTTGACCCAGCAACCACCCCTACCTGCCTCCTTGCACATAACTTGGTGCTCTTACACCACTTGACTTTCTGCTTTGATCCCATAATAAATACGGCAGGCAATTAGAGTGGGCCGCCACTATTACAGTTTTTCTCAAATGCTGAAACACAAAAGCCAATCCTCTAAACCAAATGACCAGTTGTCTAAACACATTTACTAAATCTAGCCATCATTTTCCAATATCATAAACACATTTCACATGAAGACACAATTCACAAAACACAATCCTACATTCTCATAAATCTTAACACATTTTTCTTTGCTAAAACACAAGTTGCAAAAGAACTCTGCTCATATTCTCAAATGAAAGCTCATGTGATGCAAAATGCTTGCCACAGTCAGCAATATTCGAACACAATGAACACACCTGGCGTCATTCATTACACACAACGACTCAAAATTGAAGACACCTGTTGCTAATGCTGTGACCACGTGTATAAAGGCAAGTTCAGAGTGCACAGTTTGCTGAAGATTCCAAACAAACACAATGGATGAAGGCAGCGGCATTCGAGTCAGAGGAGGGAGAAGAGCTGGCCATGGAAGAAGAGGAGCAGGCCAAACAAGGAAGAGGAGTTCAAATCAGAGGAGGAAGAGGAGCAGGCCAACAAGGGAGTGGAGGAGGCCAACAAGGGAGAGGAGAAGGTCCAGGAGGGAGAGCAAGACAACCTCGCACCATCATTACGGACACGAGATGCGAGCAACAGTCATTGACCATGTCATTGTCCATGGCATGACAATGGCTGAAGCAGGACTAAGAGTCTGTCCAAACCTTAGTAGGTTCACCGTGGCCACCATTATCAGGGCATTCAGACAACACAACAGGTATTGTACTCTATTGCTTTCTTTGTCACAATACAATTTTACAAGCCTGTGAAAGTAGTCTATTGGTTTCAAATCAGTTGTTACTGTATTGTAAAACATGTCAATTGATAACACGTTTCTTTCTTTAGAGTTGAAAGAATTCCACATAGAGGTGGGAGGGTTGCCATATTTACAGCGGCACAATAAACCCTCATTGTGGCTATGGTTCGTGAGAACAACCTCATCAGACTCCGGGAGATCAGAGACAAAGTCATTGCCGATAATGTCAACTTTGAGAGCATTGATGTCAGCTTGGCCACAATAGACAGAGTTCTCCGGCGCCAAAAGATGCGGATGAAACGGGTCTACAGGGTTCCATTTGAGCGCAACTCTGCGTGACACAAAGACCTACGTTACAAGTCTGTGCAAGTAAGTATACATCCATGTTCACAGTACAGTTAGTGGACATACTGTGTTGCTCAGTGGCCTACATTACTTCTGGACAATACTGTGCTACCTGATTGACTGTTGTTCTGAACACCTGTGCACTTTCACATTTTCACAGAGGATATTACAGTTGGATGCGATGGCCAGACCTCATGAGTACCTCTTCCTGGATGAGGCTGGCTTCAACCTGCAGAAACGAAGGCAAAGAGGCTGTAACATCATTGGCCAAAGAGCCATCACTGAGGTTCCTGGCCAACGGGGGGGTAATATTACTCTTTGTGCGGCCATGGGTTTGGAGGGGCTTGTCCACCGGCTTGCTGTCCTTGGGTCTTACAACACCCAACGTCTCCTCACCTTCCTAGAGGAGCTAAAAGACTTCCTCCTGGACCGCCAACAACACCATCCTGGGCCCGCACATCACATTTATGTGATCATTTGGGACAATGTACGCTTCCACAGAACAAACTAAAATAGGGAGTAGTTCACCACCAACAGTAACCACTTTTTAAACGTCTGTCTGCCACCCCTACTCCCCTTTCCTGAACCTTATAGAGGAGTTCTTATCATCGTGGAGATGGAAGGTTTATGACAGACAACCATACACTAGAGAGAAGCTCCTAAGGGCAATGGAGCTGGCCTGTGTTGGCATCCCAGTGGAGGCCTTCCAAGGATGGATTCGCCATTCCAGGGCTTTTTTTTTTTTTTTTTTTTTTTTTTTTTTTTTCCCCCACGGTGCCTGGCAAGAGACAATATAGCCTGCGATGTGGATGAGGTGATGTGGCCCGATGCAGCTCAGCGACATGATGCCGCACAGTGATTGTGGTGTGAATAAAGTAAATAAAAAAAACTTCACACCTTGATCATGTTTTCAAGAGTACTGTTGTGTGCAATAGATTATGTTTTTGCATTGAGTTGTGTTACAGTAGTGTACATGCAGAATTTACTCTTTATATGAAACTCACAAATCTAAATGCCTAATCCTCTGCAGAGATCTAAGAAGATCCATTACTGTACAGTTTCTAAAAATATGAATTGGCAGTTATGAAACAAAGAATCTTCTCACAAATTGAGCATTGTGTTTTCAATTGTTTTGCTGTAGTGTGTAATGTGTAGTGTTTAGATTTTTGAAAGCTTCGAGCTGCTCTTTTGGTGTGAAAGTTTGAGTTTTGACGTGAGAAGGTGTGGTTGTGTTTATGTAGCTTTAGAAAAGGGTGTTGTGTTTAGACATTGGGGAAAATGGAGGAAAAGTTTGTGAAATGTGTTTTAGCATTTGAGAAAACTAATGTAGATGTATGTCAAAACTTCTGCTTGAAGAATCGACTTAGGGAATCCTTTTGGGGTAAGGACGATCTCTCTTTCAGTGTAAGCCTTACCCTGTGCATTGTACTTCTTTACTTGAGTCTCCAATATTATCTTGAGCCAAAGTAATGTAATTCAGCTGTTAAGAGAACGACAATCACTTCCCATGCATTGCCTGCCAGGGAGCTGGAACAGAGCAGGAGAGGCTACTTGTGTCTTCTGACGGAGGTGGTCTCCCATGCATGTTTTTTTTCCATAACAGACATCTATTTCAGTCTCCTTTTGTAGAAATTGTTTAACTAAAAACAACCCACAATTAACCATTTGACGGTATTGTAATGTCATTATTGTTGAAATTACTGATAATAAAACACATTTATCAGTGACAGATGAGGACTGGCACAGCTTGGGGAAAGAACTGAAATATTTTGACTTCCCTCTGAACCACCTGTAGCATCAGCCAGATGGTGGAGTTGAAAGAGTGTGTGGGGAGGGACATCTCACTGATTATGTCCCTACTCGCTTGTGGGTGCATCTGGTGTATAGGGAGCCTGTTCTTGCTGTCTCTCTACGAGTGGCAACCACTAAATTTTTTTTGTGTGGAATGTTTAATATGAAGCACTGTGTTTGTGCAATTAATTAGGCATAATGAGGCAGTCAACAAAGATGCCATTGCACAGTTTTGTTGTTGTACAGTAGAATATTTAAAGCTGAAAAGCTTCCTATTTTTCTATTCCAAACATATATTGTTGGACATAACATTTGTGTTTACTTTGTGAGTAATATGCAAGTGTAATAAATCTATTTATTCAATGGTCAACAAATGGCTTGGCTGAAACGCATACAGGATCTGTTAAAGGCTTTAATATTCTCCTTTCTGGACACAACAATCATATGTTTGGGAGATGCCATCAAGGTCAACGGAACAAGTAATATCTTCGACTTTAAAGGTTATCTTGGAAACAGCAGATACAATTATCTCACTCCAAGGTTCATTAAATAGCTGTTTTTTAAGCATTGACACAGATGGAGTTTGTCATGTTGTTGTGGAAATTGACGATGTGTAAAAAATCCCCTCCAGACATACAAATACTTTTGTGTCTGATGGTTTTTCCACAAAACACTTTTAAACCTTGTTTCAAATTCTTAAAATTGCTTATTGAAGAATCCACAATCTGATTATATGCAAATATTTGTTTCATTTCGCAAGTTTAACTACTGGAAACATCTTCACTGAAGTACATTCTCAGTGTATGTGCTCTAGGGGTTTTAAGTTTCCACAGAGACACTTGTGCCAGTTGCATACTGGACCATGATTGACAAAAATGCTCTTGCATACACATCTTACAGTCAGATTTATGATGAGCACAGAGAAACTTTCCCACTTCAGTAGATGAATGTCAAAACATCCTTCAAGTGTCAAACTCTGCGTATACATAATTTTGCATAGTGAAGGTCAAACATCCAAGTGAAGTAACAATAAGCAAACCACATTTTAGAGTTGAGGGCAAACTTAAAATGTCCTTTTTCGAGCACTTTAAAAAAAACATTGTCCACATTGGCCTTTGAGATTTGAAGTTTAAGATTCAAAGTTAATTTTTGACCTTGTAATACCAATAGTTAACTGGCTCTTCATGTGCACATTATTATGTTAAACTGTGCTAATTTTCAAAGATGTTAAGAACCGTTGTACAGAAATACATAATTTTAGATTGAGAACTGAAACAAGAACGGACATATTATACAAATGTCTTACAGTGGAATGTCCTGTTTACATGCCTTACAGTATGAATACTATTTGACCTCTGTATTGCAAGAATACAACAGAGAGGTAGAAATGTTTTCCTGTGACAAAGATGACCCGTGTCTCCTGAGAAAGACCTGTGTTGGGTTGAAACTTTGCTAATTAAAGCTTAAGGGAGCTCTGATTCCAGTGTGCGGATATCTTTCTATTGTATTCTAGTTGTTTTTTTGGTATCCATGCAGCACACATTAAGGTTTTCACACTGCATATTTGTAAGCCCCTTATAACACACACAATGTTAGCCTAGGGTTTACCTAAGCCCTGGGCGATACGATACACACTGCACTTGTACTAGCCCTAAATGTTTGTTAGAAAACGTGACCAATGTTTACATTCTAGAATGATGAAAATGCACTGCACTTTGCTTTGACTACTCAGGGAGGTAAGAAGAAACACAGATTTGGGTGGTCTAACCTAGTTTGTTAGTTAGTGGATTATTCAAGCTTTCTAAACAAGCAACGTTGGGCAGTCCCTCCAGGATTTCGCAGCCATTTTTTGAGATTGTTGCAGACCAAAATGCCTGATTTTGCTGGAGCTTTTGTGAAAATTTGCGAAAAAAGTTGCAATGTCTTTTGTATTTGTGTTGCAATGAAGTTGCGAGAGACAGTGAACATTGCAAAGAAAAGTTGTGATTTGTTTTTGGTATACTTCTTTAGGAATAAAAAGGAAACTTGTTTTGCGGAGAATAAAATGACTCTGGGCAGAGTTTTCCCAGTAACCTTACAAAAAAGGCTCAGGATGCTACAAATGTTGGTATAATATGAAAATGACTGGTGGATTTAAGACAAAAAAATAATAATGTATTGAATGAATCAAATTTGAACATATGTGTCAGTGGCTTGTTGATCTTTACATTGTTAGTTAATGTCCTATCCAGTCTTTTGCTGTGTTCGAGTCACACACGTCTCGTCTTCATATCAGAAACAAGGAAATTAATTTGGCGACGTAAGTGTGTTACGTGAACCTGTTCTCATTCCCGCTTGGTCAGTGGCTCTCACAGTCACATACTGAAGTAAAGTCTGGCACGTGGGTCTGCTGTGATTGGTTGAAGTCGCGGGAAACTCCGGTTATTGGACAAATTTGCGGAAAAGTTGCATAAATGCTGACGATTGGCTGAGGTTGAGTAAAATGTAGTGTTAAGCCAATCAGAGGTAGAGTTGGGTGGGTTTTCGAAAGCACGTATAGTCAGACACACAAGAACAACACAAGCGAGTCAGTCAACGAGAGAGAGACAGGTATGGCATTATGAAATCAAGGAGATGGTTAACTTTTCCTGCTACAGATTTTCCACCGTGGTCAGAAAGAACAGGGGAGACACTTAGTTTCTCTTACTATATGACTCTAGAGTTGGTACTCGCTCGAAAGCTAATCGCCGTCACTCTCTCACTCTCTCACTTCTCCCTCGCTCTATGACCTACTCCCCACACACACACACACACACATACACACACACACACACTCACACACACACGCCGGCTCGACGCACACACCAGCGCACAAGTATAAACATCAGGCCACTTATGTTATTTGCACTACAAAGAGTGTATATATTTGTTATTTATTTTTGGTATAGTGATTAACAAGCATAATTTAATTTTGCCCAGTTGTGGCCTGTTGAGGTGTTGTTATTTGTATCGATCCACTATATAAACATAATATCTACATACATGGCATTTGATTGGAGGCTGGTCTCACTTTGTCCCACAGCCACATTAAAATAGTTTAGATTTGTGTACATTGTTTCTGTTAATAATGTATTGTATTAAGTGTCCATTTTATTATAATATTCAGATTTATCATAAATAATTGAACATGTATTTTAAGTTCCATTAAAGAGAGGTGGAGGTGGGGTCACATTTGAGCATTTAAAAATGTACTTGAAAGTAACACAATAGTTACTTTCTGAAGTAACTAGTTACTTTCATAATTTGTAACTGAATAACTAATTTAGTTACTTTTTGGGAGAAGTAACTAGTAACAGTAACTAATTACTTTTTAAAAGTAACTTGCCCAACACTGGTTACATAAAGCAAATGCATACTGATGATGTAATTAATAAGTTGGACAACAAAAACATGACGCAAATTATTATAATTATATATATTGTATATTAATTATTACTAATGCAATGCCCGTTTGGAACGGGCGATTGCTTGGCCTGTGGTATTGCTGCTTGTAGAATTCATCAAAACAAAATTGTAACCCAAATTGACTTACAGAAGGACCCCAAACCACTTAATATGCAACTCCACTGTATAGCCTATACTACTGACTTACAGTGTAGGCTACTTCTACATCAGAGGAAGACGTTGTACTACTGTATTTAACTGACAGAGAATGCTGCAGATTCAGAATGTAATCACAAAATATCAGACAGTAATCAGACATTAGCGTCATGGACTCATGGCAGTGCGCTACCCACCCGGCCCGTTATGAGAGCTAATCAGCACATATCTGCGTTCATCAACCACCAGAACCGGACCGTGTGTGTGTGTGTGTGCGAGAGAGAGAGAGAGAGAGAGAGAGAGAGAGAAAGAGAGAGCGAGAGAGAGAGAGAGAGAGAGAGAGAGAGAGACGGTGTTGTCTTGTGTCGGATCGTTAACGAAATTAACATTTCAGCAGATGTGTTCATTTTCACACAGGTTTAGTGGCTTGACGGTTAACGGGGAAGTAGGGGATTTGATTCGCGGAGTTATTTTGGTGACTTAATTAACCCGACCCAGGGTGAGTCTGATAAAAACTGATGTATCTGCCTGGTTCAACTCTGAGATTTTCTCGCATTGCACCGCTAGGCTACATTATGTTCTGTCAGCTCACAGCAATTTAATACAATAGCAGGAAAAGAGTCCCGCCCCCCGCTGTTCTAAAGCGTTCTGCATGTGGCGTCTGCTGATGTGCAGGTTACCTTCCCCCCCAACACGGTCACACATACAGATACGTCTCACTTTATAAGATAAATAGCCTGCCTATCAGTGGCATCACGCTCTGGCTGCACTTGTTGTGTGGTTGTGCCTTGCATATGTGGGAATTCAGGAATTGTCATTTGTTTATTCAAAGTCAAAGACAGTCCAAAGTAGTGCCACTTCGCACATTTTTGTGGGTCTGAGGTGTATGTCACATTTTAGCTGCCAAAGCTCCAACGCTCTCTGTCTCTGGTCCTCAGGGTGAGAGGGGGAGTGGCCAGCGGCTAGAGCGGCAAAAGCCAATGTGTGCTTGTTTTAGCGATATATATTTAACAATATCTTTTGCAATTCTAATCCAAACAACGTCAAACTTGGCACTGCACTTACTCGTGCCTGTAGCAAGACACCTGTCAAGTTTGAAATCCATCGGACTAACGGTTCAAGAGATAGTCGCATAACACACAGACAGACAGACGTTCCTGCAATTTATAGATAGATAATTGGCCCTGTTTAACACTGGCAACGTTTAGCCCCGTGATCAGCCGATTTTCAAGGATAACCCTACAAACTTCAGGCTAACCCTTCTCCTGAGCAGGGCCAGCAAGCCTGAGGCTCAAGTCAGGGTAAGGAATGTGCCAGGATTGTGTGAATGCTTTATTTAGGCTGAGTGCAGTGCGAAAAGCTCAATTGAGCTCTTCTGGCTGTGCACATATCTTTTTTTTTTTTTATTATAATTTTTTCGGGCATTTTTGGCCTTTATTTCCATAGGACAGATGAAGACATGAAAGGGGAGAGAGAGGTGGAATGACATGCAGCAAAGGGCCGCAGGTCGGAGTCGGACCCGTGGCCACTGCGTTGAGGAGTAAACCTATATGTGCGCCTGCTCCACCAGCTGAGCCAACCCAGCCACGGCTGTGCACGTATCTATTCTAGCCGGAAATACTCTATAGCACAAATGAATCTGAGAGAGACAGCTGCAACAATCCAAAGAATAATCCAACATTAACATTGAGGATCATTTCCATGAGCTGTTTCCTCCCATGCAGGTCTAATCATTTGATTTCACATACCCTGACTACAAAAAATATTAACACATCTTGCTAACGTTGCCCTCCTTTTCCACCCTGTCACCAGGCTTAAAACATGATTCCATCTACATCTCCCTTCATGAGTGAAATGGGAGTGAAATCAATTAAAGATCACAACCTTCACCTTATCAGTCTATTTCATGGCACGAGCAGGTGGTCCTGATACTCAGTGCTTTCTGTATATTTGAGAAGCAGCAATCTGATGCCAGCCATCAATGCTCAAGCAGAAATTCTATGTTATTTCTGAGCTTAAGCAATTGAATCCCAAAGCTTTAGTTAAACTGAGGCTCTAATTTGTGATGTGATGAGGAGAGAAAGCCCAGAGCAGTTCCATTGGCACTGGAGCTCACTGAAGCAGTAGATAGGATTTGTGGAGTCATATAAATGATGTGTAGTATTACACACCAAAATGAGCTTTATTATATTACAGATCACATTATCATCAATCAGAAAAAATATCCATTTAGACACCCTGAATGCAATTTGTGTCCAAAGGAGAAGGTTTTCTATTTAATGCATGTGTGCAGGACTTTTGTTCAGGACTCTATTGATGTTAAACATCAGTAAACCTGTTTAGAGAACACAATTATAAACTGAACTGTCCAATACTAAAACATACTGTGTGTGTTCTGTTATTTTTTTTCTCCTATAAGCTGTAGGGGCTGTTTGAACAAATTTCGGAAGTCGAATATAATTTTAATAATAAAAAAATGAAAATATTAATCTAAAGTCGCTGCCACTGCCTAAATTTTGTTAGATAAACTGTGCATTTTTTAAACGAACACAGCTGTCAATTCTTCATCATCTAAAGTGGGTTTGAAAACCGATAGAACGGTACTTTCACTTTCTGCCGACAGTTAGGCTCCGCCCACAAAACATGCCTTCGCTGTTTACAAACACAAAGATCAATAGGCAATAAGCCGGATTAGTTTAGTACATATTAATAATGGGCTGAATTTTAGCATTTCGTATTGATATATAATTTGAATATAAAAAAGGAATACAATTCAAACAGTATTATAGATCAAGATTGAGCTGTGACTGTTATTGGTTAAACAAAATTACACGATGACAAAGAACAAGAAATGTAATAGATCCATCAACTTGTTACTTTTGCTTTTTTCCCCCTTTTTTTTTTAGATTTATCACACTTTAACTTGCATTTTTGAACCCGGCGTCAATATCAAGAGGGGAATGCACGTGCTCTGATTCTGAGTCTTTTGATTTTTTAGTTGGCATACAGTTGAACTCTTTGCTGTTAACATGAAACACTATCCTCCCTCCTCAGGCATTCTGAGAGGTGAAGGTTATGGAGCTATGAGAGCATGAAAGACTATTCAAGAGTATATCATGGCAGTTCTGCAGGCGAAAAGTGTCTGCTTCTGTTGGCCTTCGAAGGTACTGTGCTATGCCTTAATTCTGACACTGAACCTGAGGCATACAGAATTTGCTAAGTGCTGAATCTGCTGTGCAGTTTAGGGGTAATACACTGTGGTCACTGTTGATACAAGTCACTTTAAGCAGGCTATTTTTCTACAATCCAAAGATTTGTTTTTCACATTTAACAGAAAACACTTACTGTATTTCCCAATTACTTCTCTTCCAAAACAATGTGGCCAGTGTGGGAAACAGTCATTAAAACAGATCTACTGAAGGAAGAAGTCTCATGTTTACAGAATCACAAGCTGCTTCTTTACTTTCTACTGTGAATAAGAGGTGCCCTTGCTGGGTGGGCTACATTTTTTGACCCCCCCCCAGAGAGTTCCTGACAACATCCGATATTATCAGATACTGGAAATAGAAAATGCTATTATCAGATTTACTTTGTATTGTTTGGCTTTGTGGGTTCAGGTAAGCACAATTGGATTTGCCTAAAGCAACACAAGCTCTGCCTCCAGTGTCATTTGTTGTGTTTTTTTACAATGCAGAATGTAAGAAAAAAAAAACTTGGCTAACTTTGATTAATTTTTAGAACTAAAAAATAATCTGGAAAGGAGGGGAAGTGAGGCTATTCTATTCCACTGTAGTTAGGAATCTGATTTACACAGGCAAATGAATCAGTCCTTCCAGAAAAATGCGGAGTTTTTTTGTGATTGTTGCGGGCAAAAATCCTTGATTATGTGGCACGTTTTCTTAAAAAATGCGATGGAATATGTGGGATATTTATGCAATTTTATGCGATGAAATTGCGGGAACTTGCAAAAACTGTGGTTTCATCATGGATTCATCACGGCTCTGCAGCTTTTCGATGATGTTCACGTCGCGTAATTTCATCACTTCATAACTTTCCCATGGCAACGGGAAAATGGCTGCTGCTGTGTAAAGTAAACGCAACATTTCTCAACTTTCTGCTAAGATATATGTGACTTTTTTGCAACGAAAATGTTATGGGATTATGAAATCATGCAAGCCCCGAATATTTTGCGTGGAAATCGACAATCGACAATCGAAAGTGCGGCGTATTTGAAAAAATGTGGCCCCCGCATAAATATGCGGACTTTGGCTGATTATGCATTGAATTATGCGATCGCATAATAATTTTTCTGGAGGGACTGATGAATACAACAGTGCAAGAAAGGAGGAGGAAATAAAAAATGGATTTGATTTGTGTTATTGTGCTGTTGAGAAAAAACTCATTTCAAAACAAAAGAAAAGTTACATGAAGCGTGTACTTCCCCTAAACCTCGTAATGAAAATTAACACAGGACACAGATTAAAATCGCAGGGGGAACAGTGCACGGTCAGCAGGATGCCATGCGGTAGGAGTAAGTAATACTTCAGTGTCTAACTCAAGTCTACTTTGACACAGATGGATGCAGCGGCTCTCTTTGCTTTCGGTTATAGGCTGGCCTTTAACCACCAGGTCACCCTGCCGTCCCGTGGGGGGTACAGACCTCATGACTGACTGTAAGGTACAATTGTAAGAGACTGGGACTGAAACCATCATGAGAGGATGACCAGGATTGAAATGACAGGTGCACAGGTCTATGCCACTCACTTTAATGCACTGTAACAAAAAACACAGACTTACCTTTTTAATGTGTATGTTCAAGGCTCTGTGTGTGTGTGTGCGTGTGTGTGTGTGAGGGGGGGGGGGGGGGGGGGGGGGGTGCTGTTTCTCTCTGAGTTTGTACATCTTTGTTCTTCTTGAGAATGGATTAAGAGGTAAAGTTTGGTAGCCTTTCCTTTGGAAGTCACATTAGCTTGTAAGTAAATAAATAATCAGAAATAAGCTAAATTATTTAAAATTCCTTTGATAATAAACATAAGTTACATAAGTCACATAAAATGAAGTCAGGGTGGTTATTCTTCTTAGAAACATCTTCAAATTGCTGCTTTAGTTTCTTTTGTGTGTGCGGTTCTGACTTTTTCTTACATATGAAATTGGTTTAGAAATTGACAAAAGAAAACCTACATGTATGTACTTGTTTGTTGCTGTACACATTTAGTAATGATTTGATACACCTCTGCACTAAACATAACAGAACCTGTATCTCTGGGTGGCTACATACTCCTCTGAGGGCTATTTCACAAACCCAAGATAAGGGATTAAGCTGGGATTTCCCAGTTATCCTGGCTCAATTTAGACTTGACTCGGTTTCACAAAAGCAGAGGCACCTAAGTTACCATGGAGATGTATTCTGAACAGCTAGCCTAGTCCTGGCCAGTACAACGGTTAATTTGTGCAAATGATTAGTAGCCTAATCCTTGAATGGTATGATTATGATGGCTTCAATTCGGAGCAGTGGTCAGTTAATGTATATTTTTAGGCTACTTCCGCATTCAGTCGGTCCTCGATCGTCTGCCAAGCTTTCTCTCGCTGTTTCATTACAGCGGCCGTGTTTCTTTTTTACAAATAATGTGTTTCACGTTATCAGGACCGTGCAGAGACCTTTTCAGGGGCAGGGGCTCAAATTCAAAAAAAGGGCATATGGAACAAGATTTGCTAACAATATACAGTATGTCATCTTTATTTTAAAAACTGTATATTTTACATTTTAACATAATACTAAATCCACACTACTGTACACCTCAAAATGAAATATAGAGCCTTACATTAGACTACATTCACACAAATACAAGATAACGAGATATCAAACCAGAAACAGTTTAATTGTAGCCTATAACTGCAACCTGAGCTGACTATCAGATTTCTGTAGCAGTGGGCTACTAGGCTTTGAATCAGAAAGGGATTTGTAAAGGTATGCAGCATGTTTCAGATTATTTTCTCAAAATATAAGGATGTCCTTTATTAAGTCAAAATGTATAGACCACCAACCTACACCGCAGACTACAAATAACTGTTAATCTACAGAGAACTGCTGCCACCCACACCCACACACACACCTGTTAACCTACAGAGAACTGCTGCCACCCACACACACACACACACACACACACACACACACACACACACACACACACACACACACACACACACACACACACCTGTTAACCTACAGAGAACTGCTGCTGCTGCTGCTGCACACACACACTTCTGTTAACCTACAGAGAACTACTGCTACACACACACACACACACACACACACACACACACACACACCTGTTAACCTATAGATAACTGCTGATACACACACACATACACACACACACACACACACACACACACACACACACTTATGTTAACCTACAGAGAAATGCTACTGTCTTCTTTTGTGTATCAGAGAATGAAACGTGATGCTATAGCACACGATGAGTAATTGTGGCCGCGGCAGCTTGTGCAGTTACCGCGAAATGTCACTACTCCAAAGTTAGCTGCCTGCTGGCTGTTTTAATCCTGGAGGAGACTCATTATCTAGCAGCAGCGGCTAGAGGCCTCTATAACAAACCAAATGTGCATGCATTCTCATTCACTTCAAAAGCACACTTACCTGCACTTCAACTTTCTCTCGCTCTTGCTGGCCGCGCCGCCGACGGATGGCATGGACTCACTTGTATCTAAGTGGCGCGCCTGGCAGGAAGCCTGGTCCACTTGACCACTTGTGGGCCATCGTCAAAGAAAAAAGGTAAAAAAAAAAATCTGGACAAAAAAGGGCACTTTGGCCTTGAGGGGCAAAAGAGGCAGGTGCTCAAGCACCCATAGCCCCCCATTCTGCACGTGCATGCACATTATCATACTTCCACAATAAGCTGCTGCTCACTCTGTATAAAGTATGAACAATGCATTTTCTCCATTTAAGCATCAGTAAATCTGTTATCGACCTCGCATCCTGTTAAGGAAAGCCGTGAACGTAAATCTATCCAAATTACTTCGGCCTGGCTCGACCTAGTCGCTCCTCCTCAGCCTGGCTTGGCCTTCGTGAAACGCACCTAGCCAAGATGTACAGATTAAACTAGGTCAAGCCTCGCTTTATCAGTTATCCTGGATTTATAAATTCTGCTTTTGTGAAACAGCCCCCAGGAATGATCACATTCATGTTGTTTGTGTTGTTGTTGTTTTTTTAATAAACATGCTGCGCTCCTTCTTAATGAGTTATTGCCTTTTACATGCAATAAAGAAAAGTATAACAATGCAATTTAACGTCTAAATACATAAAACGTAATGTGTAAATAGAGGCAGCAATCTATCCCGTGGTTTTGCAAATAACTTAGCAAGCTTCTGAGAGCCAAACCTATTATTAAAAGTGGGGTTTAGCATTTCATAAAAAACAATTTCTAATGGTATCTGCATGTTGAATATAAATTAATCTACAGTATGACTTTCTGGATCGATGAGTTGTAATGCCCACCAGAAAAAAGAGCAATGTTGTATAAGACTTAAAAGGGTCTTGTGTTTAAAGTAAAGAATAAAGGGCTCCTGTGTAGTTGTTGAACCAGAGAGGAGCCCATCCTTTTGGCTGAAATGCAGAGCCCATTAGACTGCTTTGCTTTCTGATGATATTACACTTCTAGTTCCAGAAAAACTTCCCTGACCCTTCTTCACTTATTCTCCAATGAAAGCATTATGGTTAAAACATAATTTCTGCCCTTTCCTCCTTTCTGCCACTTTTGAATACCATTACCAGACTAGTACAGTAGAGAATAATGTAGACATTCCATGAGCAAAAAAGGTCAAATGGGAGTCAAGAAAATCAAGACACCCACGGACATACTGGAAGCTATTACTGTACAAAAGGCCTAGTCTGTGGTCTGAATGTAAACCGAAAAATAACCATCCAGCAAAATTCAACACACACGGCAAAAGAAATACAGATTTGCCCTTTTAGGGTCTAAACAAGGGATGTGGAATGACCATGCTGACTAACAGGTGAAAAATTCCTGGAGTTCCTGTAGTGCTTTTTCTTTAGAAAATAGTACTCTAGTGATTACTCTAGTCAATAGACCTAATTAATCGGGTTTAGTGTTAATATGGAAAAACTAGTGATTCAAAGATTGTCATATGTTTTGGTCAGAGAGCATGATACATGTGCTGCATGATTTATCCAAGAGAGATTATTTATGTTTTTTATTATTTACTAATAGTAAATAATTAGTAGCTTCCAGGCACATTTGCAGATTTCGACCCAAGACGGCTGTTTTCTGTCAAGAACAAGCATTGACAACAGCTGACATTCAAAGGATTTATCCAAATAACGTGTTAAACATCTTGAGGGAGAAAATACAGCCCTAACAGTGTGA
The DNA here is from genome assembly GCA_023566125.1 of Zingel zingel. Taxonomy (NCBI): domain Eukaryota; kingdom Metazoa; phylum Chordata; class Actinopteri; order Perciformes; family Percidae; genus Zingel; species Zingel zingel. The sequence continues at coordinate 28,609,463 of CM042323.1, read as the reverse complement.
AACTGTCCTCATTTCATCTAAGATCTCCCCATCAGCCAGTGGCAGTAACAAAACTCATGAAATGGAACATTTCCTCCTAACTCTGTCTGTGTTATCACTACAGGCACCTGTCCTTTATTTCTTAACAGTCTGGACAGTTGTTGTGATATTCAGCATCATTAAGTCCTCTGTGCCTCTGTCTTGGCAGTGACCAAACAACTATTTGTTAATTTACAGTGCAATTTCCAAATAAATGATTAAGATATTTGTTAGTGGTTCCTAGTGTGAAGCTCAGTCCCTGTCACGTCCAGCCCCTGTGTGAGCCTTGGCAGGGTGCAGACTGCCATTTGCCTCCTCTAATGCATGTGGACTCCAATGCCAGCTGCTGCTTTTCACTCGACAGTGGGGAGTTTCACTGTGAAAGTGCAACATGTGGAGGTTCCTACTATCTCCCCACACCATTACCTCTATTTTGACTCATGACAGAGCGAACCGTTTATACAAGTCTATTCTGAATCATCATATCTCCCTCGCTTTTGGGACTCCCTGCCTCAGCATCTCAGCCTGCAGCCAAATCAGTATGATCTTTAAAATCCCTTCTTTAAATGCATCTTTATATGAAGCCACAGTTTTTATTGTAGTTTTATATGTAGTTTTGCTGAGTATTTCAGTAAGTTCATTCTAGACTTTGAAAATAGTTGTTTGACTATTTGATTAGTTTGTGATGAAGACGATGAAAGATGACATTTGTTAAATCAACAATATAAACAAGGTAGTTTTTAAAATCATTATTTCATATTTGGCGAGTACAGTGTTACCATAACTGATTGATCCAATGGCCATACAAAAATTAGACACTCTGCTTCTGAGACGCTCTGCTTCTGAGACACTCCTGGTGTGGTGAGTATGGAACAAAACCGCAGCACAGTGAAAAATCTGGGTTATGCTATATCAGTATATTACAGTATTATTCCATTACAGAACGAATATGCTTCTGAATTAGACTGTAAGCGATAGAGTGAAGCTATTATCACCACAGGAAGGTCTTGATTTGTACATTCAAGAGTTAGTAACTGTGTTTCCCTTTTATTAAACAACACAGAGAAACTCCATTTAGAGCTCCTTAACATCCAGGGTATTTCCACTGGGAAAATAGAAACATCACCACACTGAGAGGGGAAGGGAAGAACCAATCAGTCAACTCCCAGGCACCTGTCCTGCCTCAGCTTAATTGAGATGGGTTTCAATGACATCCTTCGCTTTGGCAGTAATTCTGTGTTGTTTGCCAGACGTGCTGCAAGATAGTCACGTAATTGTGACAACAGTCATTCTCCTCACCACCATAACAGTACGCTGACCTATGGTGCATTATCACATGAAAGCCATTGTTAATGGCTGTGCAAATCAATCTAGTTTAGAAATTTAATCTATGAGTCTGGTGATCTAGGGGAAGGGGAAACCTGCAGCATGTTTAACTGCATTCGATATGTGTGCTTATTCAAGTTTAATGGTTATGGAAGCTATTATAGGGTCCTATGCTTTTTTTGTCTGCTATTATTGTGTACATGTGTCACCCTGTGATGCCCTGCAGTCAACTATTCCAAGGAAACACATTAAGGAGACATTAGAGAGTCTGTTTGTCAGGTGCTGTCCTTCAAATGCCTTTTGTCCATTTTTCTTGCCGTCATGACACATGCAGCTCTTATTGCAAGAATATATTTTGATTTTTTTTGCTTGCTCAATTTACTGTTGTGGGTCTTATTTTAACAATTGTATCATGTGAAGCACTTTGTGACTTTGTCTGTAAAAGGTGCTATATGAAATAAACTTATTATTTATTGTTACTGCACAGCCATAATAACTGTAACCTTAATATGCAAAGACATTTGCATTTATTTTGAGTATCAAAGTTAGTACAATTTCAGCAACACCAGTATGATTTTTCTTTCTCTCTGAAGTGAACCGGAATATCTCTCCAAACCCATATTATTTCTGAACAACAACATAACAGAGTGTGAAATTACCCTGAGGTGTTCTGGGACTGAGCAGGCATTTGAGGGCACTGGTGCATTCTGAATGGCTGCATGCTGGGCCTGTGCCATCTCTGAGGATTACATGAATTAGAATAAGGTTTGGTGAAGATATCCTGCAAATTAAAGAAAATGTAAAAAAATCAGATAGATGGGAAGCAGTCAGGAGTAAGACAAATGAGACATCAGCATCTAGAGCGACTCTCATGCTTAAAAAAAAAGCTAATTAGAGGTTGCACTGAATGTTAAGATGTAAAGATGGTAACCATCCTTTAAAGACACCAACAACAAACATAATAATTCAATTTTATCCTCTGACAATGAAATATCTTACATAAAAGAATAGTTTGAAATTTTGAGAAAATCTTCAGTCTTGCTCAGATTTAGATTTCACTCTCATATCGGTCAGCTAAATATAAAGCTACGGAAAGAAATGGGGAAAGATTGGTTCTGTTGAAGGTAACAAAATCCAACTACCAGCACCTCTTAAGCTCATTGATTAACACAGTAAATTATGTATCACATTATCAGTGTGTTCAATCTATGCCAACACTGAAGATTAAATTACAAGATGCGGTTCTCAGGGTTATCTGCCAGACTATTTCTTGGCCACACACAGTGACTTCTTGGAGTTTATGCTGGTTGATTGGCAAGCTAACAGTGATGACAAGACCCCACTGTCTTACCTCCACGCAGTGCCAGGCGATCTGTCCCTCCCCCCTGTTTCCACTCAGCTCAGCTAAGCTAACCGGCTGCTGAATGTAGCTTCATACTTAAATGACAGACATGAGAATGGTCTTGATCTTCTCATCAAATCTTTGGCAAGAAAATGTAACAATCCTATTCTCAAAATGTTAAATCATTCATTTCATTAAGCACTTCAATAATTACTTGTAAAGTAATGCACAATATCTGTATCAATGCCAACTGAAGTTAATCTATAAACCTCACCTGCCCACGATTTAGAAAATAATCTTACATAAAAGAAGTCTATTAGTTGGTAGTGCCAACTGTTGCCAGTCTAAAAAGTGTGAAGTCAATGTTTTCAGATATGTCTTTTTCTTTGTTTCATATTTAAATAAACATGCTGCTTATATTTTACATTTAGACAATAAACCTCAGGGGTGAACTGAGCTTCAGGCTTTTATTAGCTTATACCTTTTATTAAATGATTTAATTTAATGTGCCTCAGTGAAATTTGAGACATCCATGATGAGTGCATGCTTGTATTCCTTGAAAACATACATAACCTTTGCTTCATACAAAGAGAAACCTGTCACTGTGAGCTCCTGGTGGAAGCTATCTTACTGTGCTGCAGACCTACAAAAACAAAAACAGACAGAGAGCAGAAGGCTTGGGGGCTGATAAGGACTGTCACTGGTGTTGTAGCCAAGCTAATTAGCCAAAAGGAAATTGGGCTCCAGTCCATATCAGTTAGCTCCGGAGAAGCCAATCTCCCAGGGACCCCTCAAGGTGAACAGCCATGGTACTGGCTGCCTGACATTGACAGCCATGATAGCTGAGTGGGTTCAAGTGAAATTTGGATGGAAATGAAGTATCCAGTTTTCCCCTATAGCAGTGTGTCATTTACAATTTGACTCCTAGGCCAAACCTCTGCAAGTATCTTTATATACATACATCATGTGGCTGCACTTTCTCATAAACATCCTGCTTTCTTTGCGGTTGTGGTTCAGGCAATTCATATTCATTTTTTGTTCAGAAGTTCAGAAGCAGTTATTTTATTCAGAAAATGATGACACAACTAAGTAGCAAACAAGCTAAGGCCACATGCGGGAATAAACACTCAGCGGGTGCTCAGTGCTGATGGGATGTCTGTGCTTTATTCCTACCATTATAATATATTTAATTTAGTTTAGTTTAGTGCATGTACGTGAAATTGAACGAATGAAAGAAATGCTAATTTTGCAAGTGAGACAAAGACCCAAGGGTCTTTTAAAAACACTTCACAAAAAAAGGAAAGTTATGTACTATACTCACAAATGAATTGGACATCAGTAACCGCTTGATGAGACTCAAAGACACTGGGGCGGAGGGACTTTTCTTACAAAACATAGGCTGCAAAGTGAGCTTTGGATAACACAAAACTCAACACCAAAGAAAAACAGTATATCAATACAGTTTGGTCAACAAGTCTTTCAACCCCCTGCAGGCATAGTTAAGTCATTTTGTGTCATGGGTGAGTAAATATTGTACTTTTTGTTTCTTAAAGAAGAGAAAATGTGGTATTGCTTTGTATGTAGTTGGATGCACCTCCATTTAAGGTCCTGAACCAGCTTGGAGAGACATTTCCCTTGCAGCTATTCAGCTAAATTTGGACTGTGGCAGAGGCATTGTGGAACAGCTGTAACTCTGTGCTTTTTGGCACACAAACGACCAAGAAGTGCTTGTTAAATGAACTAATTTAAGGGAGAGGGACCATCTTAAGATGCCAAATAAGGATCAGTCCATGTTTTCTAAACCCCACCAAACAGCTGACTATAAATATTGCTTCCCCTCTGGAAAATCAAATATGTTGGAAGCCACACAGGGCAATGCTGTATTCATGAACATATATCATTTAATACATCAAAGTATAAATATGTCAGAATTTAAGATTTCTCTTTTTTTCTCACCAATTTTGGGTTTGTACAAAAGGTAAAGACATATGAATGTGCAGGTTACAGTATGTGTGGTCAAAAATAATGAGGTGTTAACCTCTGGAAATGAATTGAAACTGAGAAGGGATGGAGATCCGCCACAAACATAGACAAATTAATTGGATTGTGACAAGTGAGCTGTGGTATTTCCAGGAATTTCATAGCTCTTTTCTATTCCTTGTTATTTCCCAGCAGCACAGCATAATCGACAGGACATGATTACTGGTCATGGATGGCCAATTCATGCACCTGACATCCCTAAACAAATGGACCAATACTATGGTTTATTATTATTCATTTGCACTGACACATTTGAAGTAGAAGTCTTGTGAATGAGGTCAGCGAGATATAAGTGTGTCTCTGCATTTGATGTGGATCATAGGTTGCTTTATTCTAGTGATTGCATATGTTAATTGGATATTTATTTGCTCCACATTTGTACAGCATTTCATTCATTCATTCAACAACTAAAACCACCACCACCACAGTATATGTTTAGGTGTTTTAAGCAGGAATCAAACACTTAACACTGGCAGTGTTATTATTCATCCAATACTACTACTAATAATAAAAGTGACCAGAACTATTGGTTGCTATGTATATATGCTTTTCATAAGTATTCAGCAAACAAAATAAAGCATGTGAAGATGGAGGTGTATTCAATAGAGCCCCATCTCTTGTCTCCTCCAGGAGATGGAGCCAGTTTGCCAACTCTCTCTGGTTTCTTTGTGTTTCATTTGACATTGGCATGCTCTCAAATGCATCTCATAGGAATCATAGACTTGTATTATATTTCTATTATAAAATCATTTAGCTGCAATTAAGCATCTGAAGCAAACTAGCAGTCATAATAAAAACCATTACACACTAAAGGTGTTTGTTGTCTGACTGCTATTTCTGTCTTTCACTGCACATGGAGTTCTAATGGCCCTTTACCTTGCATGAGAATATACATTTTTAGAAATACCCATAACATCAATTTTATGTCTCCTGGCAGGGCCGTAACCAAGATTTTAGAAACAGTGAGATCATGATTCCAAGTCCTCTCAACCTCCTCACCAGCTTTAGACAATTGGGACCAGATACTAATAAGAATATGTTTAGATCTGTTTAATTATTTGGAATTTTAGTAAACTCTAAGGACGATGATGTCTGTCTGTTGGTTGGTCTGTCAGTCCACTACTTTGGACAGATATGTAATTCTGGACAGATATTCATGATTCCCAGAGGATGAATCATTATAACTTAGATGATCTTCTGACTTTTCCTCTAGCACCACCATGAGTCTCACATTTGTGGATTTGAGTGAAATGTCACAATAATTATTGCATTGATTGTCATGAAACTGGTCAATTATCTTTTCTGTAAATTCTATTGACATTTATACCATGGAGGTCTAAGTGCCTTTTGAAACACTAACCCTTAACCACCAAATTGTAATGGAATAATGTGAACTAACCTTAGATTTCTAAAACCCCTGAATTATACCAAGGACACATCAGTGGTAGCTACTACCTTTCTCCTGGAAAATATCCATATGATTTCCTTAGACCTAAATAATGTATGCTTTGTTAATGAAAGCATGTCTGGTATTAAACTCAATTTTCACGTTTACATGGCTGCCTGTGTTTGTTTTCTCTTGTTGTTTTTGTTCTTCTCAGTTTTTTTTATGTCTGGCAGCGTTCATTTACACTCACACCTGTCACAAAATTAGATGACTCCTTGTTGAAGACAATATGAAGCACAACTGTTTCTGTTGGGCCATTCATGATCAGCATCTTCCGCTGAGGATTTTACGCAATTACATTTCAATCAAGAAAAGCATGTGTGTGGCATAACTGAAAATTGTCACTGATTAGCATAAATCTTTTTATTGAGATTTCATCACCCTAGAGCATGAGCAAACAACGCTTACAAAACTAAATGCAGAGCTTGGGTAAGAGACCCCTCAAACTACTACAGAATAAACTAACTTGGAGTGGATTTAAAGACATTTAGAGTTCTGTTTAAACCACTTGAGCATAGTTATTCCTAGTAGACCAACCTGCACTGTGAAAGCTGAGGCATTCATAGCATTCACTATTTGCTTAAAAGGGGCCAACGGCATCAGAAGACACAAAAGGCGAAGAGTTTTCCACGTCACTGCACAACATATCATGGGAAATATACCTTTGATTTCAGATGAGGGACTTGCCCCTTGTCTGAGTCTCGTTGTTACTTTCCCGCCTTGTTAAAAATTTAAACAAGCCAGACAATGCCTGAAAAGCTCAACCTACCATGAAAGGATAGAAAATACACAAGAGGATTTAAAAGACGAAACCCGAAAAAAGACGTTGAGAGAAGAAATCCCTTTTGTAAAGTAACTACACATTAGCTGTCTGTAAAGTGTGTGTTTTTTTGTACGTGCCAATGAGCGAGAGAGCCATACAGATGTGTGTAAAGAGGAAGAGAAAAGTTAAACGGTTTAGAGATGACACGTCACCTACAGTACTTAACTTTCCAAAAAAAAAAAATATTCAGGAAAATTCCCCCAAAAAAGTAAGCTACAGTCATGTGCCCTCTTACTGAAAAAAATTCAGATGTATTTGTTTATTGATCCAAAAATGCTATTTCACAATTTGTTAAGCATCCAGCCCAAGTGAACTAAACCCCACACAGGGTCAGGACACCTCAGGTCAGTTATTCAACCTTTGAGCATTGGAATATATGTAGAGGATTCTGGAACTTCATCAAGACTAGCCCATAAATTGTGGCTACGCTTTGTTACGTTTAAAAAAAAATCTCTGCTCATTCTATATATATATATATATATATATATATATATATATATATATATATGCCTAATGCCAGTTGTCATGAGATTTTAACCACATATTAGATAGTGGGACTTTTTAATAATCAGAAAAGTGCAAGAATTGTCGATGGGGTTCGATTTCTAGGGCATCAACAAGCATTGGCAGCTGTAAACACACCAGTATGTATGTTCTACAGCTGCAATACATAATGAAAAGAAGCAGATGTGATCATGTTTTGTTTTATTTGACATGTATTCCCTATTTGATCTATAGTCATGTAAATACTGGAGTAAGCAATCATTGGTAAACAACAAAGGGATTATCTTTTAAAATTATATATTTTCATCAGTGATTGAAGTCAACATGTCTTCAAAATCAATAATTAGCCAATAAGTAAAAACATTAAAAATGTAATGTTTTGCACTGCAGTAATAAAACATTACTTTTCACGTTTTCTGTTTAAAACGCAAAGTGTAAGAAGTTTAGTTTATGATATAGCGACTTTAGACCATGTTCTCTAATGCTCAGAGAATGTGATGTAGTTCCGTTTGTTCTGTGAAGTAAAAAAAAAACCTCACCGTTTACTTTTATCTTTAAACGGGACACAAACCCTGGTCACCTGTGTGAAAGTCCTATGTTTGTGGTGGATTGAAGAAATGCAAATTCTGTTACGTTTGATATGAACCTAGTTTTTTGGGTGATTTTCTCCAAAGTTCATGATCCAGTCACCCTTTGTATAGATTATGTCCACTGTGACCTCTTGATCAATCAGGACACCTTCCCTACTCCCCATGTATTGATTACCATTGTGTGCCAAAGGCAAGATGGACAGGTTTCTGTGCATTGCACTTTCTGCAGCATGTTTCATCTTAGCATGTATTGACCCCTTCTTGTCGAGGGAGTGTAACTGTTTTTAGTAGGCTCCCTAAAATCAATCAGAACTCTTTGGTTACTTTCTAGCTTGTGGACATAAATGAAAGCTGCACCAAGATCCTCTTAGTGATACTGTGTCTCTTATTGCTGACTGATTTATTTTTTATATTAGATTTTGTTTTAAAGTATTGATGTTTGAGTCTGTAAGCTATACTTTTGTGTTCATACCATTGAGTGTGATCAATGGTTAGCTGTGGTTTAGCTTTTAAATGTGAGACTGTAATGGCTCTGCAAACTCATGCTTACAAGGACAATGCAGGGAAACAATAAGCCAAGAAAAAACAGCAACAAGGCCTGTACAGAAACACATTTGTTCTGCAGATTGTCTAAAGTTTATCTCAGTGCCAGTTACCTCAGCTTTAGGCTGGCTACAGTTTCGAAGTCAACAACTCATCAGGATGAATGACAAGTGTTGGGGCATGAATTTGGTTTCTGCCTGAAGATGTAAAGTTGCATATTGTGCTTCAAATTTAAATTTGACATTGTCATTAATGTTATGCAGGAGTTTTGTGCCCTCTGGGTGCATGAGGCATATTTAAAATCCATTGCCTCAGTTACAAATTTGTTCCTAGATCCCTCAACAACTTTATGATATATTTTGTTCTTTTTTATCCAGCAACATTAATATCCTGTGTATTATTAGCATATGCAGGATGTGAACACCTGTACAATCCACCGCAATTCTATACAATAGCCCTGCAAGAAACAGTAACTTGTTAAAGTTGAATATTTGAAATGTTCAGTTTTTGCAGACTGGGAAATGTCAACAGTATCGTAATTTATTTTGTCTTTGATGTTGAGTATTGCATTTGAAATACTTTTAAGGAGAAGTACATTTAGTTGGTTGTCAAGCAGAGGTGGGAGAAATAAAGGTATCTCAAAAAGCTATAGTTGTTTGTGTGTGCAATAGTTGCAGACTTTTCCTGTGTTTGATGTTTGTCTTTGCAAAAAAATGATATGTAGGTCAAGTAGAGACAATAAGGAGCATTTCTGCTGATTTGAAAAGACCTTCACCTGCAGACACTTGACATAAAAGCACAACCTCTGATCAAAATGTAAAGAGCCGCTGACACCAAAATTCGAGCTGAACCTGCAAACACACGATGGATCTTTTGATACATACTCAATAACATTTTCTTTTTGCATCAGTTGTATTTGATTATAAACACAGGAGGACTATATTACATCTTAAAATATGTATCTTATATATAAAATATACCTATAAAAGTATATACCCATAAACACCTATAAACCCTAAACAAATGGGTAACCTTGTGGGAAAGAAAATTGGTAAGAAAATTGATGTATACACACACACACACACACGCATACACACACGCCCTGACTCCTCAGCTAGTGTGTCTTGTCTATTTGATATCAAGTGCTACCAAAATTAACATTACCTTTATTATCTAAAGTTCTGTCTTGATTCCAAAAGCAACTCAGTGCTAATAATATTCACCCCTTTGGATTTGTCCATGTTTTATTTTCACTGAGATTTCTTATCACTAACACTACAATTAACACTAAAAAACAGAAGCAACAGAAAGACCCTTTAATGACAGTGAAAACATATCTCTACAGAGTGATCAAAAATAATTACAAATAAAAAATACAAATACAACTTGTTTGCATAAGTATTCACCCCACACACCTCTGTCTCTACTGTAAGGTGTGGAACTTCATCATTCTTGATCATTTAATCCATGATAGATTGATAAAATATTAGTGTTACATGGATTGTTCCATTCTTATGTACTGTATATTGTCATTCAGTAACTACCAATACAATGCATAATATGCTGAAGGTCCATATTATCATGGGTTAATATTTGCAGTATAACAGAAATGTGCATGAAAACAGAGGGCAGCCAAATACAAAGTTATCCTAGCAGCAGGCTTAGTCTTGAAAAAATCATTTCACATCAACCCTCCACAGAACATTTTACAATATTGGTAGAAGTATTTAGAATAAGAGTGCAAATGACAATCCCCCTTATTTCGTTTCAATTAAATATCTACCGCAGACAATGAGTTCTTGGGCTGTGTTTCTCTTTCAAGCAAAACGCATTAACTGAATGAAAGAATCCATGGTTACCACTGAACTCTACAACCTTGGAGCCCTGTTACTGAACCACACTGAATAAGACTTCAGAACAAGTTTGATCGTCAAAGACTGTGTGAAATGAGCACCGCTTTTCATATCAAGAGATTCTCTTTCCACTCTTTACGGTCCCATGATTATGGGGAGCACAGAAAAAACATCTCATTTCACTTGTAGAATAACATCCTCTAGAACCTATAATTAGAATAATCTCCTGAGTGCAGAAATAGTTTCCCCCTAAACCATTAACCTTGGGCACCTAAGCCTCAGCTGTTTTATTATTTTTTTTACCTTATTTATCAAGGTTAATTGTTCTGTTGACCACATATGTTCTTTTGTCAGCACTACGAGCAGCACAATTAATCGAATATTAATCGTGATCACGATTTTGGCTTCCCGCAATTAAATGAATGTTTAAAATGTGCTGTACGCTCATAGAAAGTGTATTTACTCCCTGCTGAACATAAGAATTTTGATGCAAATATTTGTTAATTAGAAGACATGTAGGACAACATGGAAGTGAAAGCAGTGCTCTGTTTATTTACATGTGAAAGTGCAATACAAATATTTTGTCTGTTAAATTAATGAATTATTGTGACAAATAATTGTGATCTCAATATTGATCAAAAATAATCGTGATCATCATTTTGACCATAATTGTGCAGCCCTAAGCACTATCCTGCTACACATCCATGCATTGAACCAAATGAAAACCCAGCTTTCTTTCTTCATATCACCTCTTCAACCAGAAGCTCCAACCTGTAAGTGAGGAATACTTGGAAGGTTTGATTTCAAGATGGCTGATCAAGAGTTTTAATCAATCCAGTGCCAGTGTTGGGAGAGTCACTGCAAGCGTCGGCCTCAAGTGTGACAACTGTTTGTTGCACCTGCGTGTCTCAACACTGTACACTTCTGTGTCACAATAGTGGGTTGAATTATTAATCTGACACTTGCTTTGTGCCACTTGGTGTACATTCATCAGGACCCACAATCCACCCTGGCAGTTCATTTGAATCATCTGAAACACTGACATTCCACTTTAGCCTGACTAGAATAGCTCAAACTGTGCTGCATTATTATACACTTTAATTTACACCAGCCCATCCAGAATGAGTCGGCTCCTCCAGATGCATCTTAAAATGAGATTAATCACAGGGGACTGCCATGTTGAGATGAGTCGTCCACCTGCCATCGGAAATGTGCCATATCAATCTTACCCAGCACACTAATGATCATCTAGCAGAAGCTCCAGCAGAGGGGAATTGTCGTCCCCCCGGCGCAGTCATTTGCGTCAATCTACGACCACTAGCGCATTTGGCCTCCTCCGCAGCCCTAATGGCTGTGCTGCTTTGTCGCCCGCCGATCTGCTCTCCTCAGCTAAAGATTAATACTCCCCTTCACTGTTGAAGTTGAAGAGCCTAGCAGTGTTCTCTATGAACTTGTACCCAAACCAGAAGGAGCCAAAATAGTCAAAACATGCAGAATTAATATGCTGGAGAGGGATCACTTCAAAGCAGGTGATACAAAAGTGGCCGAGTGGAGTTCACCCTCAATCTAGACTTTAAAAAAAAAAAAAAAAGTGTATTCATCACAGCAGCTGATGAAATCATTTCAGGTTTTATGGAAAACAGCCAAGCCAATGAGCAATTGATTTGCTGCCAATGTTGGTAGTGGAGAAGAAATGTATCACTAAAATTAATTATTGACATAGGGAGCCAGGTTATCTAAAAAACCCAAGTACCATTACTTGGAATGTGTTTACGCTTTTTCACTTATGTTTACTTGTTTGAAAAGCAATAATTCCTGTGGTTGACGAAATATGTATACATTCTTGTTTTTTTATGTTGCCACCATAATGCCTCTCTACACTTATGCTCCTTCTCAATGCCTTTCTCTTGCCCAGCAACATCAGCAGCAAACATGTTCTCATTATCAGTAAAGTGTGTAATATAACTTGACCTATCTCATAAAAATGACACTCATTTGTAACTATTCTGTATTCAATTTCTACGTGTAATGACAAAATTCAGTGCCAATGCTGGAAGTATATACTGCAGGAAAAAATTGAGGTGTCGAGGTCTGGCTTTAATTATACATCTTGGATTTTCATCTCATGCTAGTCAGCGTTGACATTTAGCCATAAGCACAATAACAATGTTTATTGTTAAGTGTTGATGTTGTGACTCCGAAATGTAATTCATTATGTATGACTGTGATGCGTTTCTGTCCATCAGAATGTGATTGTTATCTTGTTTATGGGTGTTTGCCTTTCATCATCATTCAGCAGGCAGCGACGTTGGTATTGTTTTTACCTTGTGAGTCTGTGTGTCGTCATGGCAAAATGTGGTCACAACCATACAGGATACAGTCATGGAACTTTATAGGTGTGTAGTTGAGATCAAAATGAAGGCGGAGTTTGAAGATGGGTGTGGTCCGACCAAGGAGGGAAGTAAACTTGGCCAACACACTTTACACCCCTGGCCCGATAACCGTGAAAAATACAGTCGCGAAACTTTACGGATGTGTAATTGAGATCAAAATGAAGGCAGAATTTGAAGATGTTGTGTGGTCTGAGCAAGGGCCTGAACTAGCTGGCAGGTGTCATCCCATTTCAACCACATTTCCCCACCTTAAACAACTGCTTTTAATAGTATTCAACATAACAATAAATTTTCCTTTTAATGTTAACAAATTGCTTCTTAACTTACCGTGTCTCTGGCAATTAATTAATATTACGTTTTTAAGTAGTTAAAGTAATTTCCTCAAATAGCTGATCAATATAGTTTTTAGTAAATGCTAATGTTATGGTTCATGTTTGTTATTAATAAAGCAAACTAGCATATTGTGGTTTAATTGCCATGGCTTGTCCTGGCAGACAATGCCTATAGAGCCAACTCACTAAAACACCAAAGTTTTTCAGTGGCTTATTGACAAGAACATTTTTAGTTTTATCTCTGATATTGTACACAATATTTGAACAAAAACAGTGTGGAGTTGCATGTTCTCACCCTGTCTGCGTGGGTATTCTTCCGGGTGCTTCAGTTGTATCCCACAGACCACAGCCATGCAAGTTATGTGAATTGGAAACTAAATTGCCTGTAGGTGGGAACGTGAGTGTGAATGTATTTGTCTCTATGTGTTAACCCTGTGATAGACTGGCGACTAGTCCAAGGTGTGCTCACCCAATTCATGATGGGATAGACTCCAGTCCCCTGAGACTTTGAAGAAGAAAAGCAGTTATGAAAATAGATGGAATAATTTTTATAAACTCTATATTTCCTGTGCCCTTTTTGCAAACAAAGGTATTTAAGTTTGTGGTTACAGTATGTTTTAGACTTGGATGACTGTTCTTATGAGTGAAGCAGATGTCTCGTTAAAGACCTATCTTCAGGTAGAAGTTTAAAACAGAAGCTACTGCCTTGAGTATACCACTAGAGGTTTCGTTTACCACATTCTAAGGGAAAAACTTTTAGCAGTGCTTTGAGTTCTGTGATGGGGTTGTGTGACCATACGTCAATGAATCTTATATCGTTTCACTGGGATAATTTGGTTTCAGCTGCTTGCAAATTCAGGACATTTGCCCTGTGGCTTTGCCCCTTTGTTTTGTTGCCCTTTTGTGTTAAGGTTTTGCATTTGGAGAAGACCTCATTGATTCTGTATTAGCATAAGGATGGCGTGTGAATAAGGAATTTAGTAATAGGGCTGAATTGTTTGCCACTTTTAGTTTGAGTTAAATAAAATGCTCACAGAGACAAAACCTTTCAACTGTCTTTTCTTTTTTCACAGTCTTGTCAGTTATTCCTACACTCAGTGTAATTCACTACTAATCTGCAGTTTGCTTACTTCTTTTTTTGTCAATATACTGTAAGTGTCAATAAAATTGCCCTTCCTGAGTTAAACTTCAGACATCTCTTTAGTTACTTAGAAGCTTATCAGTGCCAACAAACTGCCTTGCTCTTAATTAATTGAGAAGTCCTTGTGTAACCAGCCTCAGGTGGTAAAACACAAGAGTCCAATTTTTGTTTCTGTATACATCTAAGCATGGATAAGCTAATGAGCCATATCTTACATTAGAACACATTGGGTACACAGAAAAATACATGAACATGTTATTGAAATCTTAAACAGTGGTACAAACAGTGGCTCATATTAGGTTGAATACCAGTCAGCGGCATTTGTCAGTTGTAAAAGATCTAGTAATCAGTGCTTTTATGCTGTGCTCACTTTTTTTTCTCCTAAAAAGTTTAGATTTCCTAAAATGTGTTTTTCTTTATGATTAACAAAGCCGTTTTTTGGCAGCACTATTATGTTATTTTTAGGCTGTAGTACATATTTAACAGGTGATTTATAAGGTTAGGCTGTCTTGGTATGTGGGAGGTTGGGAGTCCACACTGATGATGGGGCACTGATGGCCCTATAATGAGAACAAAAGCATGCAGACACTGTTCAATGTAGCCCTGGGGGAAACTAGCCACTTTTAATCTAGCATAGATAGTGACAACTCCTGGGGATACAAGCTTGTTATAAGCAGTAAAGGCATTTTTTGTATGTATATTTTTTGTGTGGCGTAACGAGCCAACACCGGGCCCCTATGCAGGATTATCAAGGTGGGCCCCCCTACTACAGCACGTGATGACGGCGCAATGTCCACAAGTAGGCTACCATGAATAGGACAGGATAGGATCATAGAGACACAGCATATAAGAGATGAGATACCTTTTTTTGAGATTGTTGCTTGATTTCACAGGAGCTTTTGTAAAAAATTGCGATAAAAGTTGCAGTGTCTTTTGTATGTTTGTTGCAATGAAGTTGCGGAAGACAGTGAAAGTTGCAAAAAAAGTTGCAATTGTTTTTGTATAGTTCTTTAAAAATAAAAAGGAAACTTGTTTTGGGGTGAATAATAATTATTACTATTAATGAATTACTCTGGGCTGAGATTTCCTAGGAACCTTACAAATAAGGCTCAGGATGCTGCAAATGTTGGTATAATATGAAAATGGCTGGTGGATTTAAGACAAAAACTAATAATTTATTCAATAAATCAAATATGAACATATATATCACTGTCAGTGGCTTTTTGATCTTTTCATTAATAATTAATTTCCTATCCTGGCCTGGGACACACATTCATACGGTTTGATAAGTACTTATTCTTATCATTGCACTTGCAATAACGAGCGTAGCTGTCCTCAATTTAGGTCATCATGTCGTCTCATCTCCGGTTTTTCCTACATCCACCGTGTGTGATTGTGTGGGTGTGTGGGTGTGCGCGCGCGCATCAGTCGCGGGAGAAATGGAGCAGCAGCCCCGCCCGCTGCAGAGAGCCAACAGGATTGAAACAGCAGCAGCTTCAGCGACTTTAGAGTGAAAAATTGTTACAGCGTACATTGATGTTGAAATGTATACAGGTTGGAAGGACGGTCTGAAATGTTTTGCACGGTCTTTCGCTGTACATTTTGTTGGTAAATGTGAGATGTTCGAATCACACACGTCTCGTCTTCATAACAGAAACAAGGAAATTAATTTGACCCGTTCTCACTCCCGCTTGGTCATTGGCTGCACGTGGGACTGCTGGGATTGTCGCGAGTAATGAAAATGCCAAAGGGGTCCCAGCTGTCAATCAATATATTCCAGTGATGCGGGCCCCTGATTGGTCCGGGTCCGTAAGCACCTCATACCCTGCTTACCGATAGTTACGCTTCTGATATGTATCACTACACCAACAAGAATCTGATTAAGTGCACGGCACACATAATAATTTAATGTGGAGTTCCTCATTAAAAATCAACTAATTGTATATTTTTCTGACTTGTGCACCTGCACTGTGGGCACAGATGGTGTGGCCTCTCTTCAGCTCTGTTAGTTGTCTTGTGATGCACAGGAAATGCATTAACACAGGAGTTGCATGGCTTTTTTCAGGTCCTAGTTTCCCCCAGGGCTACGTTGAACAGTGTCTGCATCCTTTTGTTCTCATTATAGGGCCATCAGTGCCCCATCCTCAGTGTGGACTCCAAACCTCCCACATACCAAGACAGCCTAACCTTATAAATCACCTGTTAAATATGTACTACAGCCTAAAAATAACATAATAGTGCTGCCAAAAAACAGCTTTGTTAATTATAAAGAAAAACACATTTTAGGAAATCTAAACTTTTTAGGAGAAAAAAAAATGAGCACAGCATAAAAGTACTGATTACTAGATCTTTTACAACTGACAATTGCCGCTGACTGGTATTCAACCTAATATGAGCCACTGTTTGTACCACTGATTTCAATAACATGTTCATGTATTTTTCTGTGTACCTAATGTGTTCTAATGTGAGATATGGCTCATTAGCTTATCCATGCTTAGATGTATACAGAAACTAAAATATTGTGTTGGGCTATATGTTATAATGACCCCACTATTGCACCAGCCACTTTTAATCTAGCACAACACAATATTTTTGGAATGGTCTTTTTTAAATTTTTTGCTTGAATGGTGCAGCATTTCAAAGGATTGAACTTAACTTGCTCCATATAAGCAGAATAGTCGTGAAGTGGTTACTATGGTGACTTGCTCCAACAAATAAGTAAGCAGCCCACTGAGACCTTAAAGCCAGGGCCATGCCCAAAATTAGTTATTAAACAGTGACCCTATTAAAACCAATGCAGACTTATGGTTGTTTGGAGGAGAGTTATACTCTGTAAACTCTGTTTTGTCATTGATTACATGCCACTTTGCAACAAAGTAATACAACAGAGACCTTATTTATTGATATTGATTGATTTCAATATTGATCAATCCAACACCAAAGATTCTTTTGTACCTTAAAATAAGGTTTCAAAAAATTAGACATAAGTATAATGGTAATGGTACTGGTAATGGACGATTCCGCTTCCAACCTGTAGGGGGACCGAAAAGTGCTTTGGTGCCTACTATAAAGGTGCTGGTTGACAAGTAGCTAATGCTAATGCTTTAGCCAGCTAGCACACCCCTGTCTGTCTGCCTCACTCTCGGGATGAGAGCTGACAACAGCCCCAGGGACACATCCACAGTCAGCCCCCAGCCAGCTAGCAGCCAGCCACTATCATTACAGCAATCCAAACCCGGTCAGCACTTAACTCCAGTGCTAAGGACGCTAACAGCAGTGTACTGAACTGTCGGGATACAGACCCAGGCCCACACCCGAGTCAGAACAGCAGCCATTTGTAACGTTACACCACCGTTAGCATTACCGGTTCTCCTCCCTGACGAAATTACCCCACCTTTCGCATTTAGCCGTCTTTACAGTTACGTCTTTACAGCTAAATTTACCCGACAATAGAGAATAAGGCACCAAAATGACTAATACTAATAGTAATTTAAAGATGTGGTAGCATTGGATCAGGACTGGAAGGATAACTCTGGGAGTTAGAAGGGGTGTGTTGCAATTCTGCCTTCTCACTCCGCGACACAGGGTCGTGGATCTGAGTGTCGCGATTTGGGTTTCATATCGCATTTTGTTACAGCCCTAACCTAAACCCATTTTCCCCCCATTGCTAGCATGTTCTCCACTTTAACTGCCTCAGAAAACTTTAGGCCTTAAGTGATGTTGAGGCAATGCTCCACAAGGTGGGAGGGCTCCTACTTTAATGAGATCAACTCAATTATCAACACATGGAATGACGATTTCTGCAGAACCAAAGGTCACGCTGAATGATGCACACAAGCACACCCCTAGCCTTTACATAGTTGATGGTGTGTGTGTGTGTGTGTGTGTGTGTGTGTGTGTGTGTGTGTGTGTGTGTGTGTGAGTGAGTGAGAGAGAGTGTGAGAGAGTGTGAGAGACGGTATTAAATGTGTCACTTTGATTTACCCTTTACAACGTTTTATTCCAAAGCAATTAGCTCAATTGAAATGCTCCTGTTAACACAAAGTTGAACAAAGTTTATCAAAAGGCATTAAATGTGTTGAACAGCAGGTGTCAAGCACATAGCAGGCAGACTGTAAAGCAGAAAAAGCCGGTTGGAATGTATGGCATTTTAAAATGTAGACAATCTAAGAAGGTTGTACTGAAAACTGGTGTATATTAATACTGGGAGTTAGCTGAACAGACGGGAACAACTCAGATGAGAGAAACTCACATGGGGTGTCAAAAATCCATACTACATACTAACTCTAAGCAGGTTATGTAGTCGTATATTCACACTGATTTACAAAGTGAAGTATATTCAAACCTTGTCTATATTCAGGACGTTCCACTTCCGGGATTGCTCTTGTTCTGCCGGAAATTTGGCCGGATGCCCGTTACTTTCTGCTTTCTTTGTGTTGTAATTCTAAACTCCGGTCAATTTATGAGGTCTATGGTTAACTGCTTCTAGATCTCTGCAGGCTAAAACCAGACAGCTAGCTAGACTATCTGTCCAATCTGACTTTGGATGGATGGGTCAAAGAAACACAGTACTTTCACTCAGGAGATAAAACTAAAAGTCAACTGTCATTTTGAATATAACTACTAATAATAATAATATAATAGTTTTACGGACTTAGTCTGTGACGCGATGCAGCCTGTTGTCATGATCCATCCGTACATATTGCTACGAAAAGTAAAGCACTGTAATTCAAATTGGTGTGCCTACATTTTCGTACAATATCGTACGAACCCATTCATGGTAATGCGTTGCACAATGATGTCATTGATGTTACGTTATGTCAAAGATTGTTGTGTCCATCAGTCACTTAGACAAAAAAACAGGAAAATAGAGTCCAGGTTGAAAAAAAACGGTAGTTACCCTTTAACTAGTTCCGTTTCACAACGTTTACCACGTGTTGGTTTAAAACTGCGGCCATTATGTCAAATAGAATGGTCACATGATTAAACTACCATGTGTGGCAGTAAATAGAACGGTTCTATGTTATGTCTTGGGAGTCTTTGAAAATCGATAATGTTGTTTAGGTATGAGGATGTGTTGCTGGTTGAGACCTAGCAACAAGCTCTAACAGTCAGAACCAAGATGCATTTAATGCAGAAGGTGGTATGAGACACATTCTAGCCAGATGTTAAAAAGGTGTAACTGCATCCTTCTTTCCTAGACACATACTGTACATGGTACTCCTTCAAGTGTAAATATGTCAATAAGATGTATGTGCAAGTAGCTATTACAGGGTCTATCCCCTGTGGTATCGGCATCTGAAGTAATACTATTAGACGCCTTATTAACAGTACAGGAAGAAAGCGGCTTCAGCTATTTCAACACATATGATCATACAGAAGGTGAATAAAGTTGTTACAGTGTTTATCTGATCTTGGATCAGTGCTACCACTGAATGCTCTAGGGGCATGCGCTAGCCCTTAAATATGTTTTGTTTAGTTCATAGCTAACAACTTAATCTTCTATTAGCAGCTCCAGTTGAATTTACACCACCCTCTAGACTGGAGTGGGGCTTATGCTGATTTGCATGTAGACGGATGCAAACAGTTTGCAGTCTAATGGAGAAACAAAAGTGATTTCAATTGTATCTGTCTTTTACTTTTATATGAGACACTAGAAATAACAAGTATAAACGAACATGCATGGACAGATGAATATAGAGACTGAACTTAAAAGCACACATGCCCAAAAACAAAGCAACTGGGCTAATTTCTCATAAATGGACATGGTGTTCCTTTATTATAAATTATAAAAAATGCTAGAAATTGTTCTTGTTATTAATGTGCTACTGTGTAAGATTGTATTATAATGCAAGGTGACCCAGTTATTGTAACCACCCACAGTAATTTACTTGTTTATAAATCTTCATTTATCTTTTCAGTTGCTTTAAAATCATTTGTTTAGTTGTGTTCAGTGTTTCTTCTACAATGATTTATTTGTGGCGGCATGCGACATAACATTGATCGCCACATATTGATTTTCTATTTTTTTGTACTATTATTATTGGTAAAAGGGTATTTAATTGCAGTGCATTGATTCACTCAGAGCCCCCACTTGCCTCCCCTCTCTTGCTCTCTCGCTTTCACGAACACATTAACAACAGACCGTCTGTGAATAGCCCCTCCTCACCGTGCACACTTTGACTTTGAAAGAGTGACAGAAACGGACAAAAACAAATAAAAAAAAAACTGACTGAAAAAGTCTGAAAATTGTCATTTAAAAAAACATCACAATACAAAATTTTTGTAATTAATTAAGCTGTAATACTTGTTAATTCCTTGAAAGTAGGCACACAGGGCTCGACAGTAACGGTTGCCTGGTTGCCCTTGGCGACCAGATTAGGTCATTTGGCAATCGTTTCGTGGTCTCTGGTTGTCCCCTTTGGCAACCACCTGTTCAATATATATATATATATATATATATATATATATATATATATATATATATATATTAGGGCTGTCAAACGATTACAAATTTTTAATCGCGATTAAACGCTGAAGTTTAAGTAAAATTCTATCATTTTGCATTTCAGAACTGTTTTTAAGTATATAATAGCAATGGAAAGCAATTCTTACCAGTGTATCTTGATTGGGAATCAAATTAATGCAAAGAAAGTTACTTTATGAACTTGACTATTATTTATTTACTGTAAACAAATGTGTGAATCTGTCATTATTGCACAATTCCTCCAAGTACCTAACTAAAACACCACAGCAATTGACTGAGATGTAACGCAACACTTTGCTTATACAGTACAAACAAAATGGTCCAAAAACCAGCTGCCACAGCAGGACATTTAACCTTTACATTTTTAACAAGGATTGGGAACAATTGACTGAGATGTAACACTAACACTTTGCTTATACAGTACAAACAAAATGGTCCAAAAACCAGATGCCACAGCAGGACATTTAACATTTACATTTTTCTAATAACAAGGAATATAACAATTCTCCTGGACAGAAAAGAAAATGCCCCATGCCTCTGCAACTTCGCTGAAGTGCTCGGCACGTTTCAGCGTAGTGTCGTTCTTCTGTTTGTTGAACCGTTAAGGCAAACGAGTGCAAAGTCCAGCCAGAGTCAATATAGTGTTTAGTAACTCCTAATGAGACAGCGTTTGCACTTTGCAGCATTTCCAATTTAGCTGCTTTCTCCGTGTCGTACAGGCTGTGTATGCGTGAAACTACTTTCCCCCTCGATGGCAGTGTATAAGACGGGTCAGAACACGCGAACCGTAGTCTTTAAGACCCAAGTCCTCTACGATGCTGACAGGTCTGCAGTTAGTTGCCACCCATTTTGCAAGAGCTGTAGTAATTTTTTTGGATTTGGTTTCATCCACAGGTTGGCAAGTAGCACTCTCCAAAATACTGCTTTGCCTGAGCCCGCTAGCATCAAACTGCGTCACGTTAATTAATATGTTTAGCTTATAGGTGGTAGCTTAAGCTTGACGTGCTTCGGTGATATTTTAATTCGGCTTTACACAATGTGCATATGGCTTTCGACTTGTCTACTGAACCGTCCGGGAGTTTTTTTATAAGAAAAGTGCCATTTAGAAGTGTGTTGCTTCTGTCTTTCTCCATGCCGGCAGCCTTCCTGCATTCTGCAGAAGATGTGTTATGAAGAAGTCCGGCAGCGCCAAAGGGTCAAAATAGTAGCCGTTAGGCACGACGCAAAGCCGAGTGAAGTGTAAAATAAATTAATCGCATGCCGGCATGCGATAATGCGATTACATTTTTGTTTTAATATATAAAAACAAATCATAACTTACAAAACTGTAACATTTATTTCAAAAGAAATAAATGAATTGCCTCTAAACACTACGGTCATGCGCAACACAACATCTCAGCTGTTATGCGTCCGCATTCCACACACGCGTTTGCCCTGAAAAGATACAGGCAACACAATTTTCTGTTCACGTTACCGCCGAATGTTAAAATCTGGTGCTAATATGGCACCGGTTCCGGGTATCTACTGGACGAAATAGCAACCCGGATGTTGGTGCCTCATTACGGTGCTACCTATATGTCTGCGATGCTCTCTAATGCTCCAAAACCCACGTTAGAGGCAACAGAAACATCACTGCATGTCACGCTACGTTACAAAGCAGGTAATGCTAGCCTATCATTAGCTACAGTAGTAACTGGATTAAACTCGGTTAAAATGCTGACAGTTAAACGGTGTAAAAGTGTGGCTGTATTTCACTGTAGAGGTTTCCAACAGCGGGATGTACAACAGTCTGTTGCTTAAGCTATAAGCTAAAAGACACAAACTAGCACCTGGTCACTGCTGTTGTCGGAAAAACAACACAGACGGTAGTGGTGGGCAGATCGATCCAAATATTGATAATATCAATACAAACGTTGATATTGATATTGATCAATACCAGTGTAATGAGATCGATACTTTAGTTTTAGTTTCTCTCCAGTATGCACTGCTGCGGTTTCATCAAAGAGGCGACGTGGCTGTCTGTGTCTTGTTAAGTGCCACTGCTTTCAAGTGCTGCTCCTCTCACAGCATAGATCAGGCACACTTTGCTTCTCCTCCCCCCTCTTGTGATTTGATGTTGTATCGTCACGTGACTCGGCAGCAGCCAGCATCACACACACACAAAATCAGGACAGAGACGGAGCAGAAGAATGGCAGAGAGGAAGAGGAGCGCTGTGTGGTTATATTTTCAGGGCAAAAATTCTACAACGGCAAGCAGTATAATTTGTGAAAAGGCTGTAAGATACAGTGGTAACACAATCAATTCATACAAGCATAAGAAAAATATGTCCTGGGTTTTAACTTATTGACAATTCAAAGGAAAAATCACAAAAACACTTAAAGATCATGAAAATTCATTCAGATTTAGCAATTTGATGATGAATCTACCTTAATTATTAAAAAGCATCGGTATCAAAACAGTGATCTGAACCGTGGATTTTGTGATCCGTTGCACCCTTATTTGAGAGGGATGGGAAATTATATTGCAAGCCATTATCTCATTGTTTCATTATTTAAATGTGTGGTATAGTTACATTAGAAATGAATTGCTCCAAATATAGGCAGTTTAAAACATGGCAACCGTATTGTCAATTTCGGCAACCAAAAGCTGATGCCTGGTTGAAAAGCCGGGCAACCACTTTAAAAAGTTAGTGTTGAGTCCTAGCACATTCAGAAGTCCACCTGTGAATTGAAGTAATCGCATGCCCAAAGTGTTATGTAACAGTCTTTTCAAATGAAAACATCATCATTACTGGTAAATATTGTTCAGTTTGTCTAGCCCGACTCGATTTTTTCTGTTCAAGTTGTCACACATTATCTGTCATCTGAGACCTTTTCTGTCCTAACATCTGAGTGGGCGTTGTATAGTTTCACAGCATTTTACACAATAACCCTTGTAATGGAAAAGCCTATTCAGATCTGTTTACACAACACAGATTTCTACATGGCAAGTGTTGCACACATGACGTACTGTAGGCCTATAAATGCTGAGACATAACCTGCATACCTACAGTATGTGATAAAATGTTTAGTTTGCAGAGTTGACAGACAGCGTATGACCATGGCATTGACTGATACACTCTTCCTTGATAGTACTGTTTGGCACATTGGTGAGGTAACCCACATTGTCTGCTAAAGGTTGCTTATCCCATCCTCTTACAACAAGGACACCTACTCTTTCCCCATGTATACACAGCATACCTTCTCCAAAGACAGCTATTGAAAAGTGACCGCCATTAAAATTACTAGAAGAAATACTCACTTCTACGTATTGTCTAATAATTCTTAGCGGAATGTAGATAATATATTGGATATTATTTTATATATTGTTATTTAAGCAGCCAGCAGCTTTTAGCAAGGGATCTTTTGATGTTACGGCTGTGTTTTGACATCCACAAACTAATTTATAACATGCTGGTCTTGTGGTATTTCTTCGATCTTCTTTAGATTCTAAACCACATTGTTCAGCACAATTAGTTTGTGTTGTTCAGCATGTACATCAATGCAGTGTTGTCTAATACTACTCACAGGACCAGTATTTAGTTTGAAATGCAAACATGATCCTGCTGACAGATCTGCACCCCAGGCTTTAATTTGTAAGTGAGAACTGAATAGTACCTATTTAATTTGAACCAATAATCCTGGTGTGGGGAATATACTAGTACAAAATAATAAAAATACAAGTGTTGCTAATACTGCACTCACCTGGCACTCATTTAATTATTACAATTATGCATAATTTTAAGCAGGTAAGGTGAAAATAAAATCACCCCACCCCCCTCTCATTTCATCCAGACTGAAATATCTCAACAACTATTGGATAGTTTGCCATGGAATTTGGTACAGCTGTTTAGTGTCCCAAGAGGATTAATCCTAATGACATTGTTTATCCTCTCCCCATAATTTAACACCAGTCAGATAACATTATTTCCCAGGCTTTGCCTGCAGTTGCACATACTTTTTTTTAACCATATATATCATTTTTATCATGAAAATGTTTTTACTTAGCATATAGTGTTTTTCATATACTTTTGTATTACGTGAAAGACTGACGTCCATCAGTTTGTGGTGGACAATGCAATTTTTCTAAATTTGAATACTTTCTGCAGTCTTAAACAGTTAAGAGGGTTTATAATGGCTCTACATACTTGATGCTTTTATGGAGTTTTGATATAGTCTATAGGCTATCTTTGAATTGCATATTTGAATTTTCAAAATATACTGTATATCATAGATATCTTCTTTAAGTTATATTTGCATATAGTTTAGAGTTCAACCTTTCCATGAGAGTTTTCCACTTCCTGAAGATCTTCATCTTAATTGAGCTCATGCCATAACAGTTTCCTTCAGCGTATATCAAGGAGGTTTGTTTCTGCATCTTTTCAGGGCTATGGGAAATCTACTGAGACAGCCTGAATAGCAATGGATGCCAAAGGTGTGCTACCAAAGTCTGGGTTTATAGACATTTTTACATAGATGCTAAAATGAATAAAACACTGTTTTTGAATATCATGACATAAAACACATCTTGATTTCAGGGCTTTTAAATGTTTTACTATTTGCTTCTTAGGTTCTCTGCTAGTATTACTGTATGAGCTACATAGTGATAAAACATGATCCCTCCAAAAGGATCTTGCCACAAGTTCAGCATACAACACTGAGATCTCACGAATCCAAGTGAAAAGATTGTTTCCATTGCTGGATTTTTATACTGACCCACAGTGTGGGCTGAGACAAGAATCTGAGTGAGTAGAGGAGGGTGAGAGTCTGGGCGAGTGAGGTTTACAGTTTTGATGTGTTGATTGACTATTGATTTGATTTGATTATTTATTTATAAAGGACAACACACATTAATCAACATTTCTGTAAATGTGCCAGTGTTAGCCAGCCGACTAATTTTCAACTGTAGTCCAATCAACTACAGTTGATGAAATGACCTTGAAGATGGATGCAGTGGGACTTGAAATGTAGGCCAGTAAAGGCATTTAAAGGCAGCTGAATACATTTCCTGCTGCCTCTTAGAAGCACAGACATCTAATTTTCAAAAATAATGCTCTGGGTTGTTTGCATTTCTTCAAACCAATCACAGTCGTCTAGGGCGGCGCTAAGCTCCCAACGCAGAGAAGGAACTTGTTTTGGTGGAACATTTGCACTCCGAAAAAGACATTTAAAAAAATTAAAATGTAAATTATGTTAATACAGTAACTTCAGCTATTTAAATTAGCTGGATACATTGTTAAACTTCATTTGCTTCATCCATAGCAATCCCCGCCAAAATGTCCCAGTTAGATAGTAAATGCCGTAAACGTTTTCAACCATTTTCAGCATGTAGCTTGCTATCTAGAAATGTGTTGTTGTTTCCTGAAGCGAACAGAGTTTGAGAACGATAACACAGAGAGCGGAAGGTGAGGGACATGCGGCGCATTAAGCCATGAGCAGGATGTCAGTCAATTATCCTGGAAATGTTCTTCCGTTGATCTAGACTAATCTGTCACTAATTAACTTTTTAGCAAGGGCTTTGGTACATGTCAATACCAGACACATGCATTTGCTCACTTGATAATGAAGGTTCAGCATATTGTTTACCTAGTACACATCCTCTTAGGATTTGCCATGCATACATTTTCAGAGTTGTTTGTTGTAGCACATAATTATTTTTATATGTTTCCTTAAATTGACACATGTTAGCAATATAACAAAGGAAAGATGAGCCAGAGGAAAAGATACAAACATCTTGAAGTATTTATTGTTTACTCAATGTAATAATCACCTTGCATGAGAGGCTGAGACACAGTGTCAGTATTTATGAATATAACTCATTTCAAGGCATTATGAATTAATAACTGGGTTTTAAATTAAAGTTTCATCCCATCAGCAAAATAATCATCTAAAAACTATTCAAAGGGAAGTTAAACCAAGCTCTCGCCACATCATTTAGACAGTTCTGAAACAATTTTCCAATGTAATTCAGTCTGTGAACAGAACAATTATTTTCAATTAAGTACAGTTTCAGCACAAAAAGCTTTGGGATTGTACTTGTACATTGCTCCATCAGTTTCCAGAGTGTGTGCCGTCCTCTGTTTCTCTTATTAAGCCTGTTAGATTCATATTGCTGCACATATGAAGGCTTTTGAGAAAGTAATGGCATAATGAGACCTTTCACCTTGGACTGATGGGAGAAATGAATCCTGAATGTGGCAAAAACTACATTTGATTGATGGGTTCATTTAAGTTCACTTTGTTGTGTACAACTCCTAGTGTGTGCCAATATGAGGGAGCAGAAACGAATATCTCAAAATTCACATGACATCATGTGAATGTACACATTATTATCATTTTTGCAAACATTGTGTATAGCTTAAGAAAATCCTGTATTTCACAAAGACATACTGTAGTTTTCAAAAGTTGTTTAGTGTCTCTGTCAGTGGTTCTAAACATATTTCATGAATCGGGACAATTTCACCCAAAGTCCAAATTAAAGTGAGAAATAACTTTTCTTTCTTATAGCTACTAATAATCATAAGCTTCCTTGATGTAGCTCCAGTTTATGAGTATGTCCATGTCTCAGTTACATTACATTACATGTCATTTAGCTGACGCTTTTATCCAAAGCGACTTACAATTGCTATAGGCCTATATGTCAGAGACCGCACACCTCTGGAGCAACTAGGGGTTAAGTGTCTTGCTCAGCGACAAGCCCTGTTCAGAATCAGGAGAAAGATGCATGCACTGACTACCCAATCAGGTGGTTGCATGCACTTTAAATTTTTATACATACATGCTCTACAGTCTGATGAATTCCACTGTTATTTGTAACCAGAGGTGATGGCCATAAGGGATACGATGCACTCCAAGTTGGACCTGCATACTGAATGATGTGCGGGTGCTCAGCCCCTGTCTGTGCAAAAAATATTATTAAACAGAGGAGAATCACCCGCTATGGGCCCCTGATGTCCAATTACTTACCTGTGCCCAAGAGCCAAAAGGAAGACGTGTGTTAGTGGAAAAGAGAAGTTCAGATGTTACCTGTTAATATGTATGTCCCCTTCTTATAAATTCAGCATATATGAATGTGATCTATCTGAGTTGCAAAGACATACATGGAAGTAGTTGAAGAACAGAAGAATGTAACAAGTATTTGATAAACTTAACTTGATAAAAAGCTAGACCTTGTCAGAGTGGGAGATATACAGCACAGACGTTACTCCATTATACACTTTATATCTGCCACTCCAAACTGCACCTGCTTTTTATCAAGTTAAAATATGTATTACATATTTTTCAGTCTTGCACAGCCGAGCACAACTCCCTTCAGGTTTCACTGTGCAAGCTACGCATTGCCTGGTTGTTTCAACATCATGGTTCTCCTCAGTGTCCTTTCTTGGGAGATAGGTGCACAGACCTAAAAAAAAGTTGTGCTCTGAAAGTGGGTGTGCTGTGGAAACAGGAGCGTAAAGCTCTGTGGGCCCACCTTCCTTCCACTGAGGAGGGAGGCATATGGGGGTCCTAGTAAAAAGAGTCCACTGCAATAGGGAAGAACAGACAGAAATAGATGCTCCATTTACCCCCCTCTCTCTCTCTCTCTCTGAAACACAGTCAATGGTGAGAGATGAGGAAGTCACAGTCAAAGAGAATTAAGCCCACACAGTTGTCATTGCAGGTTCTGATCAAAGCAAACAGTTTATCATTCTAGCTGGGGTGCCTATTCTGATTCGTGCAGCACACATTGTTCTTCTGCAATTGATAGAGAAGGTCTGAGACATCCTGACAGCCCATTAACACCAACATTTATTGCAGTAAAATTTCAAACCAAAATCAATTAATTTCAATGGTATCACTGCGATCAATTGAGGCAAAATATGTTTGCGCTGTTCTTTCGCATGGAGCTCAACTTGAGTGAGCTTCAATATGCAATGACACTGACCAATAACATGTCTTAGCAGTGCTGAACTTTATGGGAACAAAGAGATGCAAAGAGTCCAACATGGAAGAAGCTATCATATTAGTTGTCATACCATTCCATTTGTATAACCCTTCTATGCCAGAATATAAACTGCTCCACAAAAATGATGTCGCATGTGTTGCAGTCACAAGTGCAATGTGCAGTTGCATGTATAATTGTCACATAGTAGCAAATTATATGAATAACTTCCCTTGAATTAAATGCCTTACCTTTCTGGCAGGTTAGTGACAGAGAGTGCAAGTAGCCAATACAGCACTATGTCAAACTTACAGCATCAACTATTATGCATGGTGGCATGAATGAACTTCACTGTGCATCTTCCTAATGTGCCCAGGCACTAAGGCTGCCACTTAAGCCTAAAACCCAACAATGTCTTCTGATTTGAACTCAGTTTCCTGATAAGTGAAAAGGCTGAGGGAGCCGATCAAAGACTACGCTGCTGTTACACCTTAAGCAATGTTAGGATCGCAGCGGTCAAACTTTCTCCTGTCTCTCTTAAAAGGAGGGAGACGCGGAAAGTATCCTCAACGAGTGGAACCATTTGTCCCACTGCCATATGTCGACCATGCAGTATGGTGAAGCTTTGTGGTAGTAGGAAGCTTAGTGGTTTGAGGCAAAATCTGTTCCTTCTTGATTTAGTGAAAAAATGGTGCCATTTAGGGACAAACATTGCTAAACATAATGTAAATATAAATAGAACATCAATGTTAAAAGGCTAAGGAGGCATTCAACAGAACAAGGCCCTGCAAACCCACACAGATATTTTTAAACCTCTGTTCAGGCACAACGTAACTAACAATCAGTCATGGTCTGTAGATGCCCACACAGTCCTTAGAAGAGGTCTAATCAGTCAACATAACTGAAAACACTTGTGGAGGTGTAACATGGATGTGTAGAGGATTTAATGCTGGGATATACATTTTGTTTTGTATTTTAGACCTAAGGTGAAAGTTAGAGCACATTTGTATCCACTGTTTTTTACTGCACTTGTATATGCCATGTAGCATTTTTGTATTAATCAAAATTATAATACCAAGTTTATTTTATCCTATGTGTACTGTGTTGCAGAATAAAGCCAAATGTGTTTGAACTGCAGCTAAATCAAATGTGCTTTGTTATTGTCATGTAAACGAGGGATAAAGTATGAGTGATTGTTTTGTCCCCTGCTATTCCCCATTCTAATCCACAGAAGACATTTCTGCTTAGAGTCAACACAGTAGTGTAACTAACAGGTTTTCCAGCTTTCCAAAAAGGAATGGGATTAGACCCAAAAAAGACCACTTAACTTCTTTAAATGACACTAACAACAAAACCAAAGCTTCCCACTCACAAATTGTACATGCATTATTTAGTCAAGAAGAGCCCAAATACTCACAAAGCTATCCTAATATCAAAATCTTCAGTTTGTTTTTGTTACATGCAAAACTTTAATGTATATTGGGTGTAATATTTAATGGGTCTTCTCATGGGACTTTTTAATGTAACTTTTGATGGCCCAAACAAAAAACACTGTACGACAAGATGTTGCTTCCATTCTCTACTCTACTGAGCTCTGACTGTGAAGCTCTGAGAGGAATAACTGATGCAACTGGTATCAGTATTTGTCTTTTGTGGCTCCTTCAAGTATTTAGAACAAAGAATGCCAAAAAAGCTGACTGAAATATTGAAAAAAAGGTGAGAAAAAAGCACATTCTTGTTTTGCACAGAAAATCTTCCAAAAGAAGACAAACATAGCTACGTCTGCATGCCAGCTGGGGGCTTCTCTCTGCACTAATGCATTTCTTTTTCAATGTTGAGAATTTTCTCTTGCAATTCCCTAACAATGCTGAGCGTGTTTAAAAACTCTCTCTCTCTCTCTTTCTCTCTCTCTCTCTCTCTCTCTTTCTCTCTCTCTCTCTCTCTCTCTCTCTCTCTCTCTCTCTCTCTATATATATATATATATATATATATATATATATATATATATATATATATATATATACAGTAGCGGAGTGGCAATCGGGAGAGTCAGGACTTTTCCCGGTGGGCCGATAGTGTTTGGAGGCTGCGAGGGCCTGTCTGATAATAGTTATACATTGCAAGTTCTTAGCAACACCATCCAGTGGCCACTGCCAGGACGCTGCCCGTTGGTCAAACTGTGCAGCCTCTACTCTACCCGTACGGCGGGACGTAGCAGCCTCTTATTTCACTACAAACTCCGGCTAATCAGAAAGCACTAACGGTGTGAGTCTAATGATGGAAAGCAAAAAGGAAAAGGGGAAGGTGGCGCTGAGAAGTTCAGACTCAAATGAAAAAAAGGGATTGTGTTGCTGTGCTGTGTGTTGTTCACCCGCCATATATTGTAATATACGTATATTCAATCTTGAGTAAAGGTGCCATTCTTCAACTGGGTTTTCTGTGGTTGCATAGCAACAGTGGGGGGTGAGACTACCACTTTCCCCTAAGAACTCCTATTTGAAGAAGAGGGTTTGTGGGAGTATTGCTAAAACCTTTACAATGCACTAAAAAGACACTTTTCTTTTTGTCTTTTTCTTTTTTGAAAGAAAATGGTAAGAAGGCTTTCACATTATGTAAAAACTGTTGAAACATTTCAGGCCCTATGAAAGGGAGGGAGAACTATATTACATTTTGATCTCAGTCACACATGCCAGAGAACTAATTATAACAGGGTTTTATGTTTTTAGTTGCTTGCTGTTTAAATGGAAGGTCCACTGGTTATAAAATCCACATTGCCACCAACAGCGAGACTCAATTTGAACTATACACTGTGTGGATAATGAGCAGTTCACTGCTTGTAGACCGTAACTTTAGTTTGGAAAGCATTCACATTAATACAGCATTTTCAGTCTGTGAAGTTTCCTCTTAAAGCATGTTTATGCCCATATGTCCAACTTGCATACAACATACAGTGCCAAAGACATTTGAAAGTAGCCTGAGCCGGGGCTCATTATGGCTCCAGACAATGCTGTCATTAATGTCTAGCAGAGTCTTCACATTATGAAACCAAGCAACTCCTCCGGCTCTCCAGTCTCACCTGGCTCTCCCTGTGCATCTCTCAGCACTCCTACAGGAGGTGGGAAGCCGGCCAGAGGCCCACATCTTTCCAGGAAGGGAGAACATATTCAAGTTCGAGACCATCCGATCCAAAGACTACAAAGGAAACCCTTATGGTAAATAGCTGTGGGGAGGAGGAGGGATGAATCATTAAAGCCACAGCTAATAAAGAGCATACGTAATGAGAAAATGGCCCTCCGTCAATATACAGTATTTAGCTAAGGTCAGTTTTGATCCGTATGTAATAACATTGAAAGACCTCATCAAGAGTTGGGACTCTCAAATTAATTTTGAATGAAATGTCCAGTTAGTCAGAAGTAATGATTCCTGTCCTCCCAAGTTATTGAGCAAATCACTTTGGGGCTTCTGTATGAACAAATGTTAGTTACAAATGTCAGACAGAGCGAGCCGAAAACATGATCTCCTTGATGGAGGTAACAAGCATGCTCCTCAAAATGTTCATTTCTGTCTTAAGCTGTATTTATGCTCCTCCAAAAATGCACATAAATGTCTCTGCGAACCTACGCAGAGAAGGGTGTTATGAATCACGGGCTGGCAAAGGACTTGCGCACACCTCCCAAATCTCCGTCAACCAAGTTGACTGGTTGATTAAACTCCTGTGGGAGGCATGCTCGGAATGGAGAAGGATACAACTTAAAGGGGTGATAGAATGCAAAACCGATTTTACCTTGTCAAAGTTGAAAAACGACATACATAGAACCTCAAAATCCCATTGACACCTCTTTCCTCTGAAAATCTCACAATTTGAAACTGCTGTTGAAAACGGGCGAATCTCAACAAAGCTAAAAGTTGACGTCAACTCCTCAACTCCTAGTCTTTGTCATGCCCCAACATTTGCATAGGCTACACCACTGAGCTGAGATCAGCTTAGTCTTCTGAATCTAGCTAGGTCACACAGATCTCCAGAGGTCCACTATTTAATTACTAAATTCACTTCTGAGACTGAAATGGGTTTCCTCAGGAGGGTGGCTGGCGTCTCCCTTAGAGATAGGGTGAGAAGCTTAGTCATCCGTGAGGAGCTTGGAGTAGAGCCGCTGCTCATTCGCGTCGAAAGGAGCCAGTTGAGGTGGTTCGGGCATCTGGTAAGGATGCCCCCTGGGCGCCTCCCTAGGGAGGTGTTCCAGGCACGTCCAGCTGGGAGGAGGTCTCGGGGAAGACCCAGGACTAGGTGGGATTATATCTCCAACCTGGCCTGGCCTCGGGATCCCCAGTCAGAGCTGGTTAATGTAGCTCAGGAAAGGGAAGTTTGGGGTCCCCTGCTGGAGCTTCCACCCCCGCGACCAGATACCGGATAAGCGGACGAAGATGGATGGATGGACTTCTGAGACGTTTTTATGCGAGAAATCAACTATGTAGAGGTCAAATATGGGCCGTTTTACGAAAATTGATGGCTAATTGCAAATTTTGTCCTACTCTGTGTGGCAGTTCAGCAGGAGCTCAGCAGGCTAATGTGACAGCGACCGGTGCTGCCTCGCCGCCCAGCGTGTCCTCCTTCATAGACCCTGACTCGCTGTGAGCTAGATGGATCTCCGTCACGAAGGGAAGCCCGTGGCGCTCAATACCCGCGCAAAGTCACCGTTTCTGGGTTACTGGACTACAAAATGCCAAGGCCCTGACGGAGCTCCAGGGCCTGCATCTAGCCGCGATCTTTACCCATAGGATTGAAGGGACACCAGCAGCTAACGAAACCCCTCAAATTCACAAAAATGCATTAAACTGAAATCGGACACAAGTGTTAGCTTTGTAAGACCTTAGGGTAGCTGTTATATAAGTGGTGTGATGAAATAAAAAATGTAAATATATTATAGTTATGCCGAAAGTGTAGCAAGCTAGCTAGCCTCAATCTTTACCATAGGATTGAATGGACACTAGCAGCTAACGAAACCCCTCCTATTCACAAAAATGCATTAAATTGAAATCGGACACAAGCGTTAGCTTTGCAAGACCTTATGGTAGCTGTTATATAAGTGGCGTGATGAAATTCAAACTGTAAATATACTATAGTTATACTGGCAGCCGGCCAGCTCCGCGGAGCCCCGAGCCCCAGTTCTCCAGTTCTCCAGTAACCCAGAAACTGTGACTTTCTCTGACTTGTATGGAGTGCAGTGGGGCTGCCGCTGTCTTGTCAGACTGTGTGGACCTCCTGAAATCCGACACATCTTACCAAATTTGCAAATAGCCATCAATTTTCGTAAAACGGCCCATATTTGAGCTTTATATAGTTGATTTATCGCATAAAAAAGTCTCAGAAGTGAATTTAGTAACAAAACATTGCAGTGTCTGAAATATGAGACCTGCTGTCTTGTCTCCAATGTGTTTGTATGTGGTTCGCTCAAACCAATCGGCGCGCATCTCATCTAAATATTCATGAGCATACCATATTTGGAAGAAAAGCTCTTATTACAAATAGGGCCATATTCACAGGGTAGTTAAGGGCCCATAAAATAGTATTCGGGCAATTTTCAGCCCAACCAATGTTACATACCCTATTAGGAGACCTTAAGGAACAGTCTGAAATACCCTATATAAGCATTCTATCGCCCCTTTAAATGTTATAGTTGTACATACAAGTATAAAGGAAACAGCCACATGGATGCCTCCAAGTAACTCCCATGCAGCTTCACCTTATGCAGCCCGGTGTATCATATTTCAGCCTTCACAGGTAAAAAATAACAGAGAACTTGAAAGCTTATAAGGGGTGGAAACAATCTGTCATCTAAATTGTAACTGCCACACATAACTACTATTACTTATACACATGGAACATGTCTTTTCACTGCCTGCAATAGTGAGTACGTTTACATGCACACCAATATTCCACTATTATTCCGAATATGATATTAAAAGCATTCTTTGGATATGTATACAGCGCATTCGGAATATGCCTCTCAATCTGTGTTTTTACCGCTTCTTGCCTGGTTACGGCTTATGGTCAGCTCTGTGCGTTGCTATGGTTGCTGTAAACAAACCAACCAGCCAGCAGTTTGCAGGGCTGCAGATCTGATAAGAAGGAGAAACATTAAACATTATCAAAGACTTGGATATCAACAGGTTTTTGGATATTGCGCACACATCGCTACGACGACCTTTTAGAGAAGCTTGTTGAAGGAATGAAAGAGGGACACTGTGTTTGCACGGTCCAAAAAGTCTGCCACCGCTGGTGAACTTTGAAAAAAAACATATTTTGCACAGCTACATGTAAACAGGAATGTTAGTGGAATATTCTCTTTCACTAGCCATGTAAACGGCGTTGTCGTAATATCGTCTTTTTAGGAATAAGGGCAAAAAACGGAATAGTATGTGCATGTAAACGTAGTCAGTGTAGTTATGGGAATGCAGGTTTTCTTCAATAAACCTTGAGTTTCTCTCAGTCTCTTCCCTCTGACACAGTGCTCTTTCATTTCCTCATTCATTCATTCAGTCTGTATCAGGCGCATTTTAGCACAGTTTGTTATCTGCATGAATCAAAAGTTATTTTTTTTCTCAAAACATGGCATTTCCTTTTGTTAACGATTCTGTTGATGAAGAAGCTGTATTACTTCGCAGGGAGTTAAACATATGTCTGGAGATGATATTGAGTCATTTTCATTTCCAGATACTAGCCTACCTATTTGGGCGGTATAGTTTTTCTTCCCAGTCTATCAGTTATGTAGCCTACATAACCTTATCCGTCCTCATATCAATAACATCACCCATCGTGGACATGATCTTACATCCCAGCAGATTCTTTGTGTCGCATTACGTTTTTTTGCAAATGGCAGTTTTCTTTACAACATTGGTGTTGCAGAGCATATTAGTAAAGCCACTGTAGAGCAAAGCCCTGTCAGAAGAGTGTAACTCACTCTGAAACGTTTTTTAAACGTTCTTGTAGTGTTCCATGGACACAAACCAGTAAGAGCCATTAAAAAGGAGTTCCATAGTATTGCACGTGAATGATGTAAATCCTTTGAAATAAAAGATCAAGTTAATGATGGTGCTGCAGCCTCAGAATGGGATTAGTTGGCCTAGGACTTTTTCGCCCACAGGATTGCACCTAAATGAAATAGATTATAGGTTCAATACCATTTCACCAGTAATACTATACTTATGATTAAAGATAATATTAATACACTATATTGGAACTAACACATTTACTCTATTATTGTCCCACGCAAATTCTCTCTTTCGCTGTATGTGCGAATGAATATTTAAGCCGACCAGTTTGTTTCTGGTTGTTACCATGGTGAATCGTAGTATCGTGGCTTTATTCATGCTGCCTTTTTATAGTGGTAGTGCACACGCTTAACTCTGAGTGAACCTACTCTGAGTTGAATGAACCAACTCAAATCAGCTGTTCTGGAACTGAAAACTCAGAGTTCACCATCTCAGGGTAAATCAACTCAGAGTTCAGGGTTAGACTCAGAGTTTGTTAAACCTCCTTCCTGAAACGGGCCCCAGGAGGCCTTTAATGAATGTGATCAGCATCTTGTTTATTTCACCTGGATGTTATTTCATTCAGCATAAAATTGGCCAACTGTTGTTATAATGTATGGGTTTGTTTTTATTACAGTTTTTGGCGATTGCTTAGACACGTGTTGCAGAATGTGGCTCATTGTGTCAAACTCTTCACAAAGACCATATAAGACAAAACACTTGGAGATAAATATCTCCCTTCTATGTCAATATGAAACTGCAATCAAAATGTATCAATCCTTTTCAAAATAGTATTTATTTTTGTTTTTGTTTGTTTTGTTTTTTTGATTGTGTGCAGTATTGTAGGGTGGCATGGTGGTGGAGAACTCCTTGAAGACTAATGGCGGCCCACAAGTTGATCATGTGTTTGGGTTTGTTGCCAATTTCAAATAGTGTTTTACATTTTGAAGATAAGTGTTTTCCTAATAATTGCAAGAGTTTTCATACTTAAACAAAGTTTATAATGTAAGAAACAGTGTGTAGTGTTTTGCAAGAAGTGTGTTGCAGAATTGCAAAAAAAGTGTAAAGCAGAAAATGTGTTTGTACTTATGGTACCTTTGTTTAATGGACGGTTACAAAAGGTAAGGGTTTTGATGCTTTTGTCTAACTATTCACTTTAAGTGTGTAAGCAATCGGCAAAAACTGTAATCGGCTCCATAGAGAAATGATGCTTCCTGTTAATTACTCGTTTGAGCTGATATGTGTATACAGAGTCAAAGTGTGCTGTGTTATAAGGTTCTGTAGATAACGGATCTAAGGTGCCCTCCTCACGGGTATAATTTGTAACCACAATGTACTGTGTGGCTTTTGTTATTGAACTGAGACTTGCCCTTGTGTCAGCTCTCAAGCCTAGCTAGTAAATCACACTCCCACACACAGTGCATTCTGTTAGGAACAACAATTATCATCCCTGAAATGAGCT
Source organism: Zingel zingel (assembly GCA_023566125.1). NCBI lineage: Eukaryota > Metazoa > Chordata > Actinopteri > Perciformes > Percidae > Zingel > Zingel zingel. The sequence goes on along the minus strand of CM042323.1, from coordinate 28,572,173 downwards.
GCAAGATATTGTTTTTCATCTTGGAGATTCGCATTAACAGGGATCTAAGAATCGTGTGGCATTTTAGTGACACCGGGGATGATCTCCATATTACAACAGTTTGCTCTATCTATTTAGATCAAGATTGGTTTTCTGAGGTTTCATTACCTGAATATTGGGAACTGTCAGCCAGAAGTGCCAAGGCATCTTCTCCCCCTCAGAGTTGACAATTAGGACATACACTTTTTTATTTTTTTATTTAGCTCAAATAGATAATAATTTTCTTTATCACCTCTAAAATGGCAGCAATTTATTAAAAATGTAATTTAATCCTCTAACTAGAAATTCTCATAATCTGACTTTAGCTAATTAACTTTGTTATTTTAATGTGCAGAGTAATTACAATAGGTCATTTGTCTCTTTATTGTAGAATTAAATACTTTACAACTAACTTATCAATGTGAGATGATATATTGGACTGGGTAATCAAATCTAAGTGTGATGAGAGTTCAAAAACAGCATTTCAAAACTGCCTGCTGGGTGATTCAATCGTCTCACGAGACACAGCACTGCATCTGTCTCACTGTGAGTCATACACAATCTCCAGACCACACACAGTATCATATGAGAGAATGTGAAATTTGTAAAATCACAGTGAAAGAGAGGTGATGAGGTTACAAGTCAAGGCACTGAGAAGAAGGTTTGTGAGAGACCTAACGGAGTTGACATTTTGTCATAAATTCTATAACTGTTTCGAATATCTATTGGACTATACTGTATGTTTCCATTGTAAGTATTTAGCGTATAGTGTCACTCACAAAAGGTTTTACAAGTACAGTAGAGCAAGATTAAGTTTTTAGATCTGGTACAAATCCTGTCCTGCATTGAACCTTTCCTATAGGGCTACATAGGAACAGTGGGCAGCTAGCCTGGTTGAGACCAGACCCTTCTCAGTTGTAATTGAGACTGGGTCTGGGCAAGCTTCATTTACAGCCCATTTCCAAAGGTGCGTCACCAACGGACGCTGCTCAAATGCCTCTGGGCGCAATTGGATAGTCCTTCAATCAACGGGTTGCTGTGCTTCGGTGGCCGTCATGTTGAATGTAAACAAAAAGTTGCTTGCCATCGCTGCACTTTCGTCATCGTGTAAAACCCGCTTAAATGGTTGTGATTGGTGCCTCGATTTGGAAAAATTGAAAATGGGCTAGAATGGGCTCTTGGCCAGACTGACTTGCAGAGTAAATCTCAAATTTGCCGGAAGTTCGTCAGGGTTTTCCCAGGCTAGTGGGCAGCTGCAGGCTCCCGAGATTTGCCTTTATGGTCAGTGGGCAGTGCACATAAATGTTTTGGGGGGTTGTAGGAAACCGTAGCCCTGGATGAAACTCAATAGTTAAGGTCAGTGAAGAGTGTATGTTTTGGTTAAATATTGAAAAAGTCAAAGCGTTGCCTTTCATGTTTCAGAATTGACTTCAGGCCACAGATTTCCCTCTAGCAGAACACCAATATATGCTCTGCACGCTGTTATATATTGTAGTTTGTAGCAGCTTAAGGCAGTTATTGAATGCATTATACAGTATATGTAACAACTTCCAGCCTTTGATTGATCTTCACATGACTCTCTATCTCTCTGGAAGGTTGTGCAGTAAACCAGCATCCACTCCCACAATTTGGATCTTTATTTTCATTGTCTCCAGATAATTGTGCAGAAAGGGATTGAACCAGACCACAAGATCACTAATGAATTATGAGTTTCAAACTAGGCTTCAACACCATTGAGTCTCCTTCACACTCCTTTGCATTCCTTCACACCCTCCATGCGTTTGAATCTTCACTCTGGGCATCAGCTAAACTCACTGAGCACTGAGACATGCTGGTGTGCCAGACTTGCATCCACAATTGCAAACACGAGCGTAGACACCCACACTCCTATGAGCTTGTCATTGTTCACGTATATATTGGCTTCTTAAACTTTCAAGTTCACTCAAACAAATGGGTAAATCTAAATGTGATACAGACTGTACAACCCTTTCTTCTACAAATTATGTTCACATTCTACCAATTTGCACTTGCTACTATGTTTAAGCGTAATGCAGTCAAGCTTACACTCACCGACAACATTTTGGTCCAAAGCAGAGGTGTTGAGAACACTTTGCCTCACCACAAGGTCCTTTAAGTAGCTCTTCTGAAGCTGATCCTTCTCAGCAAATGGAGTTTGCCTTGCTGTCATCAAATTATTCTGCAGATGTTAAAATTGTCATTTTACCTGAACACTCTAAGGACTTCTTGTACATGTAAGAGAGGTGGATGGTTGTGTGGGTGCAAAAAGCAGTTTACTTATAGCTTTGGCTTTTCTCATTTCCCAAATTTGTACCTCTTCAATCATCGCTCCTCCGGCTTGTGGAAATCATTCTCAGCGCGTCATGTTGAAGGAAGTCCCAATTCCTAAAATGTACATCGAGGAGCGAGGGTTGAGGAGGCTCCTTGGAGGGGTTATAATTGAGCGGAAGTCTTTTTACCTGTCGCATGTAAACAAAGAGGTGTGCCAGAGCAAGAGGAGGAGAGAGTGTGAGGAAAGGAGAGAGAGAGAGAGGGCGATAATATCCCCGGCGTCGTGGTTAATCAAATGTTACGGATCGGGCCGGTCGGATCATACAAATTAACATTCTGATTAATAGCGGGTGGATGAAATTATACACAATTGACAAGGAACGTTCTCTAAAAAGTGAACATATCAGAGCTGCTGTCGAACAGACTGAGAGACGCTCGAGAAAAAGCTGCAACTTCACTAGGATGATTTAAGAAGTTAAAGGGCTAGTTATGTTTTCTCTGTCCAGTTTATAACTACAGTAAGTTTTGCTGCTTAAATGTCTGACAATATCAGCGTGCGTGTGTGCGTGTGCGTGCGTGCATGCATGCGTGTTAAATGCAACAAATAAAAATGTACAACTCCCATACATTTCCACACGTTTTGCCACGTTGTGAATTGAATTCACAAGTAAATATAGAAGTTGTCATTAACACTTCTGCTCCTCTCACAGAGAACATAAATTGCAGCGTATGACAAAACAATAGACTGCTGAAGCAGCTGTGCAGCACGTCATATTTAATTGAAGTCAATGACAGCTCCGAGGCAGAGATGTCTCGTGTTTGTTAAATGCCTGTTTCCTCGACTCCTCTCTCCTCTGGGCTCCTCCTCGACTTCTCGGCTCGTATCGCCTGTGGGCGGGACTAAGATGCAAGGGGAATTGAGGAGAGGAACGGGGATACACAAACTGGGAATTGGGAAAGGGCTCTTGTCTCAACTCAGTGTTCTTTTTTTTCTTTTTTTTATATTTATCAATTGCTTTGCTTAGGCTAACTAAACATAATCATTTGTTTGCATTAAACAGCTTGCAGATACATTAAATACAAATATTTTTTCCATTATGTAGGTAAAAATTAAACAATCTAGACATCAATATATTCCTTAAACAGCATGTTTATTTATAACAAATTATTATAATTTTAATTATTATTAAAAAAAATTCAGGAGAAAATTGTGTACATACATTTTTTCAACTGTGCTGTAACCTAATTTGAAGCCACAACAAAACATTTTTTCTTTGTTCTCTAAAACTTACTGTGCGCCTTTCAAAAACTGATAGATGCAGCACATGTGCAGTAGTTCACTAGCCTAGTAACAACAGTGTTCACTCCTGAATCAAAAAATTACAGACGTCTGAGAACGCATTTGTGTCACCAGGTGTGTCTGTGTGTTTTTTTTAACCCAGATTACATATACTTTTGCACTTCTACTAAGGAGTAATAATAATAATTATATATTATAATTATATAATAATGATAATGATAATGATAATAATAATAATAATAATAATAATAATAATGCTCCAATTATCACTCTCTATCTGCCAAAATGTAATGTACTGTGTAATATTAGCTACAGGAAGAGCAAGTTTTTTTTTCTTCTAAATTCTGTATCATATTATACAGTATGTCAAAGTTTATATGGTCTGTAAGTAGTTTTTGCACTTTGCGCTTTTTTCTTTACTTGGCATTACTTGATATGTCTTGCCTTTGTGTGCTGGAGTAAAGAAGAAAATATCACAGAGAGATCCAATACAAATAAAATAATACACATAGGAAGTTTGGGAGCTGCCACATCCCTGCTAAATCACCAAAGTAGTCCTTCCTTTTTTTAATAACCATAACTTATGTAAGATTTATGAAGGTTTTAAATGATGAAATGTATGAAAATGGACTTCCCTATATATCACATTAGGCATCAGAACTACCAAATGTTGAAGGACTATACCGAAGGTCTTCATACTATAACAGTTGGTTTACAAAAATCATTTGTGAGTGTCAGCCAAAAATATTCTTAAGGAGAAGGGGAGTTTAATCCAAACACACACCTTGTTCAGAAATGAGCCGGGGTCACACCAAGTGTCCACTCCACAGGCTCTGTATAATTGCCTCCATGATTTTTTTTTTTTGATGCTGGTGCCGAAGTGGGGCATCAAGGCTAATTTGAATAAGTGTCACTGTTAGTCAGACCATCAACATCAGCATGAATGCTGCATGGGGGTTAAAAAATATAAATATAGACTGCAGTGGGATTAATCATTAAAATGTAAAAAGAAAATTAGCCGTCCATCATCCTGAATGATTTGGAAGGTTAATTGCTCTGCCTGTCAACGCTCTAGATTGCATGTTGCTGTCCGGGATGTCTCCCCCAGTTCCTCCATTTCAGCAGTGTTGGGAGGGTTACTTTAAAAATGTATTCCAATACAATTACTATTTACATGGTAAAAAATGTAGTCAGTAACCTAATCCAAGTATCACAATATTAAAGCAACGTAACCTGATTACTTTCCGTTACTTTTGGATTACCTCAATATGAAATATGGGCATAACTTTCAATGTACTGTGATGCTGTTCCCCTTTTCTGCTTTAAATACAAAATAATGGCGAAATTTCCACTCAGCGAAAGCATTTTTTTCACTAACGTTAAAGGCCATGATAGTGATTTGGTAACTGTTATGGTTTCACTTGAGACCAGAGTGTTGTAATGTGTGCGTATGTGCATGATAGGATATTGTTCTTTATTTTAAAATGTATTTTTAAATTGTAATCATGCTAATAATCACCATTTTTACTAAATGTATCGGTAATGTGATTACATCTTTTTTGTCTGTAACCTTAATGGAATACAGTTTTTTGTATCCTAATTATGTAATGTCATTCCATGTATTTTGTTAATCCCAAAGGATGCATAACAGATTCAGAATTATTTCACTTGTTAAATTAAGAAAAACAACTTAAGCAGAGTTGGTAGATAGTACATATATACAACTGCAAACAGCATAATAAAGAAACAGCAACTCACTTACCAACTGTCTGAGAGACTTACAGCTGGTAAACTGTGCATATGACTCAGTGAAAAGGTTTTTTAAAAAAGTGACACCTTCCTTCTCCTCCTCCTCCTCCTCCTCCTCCTCCTTCTCCTCCTCCTCCTCCTCCTCCTGTCCTCGTCCTTACAACATGATTAATACTATATTAAAAGAGCAAATCCAGAATTGTGGATGTTGTGGGTACTAACTGAACAACAAAATCTGTCAGACAGTTCGATAAGAAATGAACCAGCTTACATATTTCACATACACAATAACAACTAAATGATCATTATTATCTGTTTTGCGTGTGACCTGTCAGATAGCCTCTATTTGCTATCTATACTCTCAAATCTATTAATATTTACAATGTAAAGAGGCCTTGATTGGACAATATTTTGTGTTATAAATAAAGAAAAACTGCAGCTACAATTGTATTAGGGGACCACTGAGGCCTATGTAAAAGCATTCAAAAAGTAGCATGTCATAGGACCGTTAATGAGTGTTCTGAACACAGTGAGCATTCAGATCAACAGCAGAAAAGTGAATTATGACATGTTGATACTTTTTTTATGCACTTATTGGAGTACTGCAGTACCCAGTACTCTGGGTTGGTACTGTAATTAATTGTAACTGCTTCAACTTCAAGCTGAGTTGCTGTCTTCTGTGAATGAGCAAGCTACAACCTTTTTAAAGATACCTTTAAAGCATGCATGCAGAGAATATTAGATATACAAAGGCTGGATTTTCAGTATTTCTTACTAGATAACCTTTTGGAGAATTGCATACTGGCCAACATATCTTGCCTTTACAAAAATGCCCTTATAAGATGATAAAAAAATGTAATTGTCCCCAAAAGGAAAGGACAAAAGTACAAACACACACACTTAAAATTGTTTTTGAAACTTAGGAGTACACTGTCCCAAAATGAGAGGTGTGTCCTCAAAATGTGACTGTGAGTGAACGTGACTTATGACATGTATACAACTACAGAGACACATATCATTGAAGCACAAAAACAAAATGAATGTTTCATTTGTTTATACCGAATATTGTATAATTGTGAAGAATCATTTTCTCTGCCTCATCACTGTGTTGAAAAATACAAATGTGTGAGAATCAGTGCTGTGGTGTTCAGTCCTCAGCCTGAAGGTCACGTCCCTCTTTCAAATGAGGGCCAGAGGGCACATCCACTTTCCACACATAATGGGCGCTAAGCAGGACACATCCAGTTTCCACAACATAATGGGCTCTAACACCCGTTGCAGAGGGAACAGGGGATGTTTACTTTGTTGAGTGACCTTACTGATAGACATTGATTGTGTATAAGCCATTCCAGCATCCGTGCATCCATCCAGTGGTCTGAAGCAGGGTTTAAGTGCAACACATGCTCTTTGACACATTTCTTTAAAGAACTCATGTACAATTTATTTATGTAATTATATTTTTAATTATATTTCAAATATATTCAAGGCCACACTTTTTATTTGTTAAATAAAACTAAATAATTAAACAAACTGGAAATGGTAGAAATTGGTTAGGTAGTTTCACAATAAAATGTATTCCACTGAAAGAATATTCTAGTAAAATAATATATCAAAATCAAGAGAGTGATGTTCAGTTTATAAAAAAAAGAAGTTTTGACCCAATATTACTTTTGTAGTGATTTATGGCAAGTTAAATGCTAATGAAGCAGGGCTGCAGAGATGAATCATCAAATAATTTGCTATAGGCTATATTTCTCATTTTAAAATTCAAATAGTATATATTATACATAGTGCATGTGCTGTTATACACAGTAATACATTTAATTGTCTTTTGTGCTGTCATTTAATGAGCTGATTCAAATATATATAAAATTTTGGTTTTTGCATGCAAAATAATTATTAGATTTATTAAGGGATTAGCATTAGCCATTCATGCTCACAAAAACTACACTGGAGTCATTTAATCTTTGAAAAACTTAAAAGCCACTGTGTCTGCACACAAAGTAACAAAGTAAATTCATGGTGACTTATTAAAGTAAGATGGGACACCCTGCTGATGTGATTTTGGACCAAGTTATTATATAAGATAGCACTCTTAACCATAGTTTTGTCTCTTTTGTAACAACAATCCTAATTCCAGCCTTGGGCAATGTAAACACATTTGGATACCGATACAGTGTGCTAACAGTGATTACAAAAACCTCCTGCAGGTCTTGGATTTGGATTTGTTAGTTGTTGGAGTTGGTTTATGTTAAAGAAAAAAAAAACTTTTAGATGTCTTCTTCTTCCTTTGGCTGTAATTATTGTATTTTACGTAATACTTCTGGATAAAAAAAGTATGGACATTTCCTTGACTCCAGGAATGGTTTAGTTATTAAAAAATGATGTGGTGCTGGAAAGAAATTTTTTTGTCTTTCTCAGGTTTGCCAACATAAGGATCCGAGGCAGGCAGGTTACATCTTGACCATAACCGGGTGGCTTAAGCAACACAGTTAACGAAGGTTAAAGAAAACCAAAAAAAGCAACTCAAGCGTGCAGTAACTAATCTAATGTTCATATGGCACTGCATTCTAAAGTTAGTTACAATTGTTACATTTCATTCACATGTTTTCATAATGCTGTTTGCACCTCACACATCTATTATGCTTTGCACAGTTGAGTGTTTCATTTCAGTTGTTATGTAAGTGTAGCCTATGCATTCACATGGTGTGAAAAACCGACATCTCATTACCAAAATGTTTACAGTGTTGGCTGTTTGGCACTGATTATGTATCAGTTACCATGCTCCCGACAGGGCAGGTACAAGATGAGAGTTGTTAATTATATGAGTCTCCTGCAACTTCCTGCCAAGTTAAAAAATTATGACGATCATCCATTCACTGAAATATGTCAAAAATGCCATAGAAATAATGTGTTAAAAATAATTCTTGAAATTTAAATTCAAGTCAATCACTTTTTCATAAATCATAAGGTACCTACTGTTTCCAGCAAGTACCTAAATAGTTTGAAGTCAAACATTTAAAAAAGTCTGGATAACAATGCAGTGTGCTAACAGTGATTACAAAAACCTCCTGCTGGTTATGGATTTTTTAAAACAAAATATGACTATTTTATTGGAGTTGGTTTATGTTAAAAAAGAAACATTTTAATAACATTTTAATCTCTTTCCAAAGTAATGCAATTTTAAACTACTGATTGAACACATGCATTTGCATAAAGGACATGAAAAAGCCTGATTCAGTCAGTCTAAGTCTTTGGATTTTGTAACATGAAAACACATTCAGCTCCATTTTAAAAAGCTTTGAAAAGCAAACGGAAAGTTCAGCAAATTTTACAAGCAGGAGAAAGAGCATGATAGATCACCTTGAGAACGCCCAGCACTACTCACAAATCCATTCCAATGCATCAACCTTTGAATTTATACATGTGAATGCAAATATTTCCTCCTCTGCCATGAAAGCAGAGGTAACAATAATAAATGCACACAATCTATACTTCCCGGGATTCATTTGTAATACAAGCAGATGTTGGTAAATCAATTAAGATATTTTCTTCTTGATGAATGGGAATAACTGCATTAAACAAATATCACTAGCCATTTCAAACAGAATATTTTTATGTTACGCTAGGTTTCTTTTGTTGAAAACCTTGAAAAATGTTATTTTTTTCTCCAAACTGTTGCAAAGGTCTCATCTGAATTTGATGCTTGTCGATTATTCTCCCCACACTGCTGGATCACTTGAGCAACCAAAAACAGCATGTATGATAATGAATTATCAGCTTTTATAACTTGCAAACTGTAGTACTGTTTGTATATACTAGGGTACATTTTAATTTATTTCAGAATAATCCCACTGTGATAAAGTAAACCGTACAATGGAGACTTAGCCAATATGGCATCAATCAATGCAGTAAGCTATGCATCAGTTAAGGTGTTTCTTCTCACCTCTCTCAATATGTTAACACAACCCTGATAATACATCTAACCCCACAGTGAAAGATTTATAAAAGGGGATATGTGGAGATCTTAGCAATGAAAACTGTAACCTGAAAAAATCTATATTTTTTTGTAACTTTGAGTAATGTTACACATGTAACGTTAGTAAAAAGAGGATTACCACACAGCATCCATCTTCACTGGACTACTGGTATGGCTAATGTTAGCTAGCACATGTGTTCATTTCTGCTGTCCCCAGTGCATTACACAAACATGCTGAACCAAATGTTCTGACAACCGGAAGCCGGAAGTAAAACCCAATGTGAGAGTGTGGAGGGGAGAAAAGACTGACGGAGGAAAATAGTGTTATTTCGAGATAAATGTTGTACTATTTGCTTAGTTTTTTGTTTCTTTTAGCCCCCTGGTAGCCCTTAGTCTCTAGAAGAAGCCAGCATATACGCAAATCTATGCACCTGTGCTTGGAGGACCGCCCTTGTTCTACGAGTAGTAGCTAGCTAAACATTAGCTTCAAGCTAACACCAGCCCCATGGCTACCTCCACACCTTGCGAGCCCCCACCTCCCCACAGGATTTCCTCGTTGCTTGAAAATGCAAACAATAGATGACCTTAGGGAAGAAGTTCGCCGGCTCTCCGAGGACTTGAAAACCAAAGATGCCCTGTTGACCTCCTACCTGGACGTTGCTCAAAACCAGTCCCTTCGCATCACAACTCTCTTGGCGGCACTCCAGGATACAGTAATTTGGGACACATATGCCTGTCCACACCCATCTTCTAGTTCGACACCGACCACCAGGGCATCCTGGACTGAAGTGGTCTGTGGCCGAAAGAGAGCCTCGGGTAGGGCTCCATCGCCTCCTGCCCTCAGCCTCTCCAGTCGCTTCGATGCCCTGTCGAAGCCGAATGTTCCCCCGGTAACGGCCGACGTGGTTACCTGGGCTCGCCCCGCTTCAAAGCCGACGGACCTGCAGGCGTCAATGAGGTGCACCGCTGCCTCGCGACGACAATTTCTGAGGGATGCGGTAGTCAGACGGTCCGGTGGCCTCCCTTGCCTGAACCAGCCAAATGACAACGTTCCTCAAAAACAATCTCCCCCACCGAATGAAGGTAAGCAATATTCCTCTTCTTTTCCTTGTCCATCTGAATCCAATACTGGCTGTTTTGTTCCTACCACCGGCAATTCATGCCCCCCCACTCCTCGTCCGTTCTTCACCCCAACCACGGCGACTCCATCACCCGGGATATACGTTTTTTTAATGTGGTCACACACTGCTTTCCTGGAACCAAAGTTGCAGACATCCTGGCTAAAGCTGTGGACCTGATACCCTCACTCCCGACCTCTATTAAACGCATCGTGGTCCATTGCGGACATAACGACATGTCCTATCAGCAGAGTGAGCGCACAAAGAAAGACTTTGGCACCCTCATTGAAGCTTTAATAAGCACTGGGAAGTCAGTTTTTATTTCGGGCCCACTTCCATCTCGAGGTCGCGGAGTAGGCCTTTTTAGCAGACTACTCATCCTCAACACCTGGCTCCAGCATACATGCAGCATTCACAAGATAGGTTTTATTGACAATTTTAATCTGTTTTGGAAACGTGACTCCCTGTTCAGCAGGGATGGGATTCATCCCAATAGACGCGGCAGCCAGGTGCTATGTGAGAACTTGCGACACGCCGTGCAGACCCAGACCTAGGTGCAGACTCGGACCTTAGATTGACTGTTTACACACTGTAAAGACACGCACAGGCGCACCTCCCAATCACACTCTCCCATAAGCTCCCACTCCTTTACAAATAACTCTGCTAACCCACAGACCAGCTATATCATTCCAGTAAGAAGCAATAATAACATTACTCAAAGGTACAGCGCTACATGCTCCTCTGTGCACCAACGAGGTGCTATACTTAACAACCTAATTGGAATTAAAACAACCACTGCAACGATAGAACAGAATAGGAGAATCAAATGTGGACTATTAAATATCAGATCTCTGTCTTCTAAAGCATTACTGGTAAACGATTTGATATCAGATAATCAAATTGATTTATTCTGTCTTACTGAAACCTGGCTGGTCCATGAAGAATATGTTAGTCTAAATTAAGCAAATAAAATAATTATTATAGGTGATTTTAATATCCATGTGGACGTTGACAGTAATAGCCTTAGTACTGCCTTCAACTCACTACTAGATTCAATTGGTTTCAGTCAGAGTGTGCATAAGGCCACGCACTGTTTTAACCACACCCTCGACCTTGTGCTGTCATATGGCATCAAAATTGAAGATTTAATAGTATTTCCACAGAATTCTTTATTATCAGGCCATTTTTTAATAACTTTAGAATTCTTACTACCAGACTATATGAAATTAAATAAAACCTTCTACGCTAGATGCCTATCTGACAGTGCTATAGCTAAATTTAAGGAAGATATTCCAACAGCAATTAACTCAATGTCATGCTTTAATATAACGGAGGACCTTTGTGCTAATTTTAGTCCTTCCCAAATTGATAATTTTGTAGACAGTGCTACGACCTGCCTACGGACGACTTTAGACTCTGTTGCTCCCCTCAAAAAGAAGACGATGAAGCAAAGGAAACTAGCACCTTGGTATAACTCCCAAACTCGCAAATTAAAACAAATCTCACGAAAACTTGAAACTAAATGGCGTTCCTCCAAACTGGAAGAATCTCGTTTAGATTGGCAAGACAGTTTTTTAGGGATGGAATTCATCACCTTTTGCCCTCAACTTCTTTTGATACAGGAGTGCTAGAAAGAACGACAAGACCTGACATGTACTTTGACTCCTTTTTTCCTATAGACCTTCAACAATCAATGCTAAAGGTCTCTTCAGCAAAGCCTTCTACCTGTCTCTTAGACCCCATCCCAACGAGGCTACTTAAAGAAGCATTACCCGTGGTGAACACTTCATTAATAGATATTATCAATATGTCTTTATTAACAGGTTATGTACCGCAGTCATTTAAAATAGCTGTGATAAAACCTCTTCTGAAAAAACCCACCCTCGATTCTGAGGTCTTAGCCAACTATAGACCTATATTGAACCTTCCCTTTCTCTCCAAGATCCTTGAGAAGGTAGTCGCTAATCAGTTATGTGACTTTCTACATAGGAATAGTCTATTTGAGGACTTTCAGTCAGGATTTAGAAAGCATCATAGCACAGAGACGGCACTGGTGAAAATTACAAACGACTTTCTAACTGCTGCTGACAAAGGACTTGTCTCCCTACTTGTGTTATTAGATCTTAGTGCTGCATTTGACACTATTGACCATACAATCGTTCTACAGAGACTGGAACACTTAGTTGGCATTAAAGGAATCGCACTAAGCTGGTTTAAGTCCTATTTCTCTGATCAATCTCTATTTGTTAATATCAACGATAAATCCTCCAGGTACGCTAAAGTTAGCCATGGGGTTCCTCAAGGCTCAGTGCTTGGACCAATTCTATTCTCCTTATATATGCTTCCTCTAGGCAATATTATTAGGAAACACTCAATTAACTTTCACTGTTATGCGGATGACACCCAATTATACTTATCAATCAAGCCAGACGAAACCAGTCAGTTAGCTAAACTGCAAGTGTGCATTAAAGATATAAAATCATGGATGACCAACAATTTCCTTGTAAGTTGAACTCGAACAAAACTGAGGTTATTGTGCTGGGCGCTAAACACCTCCGAACTTCATTATCCGAAGATATAATTACTCTGGACGGCATTGTCATGGCTTCCAGCACTACTGTCAGAAATCTAGGAGTTATTTTTGATCAGGATTTATCTTTTAACGCCCACTTAAAACAAACCTCAAGAACAGCTTTTTTTCACCTTCGTAGAATTGCCAAAATTAGGAACATCCTGTCTCAAAACGATGCTGAAAAACTAGTCCATGCATTCGTTACTTCCAGGCTGGACTACTGTAATTCCGTATTATCAGGATGCTCAAATAAAACTTTTAAGACTCTCCAGCTGATCCAAAATGCTGCAGCGCGTGTTCTGACAAGAACTAAGAAAAGAGATCATATTTCTCCTGTATTAGCTTCTCTGCATTGGCTTCCAGTAAAATCCAGGATTGAATTTAAAATCCTTCTCCTGACCTACAAAGCTCTAAATGGTCAAGCACCTACATATCTTGAAGAGCTCTTAGTACCTTATTGTCCCACTAGAGCACTACGCTCCCAGAATGCAGAGTTACTTGTGGTTCCCAGAGTCTCTAAAAGTAGAATGGGAGCCAGAGCCTTCAGCTATCAGGCTCCTCTCCTGTGGAACCAGCTCCCAGTCTGGGTTTGGGAGGCAGACACCGTCACCACTTTTAAGAGTAAACTTAAAACTCTCCTCTTCGATAAAGCTTATAGTTAGGAAGTTAGGAGTTGCAGCATTCCCCTGGACCGGCGGGGGAAGGTGTGTAGCCACAGTCATGACGCACCTCCTCCATATCTCTGCTTCTCTTCATAGAAAGCTTACTATATTTAGGGTATGAGGAGTTGCAGCGTGCGCCTAGACCGACGGGGGTGGGTGTGTAGCCTCAGTCATGGTGCACCCCCATCCTATCAATGCTTCTCCCCATAGAAAGCTTACGCATACTTAGGGAGTAAGGTGTCGCAGCGTTAGCCTAGACCAGCGGGGAAAGTTGTGTAGCCACAACCGTCGAACACAGCCTCCCTATGCGGTTATAGTTCTAGACTACCGAGGTCCTTTGACACACTGAGCTCCTCTCTCCTCTCTCTTTCCATCTGTGTGTATTCATGTTCCAGAAATGCTTGTTATTAACCTAGCTCCGGGGAGCTTCCCCGGAGTCCGTATGTTCTTTGTCCCCCCAGCACCATCATCTTGGATCATGATGGCACCTACATCATGGTGGCAGCTGTTGCCGTGGTCCTGCCCTACGACCTGCTGTGCCCCATTACACCCTGCAATGCCCGGCATCGACTTGCTATGTCCGGCCAACGCCCTGCCACGCCCTGTTACACCCTGCTGTGCTCTACGACACCATGAACTATTACAACTACTCTAGTCATTATCTTAATTGTGACTTTTTTATTGCCATTGTTCATCAAACCCCCAACCGGCATCGTCAGACACCGCCTACCAAGAGCCTGGGTCTGTCTGAGGTTTCTTCCTAAAAGGGAGTTTTTCCTTGCCACTGTCGCACTTACACATTCATGCATGCTCTTGGGGGAATCACTGGAATTGTTGTGTCCTTGAAAATTACAGAGTGTGTTCAAGACCTACACTCTATCTGTAAAGTGTCCTGAGATAATTCCTGTTATGATTTGACACTATAAATAAAATTGAATTGAATTGAATTGAATTGAATTTCATCAGCGAAAACCATGACAAAAATATTTATCTTAACGATCTTTCTTTGTCACAACAAAACAAGATTAGTAAAAGTAAAACATAACCTTTGAAAATGTGAACTATGATGAAATGCATTAAACTTTTTCTCTAATATAAAGGGTAATGTGAAAGACGAATGTATGGAGAAATGAACTGAACTGTTTTGATGCAGTCTTATTCAACGAGGTGCATGCATTAATTCGCGGAATGACACACTGTATCCAGCTCCTAATTAGTGAAACAATATCCTCCGCCACCCAAAAGTATCAAAAACAAAATTGATTGGCTAGCTAATTTACATCTACTGCAACTGACACGATAGAGCATAAATCAATTCATGCACATGCTTTATGTTTATATTCTGTAACTGAAGAAAAATAAATGATTGAAGTGCAAAAGGAAGCTACCAACAGCTGAAATTGGATTACTGCATACCGCCAGCGCACAATGCTGTAGTTCTCCTCTCCGCTCCAGGTTTTTTTTAGAGATCAGGAACAGAGATGTATAGTCCAGTTCGCTTGTGGTCCCTTACAAAAACATCAGTCCTGGAACTTTTTCAGAGCAGACATTTGACTCATTATATAGCAGGAAAAGCACCGGTGGTGCTAATAACAATAATGATAGCTCGGTTTCATTTGTGTGTCCCACTGAGCCAACATGCACATAACCAAGGCCTTGAATTAGCACAGCCATAATTTTTAATGTTAGTAGTTACACCTGTGCTTTTCCTGCTATGACATGGTAAAATGGCTGATGTGAAAAAGGCCTGTTGTGTAAAGACTGCAATTAGTTTCACCTACTCAGTCATCTGATTGGAGATCCCACCTTATCAGAATCAGGCCAAATGGACAGCAGCATCTCCAGGGTAAGAGCCTGTATTTCTATTTGAAATATGTACTATATAGGTATGCACCTGTGATCCTTTCAGATGAAAACATCCATCAAATACCAAAGGTTGGGTTACAGTACCTGGACATACAGTGGGGCAAAAAAGTATTTAGTCAGCCACCAATTGTGCAAGTTCTCCCACTTAAAAAGATGAGAGAGGCCTGTAATTTTCATCATACGTACACGTCAACTATGAGAGACAAAATGAGAAAAAAAATCCAGATTGTGGGATTTTTAATGAATTTATTGGTAAATTCCTCGGTAAAATAAGTATTTGGTCACCTACAAACAAGCAAGATTTCTGGCTCTCACAGACCTGTAACTTATTCTTTAAGAGGCTACTCTGTCCTCCACTTGTTACCTGTATTAATGGCACCTGTTTGAACGTGTTATCAGTATAAAAGACACCTGTCCACAACCTCAAACAGTCACACTCCAAACTTCACTATGGCCAAGACCAAAGAGCTGTCAAAGGACACTAGAAACAAAATTATAGACATGCACCAGGCTGGGAAGACCGAATCTGCAATAGATAAGCAGCTTGGTGTAAAGAAATCAACTTTGGGAGCAATTATAAGAAAATGGAAGACATACAAGACCACTGATAATCTCCCTCGATCCAGGGCTCCACGCAAGATCTCACCCTGTGGGGTCAAAATGATCACAAGAACGGTGAGCAAAAATCCCAGAACCATACGGGGGGACCTAGTGAATAACCTGCAGAGAGCTGGGACCAAAGTAACATAGGCTACCATCAGTAACACACTACGCCGCCAGGGACTCAAATCCTGCAGTGCCAGACGTGTCCCCCTGCTTAAGCCAGTACATGTCCAGGCCCATCTGAGGTTTGCTAGAGAGCATTTGGATGACCCAGAAGAGGATTGGGAGAATGTCATATGGTCAGATGAAACCAAAATAGAACTTTTTGGTAAAAACTCAACTTGTCGTGTTTGGAGGAGAAAGAATGCTGAGTTGCATCCAAAGAACACCATACCTACTGTGAAGCATGAGGGTGGAAACATCATGCTTTGGGGCTGTTTTTCTGCAAAGGGACCAGGACGACTGATCCGTCTAAAGGAAAGAATGAATGGGGCCTTGTATCGTGAGATTTTGAGTTAAAACCTCCTTCCATCAGCAAGGGCATTGAAGATGAAACGTGGCTGGGTCTTTCTGCATGACAATGATCCCAAACACACCGCCCGGGCAACGAAGGAGTGGCTTCGTAAGAAGCATTTCAAGGTCCTGGAGTGGCCTAGCCAGTCTCCAGATCTCAACCCCATAGAAAATCTTTGGAGGGAGTTGAAAGGCTGTGTTGCCCAGCAACAGCCCCAAAACATCACTACTCTAGAGGAGATCTGCATGGAAGAATGGGCCAAAATACCAGCAACAGTGTGTGAAAACCTTGTGAAGACTTACAGAAAACGTTTGACCTCTGTCAATGCCAACAAACGGTATATAACAAAGTATTGAGATGAACTTTTGTTATTGACCAAATACTTATTTTCCACCATAATTTACCAATAAATTCATAAAAAAATCCTACAATGTGATTTTCTGGATTTTTTTTCTTCTCATTTTGTCTCTTATAGTTGAAGTGTACCTATGATGAAAATTACAGGCCTCTCTCATCTTTTTAAGTGGGAGAACTTGCACAATTGGTGGCTGACTAAATACTTTTTTGCCCCACTGTATAATGGCACAGCAACAAATAGCACCATTCACTGTCTCGTATACATCTGTACAGAGTTAGGCAAATTCGAATTATTACCTAAATATTAGGAAAACTAAATATAATGCTTTATTTTCCTCCTGTCTATTTGGATTCTGATTTTGTAATACTATATGTTATAATAATGTTTTTTTTTTTTTTTCCATTTCTATTTTTTATCTACAGTGCAACAAACTGTTTTAAAAGTATATTAAAAGATGGATATTAGTATTAATATTTAGTAAAACCTAACATACTCCCTTACACTATGCCAACATGCACAATTCCAGGTGCACAGCCACACACAAAATCTAATGATGACACCTCATCAGCCAAGGGCAAACTGCCAACTACCTCCCACTCTAACTGTCTAAGAAAAAAGCTGTGGATTTGTTGAGGTGCACCACGGTGGACGTCACTATCACACAGCCACCAAAACAGACTTGATGCATTCTGACATACTCAGCTACACTAGTCTTCTCTGCCCAGTGCCAATTTAAAAAAAGAGTAAAACACTTTGCCAGCTAATCATTATAGTGTTCTATCTCTGTTTACTGTTGATCGATTGAAATCTGTAACATCCTACAAAGAAGTCTTCTTCTTCCTTTGGCTATAATTATTGTATTTTACGTAATACTTCTGGATAAAAAAGTATGAACATTTCCTCGACTCCAGGAAATGTTTAGTTATTAAACAATGATGTGGTGCTGGAAAGAAAGAATGTTGTCTTTCTCAGGTTTACCAACATAAGGATTGCATCTTGACCACAGCCGGGTGGCTTAGGTTAAAGAAAACAAAAAACAACAACTCAAGAGTGCAGTAACTAACCCAATGTTCATATGGCACCTCAATTCTAACGTTAGTTAAAGTTGTTACATTTCATTCACATGTTTTCATTATACTGTTTGCACCTCACATGTCTGTTATGCTCTGCACAGTTGAGTGTTTCATTTCATTTGTTACCTGAGTGTAGCCTATGCATTCACATGGTGTGAAAAACCGACATCTCATTATCAAAATGTTCACAGTGTTGGCTGCTTGGCACTGACAATGTATCAGTTATCATGTTGGGAACAGGGCAGGTACAAGATGAGAGGTGTTAATGATATGAGTCTCCTGCAACTTCCTGCAAAGTTACAAAATTATGACGATCGTCCATTCACTGAAATATGTAAAAAATGCCATAGAAATAATGTATTAAAAAAATAATTCTGGAAGAAAATTTAAATTCAAGTCAATCACTTTTTCATAAATCATAAGGTACCTGCTGTTTCCAGCAAGCACCTAAATAGTTTGAAGTCAAACATTTTGTTAAAATTTAAAAAAAGAAATTCTAAAGTATTATTTTCCTGCCTTATAAAAGCTAAAATTATTCTGTTGTAAACTCCAAACATCTGTTGGTTGACCATGGTTTTCCATTTCCACCATACCAACATATTTATCTGTACAGAAAGGCAGTCACTGGGTATTTTCACACACACAAAAGGGACTCACATGTACTGTAGTGTCAGATATTTTGTAGTCAAAAGTCTATAATACAACCCCAACCCTACAACCCAGGGGTTTTATCAATCTTTATAGAGATGACTTTGTTTTTGTCTCTCGGTTATCCTTCAGTGGCCTTGTTTCTGTGTATTGTATTCAACTTAGTTTCAAAGAGCATTCAAAACTTAGAATTTCATTTATGTGAGTGCATTCTAACATGCTCCACAATGGCAATGTTAACACGCAGGTGTTAACATTATTAAAAAAATATAGTAAAAAAATGGATATCAATGTATTACATAGTACAGTAACTGCAGTATATCATTGTTTGCTGGGTAATTAAGCTGTATGATAATTATAGGTGGCAAAAGTTTAAATGAGTATGATGACTTGTAATAGTGAATGTTATAATAACAATATTTATCAAAATAAATATAGTTAACTTTAATATAGTGGAATAGTTCATTGAAACAACTAATTACATTTGGTTAACCATTTCAAAATACTAATATGCATCACGTATGAGCTGTGAAGTTATTAAGTAAAAGAATAATCAAAGGTACCTTACTATACTATGTATAAAAGGTGTCACTTGGCTTTAAAATGAAGCAAGAACTTTTTCTATGTATTACACACTTCTCACCTTAACATTATTCATCTTACACATTGAATACATTTGAATACAATAATTGGAATATTAGCTGCGCACATACAGAACATGATGAATCATAAAAGGTATTAAGACATAGAAGTGTAGAAGTAGCAATAAAAGTAACAGCATATAATATAGCTGCAAGCTTTAGGCCAAATCCCGCAATATCTCCTTTACGTTTTTTGTCATTTCTTGCATAAAAATGCAGTAAACCATAACAACTGGGTCTAAAGGGATGATACGACACCATCTAGATATCTAATTCTGGGTAATGGATGGTAATGACAACCATCCACCACCCTACTAACCAGGGCTGCAATTAACATTACTGTAATCATCACTATAATAGATACAGAAAGTAACGTGTTAACTACTTCAGTGCAGAGACATAGTATTATCCTCATCCTCAAGCTTAGTCCTTTCGTCTCCCCTTGCAGACGCTGACACGCTGTAGTTGCTGTTATTGTGTGACTAAGCGTTTCCCAGTAAGTGAGGGAAATCAGAGGCATTATTGAGGCCAGGACTGGCTTTAGCTGACAATTGTAGCGCAGTGATTCAGCGTCATCTTTCCTATCCTATTCCCATCTAATCTCTTTGTTACCTCTGTCGCCGAAGTGGCTAGATCCCCTCTAATCTGCATGGATGGTAACCCAATTAATTTGTTCCTTATCAATCCATGGGCTCCTTCTCAATGCCTTTCATCATTCAAAGGAGTAAAGGGGATCAAAATGTGAGTGCACAGTTTACACTCCTCAATATGAAATATGAAAAGTGTACAGTCTAAGGTATATAAACTATATATGTGCTGTTATATTACTGATGAATTAATTCACAGAACTAACATTAATCAAGGACATTGCAGTTAGAGGTTTTGGGAGGTTATCGCTACAAACAACACATCTCATTCCATATACCATTCGGTCTACACTGAATCGAATCCTCCTTTTTTTTTCCAGCTGTAATTGCAATGCTGCTGAATATTTAGCCACAGCACACGGAGGGTATAATTGAGACTACCTGTCAGTTCTAATGCCAGTGCATGATGATCATACAGAACACACCATGCTGCAGTTTTCAGTTCAGAGACGTGAATGTTTAAAATCCCAGCAAAGCATCTGAGCCTGAACTTCTAAAGTGGATTTAAACCAGGCACCAACATCTGACTTGTAGCTGAGTGCATTTACTCTTCTAACAAATGAGCTTCCCTCCCAAAGTCCAAACTGGCACCTGTTGACATCCCTCCACTTTATATCCTGTTATGTTGTTCGTCATGGAAAGCACTTCAGTACCTAGAATTTTGTGTCTACGGCTAATGAAAGCTTGCTTGATGTGATTTGATGCACATGGTTTAAAAAGACATGCATTTACAGGAGCAAGAAAAACAAAAAAATCACTATGTCAAACACTGCAGCAATGGTTGTGTTAGGTTCGATTCCAGTAAGTAGCATTTAGTAGATATGTAAGAGGATCAAAGAGATTTCCAAGCATTGGTGACATACTGTAGCAAGCTATGACCTAGTTACAGTATGTTTACAGTTGTGATTTACTGGTTTTAAGTGATTTCTTCCCCACTTGGGAGCAGTGGACACAAGCTATAAAAAGAGGAGCATGACTTTCCTAATTAACAATGTTTAGACTCATACAAAAGTGATACTTCTCAGTCATCACTAATAACACAGTAGAAGTGTGTGGCAGTTTCTGTTAGGGGTGGGGGAAAAAATCGATACAGCATAGTATCGCAATATTTTTTGTGGCAATACTGTATCGATACACAGACGCTAAGTATCGATCTTTTATGATATATGTGTTGGTCAGTTTGTCTGCTTGACAATCCCATTTTGCAGCAATAAAATTGAAGTGAGATGAACAAACAGAGAAATGTATCTTTTTAGGTAAAACAGATGTTGACAAAATTTTCCTTTGGGGACATAATTTGAAATTGGGATAAATTTGAAGTTGGAAAAAAGGTTTCAATATATCGCAGAATATTGCAATATGTTTAAAATCGCAATAATATCGTATCGTGACATAAGTATCGTGACATAAGTATCGTGATAATATTGTATCGTGAGGCCTCTGGTGATTCCCACCCCTAGTTTCTGAATCTGCAGAGACCCTGCCACTTATTTGGAGTCATGTTTCCGGCCTCCTGGTGAATATTGTCCAATATTAACTCTCTTTTAGCTCTATTTTTACTCCACAACTCCTAGGGGAAATATTTGGCTCTTTAGGTACAACACGCTCCACTATGTTTATTAATGGGTTAGGGTTAGGGTTAGTGATGCGCCGCCACCGGTTTTGACTGAGATTATTTAATTTCTCTACAAACAAAAACATATACCATCACAAAAATGTAAAGGATGCTGTATCATTTATATTTTTACTCATTGAACACCTGACAAACATCTGAATAACATGCATCTCACACAAAAAAATATAATTTATTGAATGAATCATATTTGAACATATATGTCAGTGGCTTGTTGATCTTTACATTGTTAGTTCATTTCCTATCCTGGCCTGGGCCACACATTGATACGGTTTGATAAAGTACTTATTGGACTTTAACTTATCATTGCACTTACAAAAACGAGCGTAGCTGTCCTCAATTTAGGTCATCGTGTACGTCTCATCTCCAGTTTTTCCTGCATCAACCTTGTGTGTTTGTGTGTGTGCGTGCGTCAGTCGCCGGGGGAACTGAGCAGCAGCTCCGCCCGCTGCAGAGAGCCGACAGAATTGAAACAGCAGAAGCTTTCAGCAACTTTAGAGTGAAAAATCGTTATAGTGTACATTGATGTTAAAATGTATACAGGTTGGAAGGACGGTCTGAAATATTTTGCACGGTCTTTCGCTGTACGTTTTGTTGGTAAATGTGAGATGTTCGAGTCACACACGTCTCGTCTTCATATCAGAAACAAGGAAATAAATTTGGCGATGTACGTGTGTTACGTGAACCTGTTCTCACTCCCGCTTGGTAAGTGGCTCTCAGCGTCACACACTGACGCAAAGTCTGGCACGTCGACTGCTGTGATTGGTTGAAGTCACAGGAAACTCTGGTTATCGGTCAAATTTGCAGTAAAGTTGCGGTGATCGGTCAAAATTGCGAGTTGCACCGAATTCACAGTGATTGGTTAAATTTGCGTGAATTGTTGCGATAGCAACATCGCAAATTCCTGGAGGGACTGATTGATGCATCTTGGGTGCATTTACTCCTGGATAAGCATTATCAGAATCACAAAAATTCTATCATTTTCACTTATCTTGAACTGTTTCTAAAATCACTTCTTATTTGCTACCTAGTGCATTATATACTTTATGACATTTGAGTATTTAATTATCAGTATCAGCATGTGCACTGCTTTTGCCAGAAATAAAAGAATGCCTAGCAATGCTTTGCCTTTTAAATGTAAATTTAAATTTAAATAATATAATATGTAAATTACAGTTATGCAACACTGCATCTTTCAGCGATGATGGAAAATGATTGCTGATAATAATTGAGAGTTTATTATGGAGGATTTTGTGAAGGTGTGAACAAGGAAGTGATGTGGACAGAGCCTTGATATCTGTTTTAAATCCAAGAACAATTATATTAGTTTTCATCATGGAACGTCTGTAAAAAAAAAAAAAAAACATATGGTAGACATCACGTGTTGAAAATCAAACACCTTTAGAACTAATGTAGAGTCCCTGTTTCCCTTCCCTGCAGTAAAGCACAACCACAGCGAGGATGAGGAGTGGTCAGCCTTGGAGGCGGCAGCCATGTGTGACAGGGATCTATCTCTCTCGCCATCTCCTGTTGCATATTTCATCCTCACTCACCTTTTAGTCGTTATGGAGACTCCAAATGTCACTGATTTCTATCATCCAAATCCCCCAAAGCCCTCATATGGACATTATAGCAGAAAATAAAATCATCCAACACTTTAAGAGCTACAGCACTACACAAAACACACCCGTGGGTGCACTGCACACCGTTTATGATCTATATCACAATTAGAAATCAAAGGTCTCGCTTGGTGAAAAATGTCAGTTGGGTTTGAAAGAGTTCATGTCTTTTTTTCTCTGCCTGGTATGGGAATAGATGGAGAAAGGGTAAATGGAAATAATTCTTTCAAAAGGTTTTTGATATCTTTCTTGACCTCTTGAGTGTTAGCCGTGAGTGGTTACAGTGGTACATGTTGCTAATGTTTTAATTACTGTCACTGTCAAGTATATACAGTGAAAAGCAATTGGCAATTGGGAAATGTTGGAGAAGTTAATAACATTGATCCCTGTCACTCCACTCAAGTGTGCTGTAGTATTAAATCAGAGAATTGTATATGTATACTGTTACAAATTGGAACAGAACTCAAAAGCCTGAGTAACGAATCAGGATCCAATTGTGAATTAACTACAGATATTAAAATATAAAATATTACTTATAAATGGCAGATACCTCATAGAATAACACTAAGTGTATATTTTTCTTTTTTTGGGGGGGGGCATTTTAGGCCTTTATTTTTATAGGACAGCTGAAGACACGAAAGGGGAAAGAAAATGACATGCAGCAAAGGGCCGCAGGCCGGAGTCGAATCTGCGGCCGCTGCGTCAAGAAGTAAACCTCTATATATGAGCGCACACTCTACCAGGTTAGCTACCCAGGCGCCCAGTATCCAATAGTGTTACCACAGTTTTAAGATTAATAGCCAATCTGTGAAACCTGCAGCATCACAGCTTTCAATGTGACATATGAAGCACCATATTACAACTCTGCAAAACCAAAAATCCCTTTAGGGGATTAACTTCAGGCATTTGTCCATTTTATTCCCCACTGCTGATCTAAAAATATGTTACCCCCAAATACTGGCATTATATGGAAGGATGACATATGTCTTTGTGTGAAATACTCCGATGAGACAATTAAAACCCCTGCATATGAAAGCTTAAAGGGCAACTATTATATAGCATTTTCTGGATTATACTTGCATTTTGTGTTTATAGTAGAACACGTTTACATGCTTAAAAAAAAACACAATTTTTCTCATACTGCCCATGGCTGCTGCACCTGTATTCACCCTCTGTATGAGAGGCTCTGTAGGAGCGCAGGTCTCTTTAATCCCTCCTCCCGAAAAAGCCCAGTCTGCTTTGATTGGCCAGTGTGCTTCCTGGAAACTAGGGAGCCGCTCCTTGTTTCACTAGCTAGTTGAAGCTGGAGCTACTGCAACGGAGTATATAGAAGGACTTTGTACTAATAAAGGCTTCTAGACCAAATATTACACATCCGGACATGTCCCCGCAGTAAAGTGACCGAAATTTGGGCAGAAATTACATGTGCATTGGCCAAGATTACAGCTATGTCGTGTTGGCATGTAGCTACTTAATAGTTAGCAGTATGCTAATGTTCGATTGTAGTGGAACAAAGCAGCACTTTCTACCATCAAAATAGATTAATAGACCCAATCGGACATGTTTCAGCAGTAATGTGACCAGGAATTGGGGAGAATTTAACAACACTGGTAGCCCAGATGGCATTGTTTACATGTAACATTAGCTACTATAGTTAGCAGTGGACACTAATAGAATATAGCAGCAATTTCTACAGTCAAAATAGGCAAATAAAGGCTTTTAAACCAAATTCCACATAAACAGAAATGTTTCAGGAGTAATGTGACCCGGAATTGGGGAGAATTTAACAGACTCTGGCAGCCAAGATGACATATTTTACTGCCATTAGCATGTAGTTACAAGTTACATTACAACACTCCAGTCCTGCCTACTTGGAGCAGATGACCAATCATAGAAGGCCGGCTTAGAGTTGCGTAAGGCTTAGCTGAGAGAAGAAAAAGCCGTTGAAACCGGAGCGTTCAGAATAGTTGGAAATCTGAAAGTTTTAGTTCACAGGGATTTGTCTAAATATGTTTACCTCATTATTTGAAGTTTTGGCCACGCTTACCATGAAAATCCAACATTATAACATTTTAGATATGACAAAAAACATGGAAAAGCATAATATGTCCCCTTTAATAAGGCTCTGCCTATCAAAGCAGTCTAGTCTGCCTCCACTTACTCCTGTTTATATGTATGTTTCATATGAGAACAGATAGTAGAGACAGCTCTCAGCTCAAACTAACATACATGTGTAAAATTTAACAATTAACCTTCTGCATCTGTGAGTAACAACTTTAGCTAAATCACTAACTGTTAGTGATGTATAATCACTTTAATTCCCCGCTATAGCTCCACTTAAAATGTGCACATATTCTGCAATTGCATATTATCATTTTTATTGTATTGTATTGCATATCAAACATTATGTTCATTATTGAATCCTATAACTATTAGTGCTGTAATAATCCAGTTTCATCAAACTTTATCCTACAGGGCATTTTAAAAATGATGATGCCTTTAGGAAACCCAACCTAATGTTTTTGTACGAGCCAACAATATAGCTAGAAACAAGTTTCTTTTAAAAGCTTTGTAATTTTCTTGCGTTGGAATTCGTAATTATTACTACACAGAGCTAATTTTCCCCTTCATAAGTTGCTGCTTGTCCTCAAACAAGGCATTATCATGTTTTGCTAATGGTCTGCATAAAACAGTTTGTTAGTTCCAAGTTTCATCTCATTCACAGTACTGTAGCTACAGAACACTACGGTGTAGCGTTTTCTTAGTATTCATGACACAAGGTGTGAAAATTAGTTAGTAGGACTAAGCACTTGCAATACAAATCTTTTTGCAATCAGAGCTGGTATAAACTGTGTTACAGTTTTTGCCTATTGCTTGCACACTTTTTGCAGAATTTGGCTCATCATGTCAAAACTCTACACACAAGACAATCAGACATAGCACCTGGAGATTAACAACTCACATCTATGCCAAAATGAAACACGGCAATCAAAACTTAACACTCCTATCTAAAAACGAAATTCTTAACCATACACACAAGCACCATTTGAATTACTCTTTCATATCACCAGCAACACACTGATGGGCTTTATATAAAACACTGCAGTCTTTGCATTTTCTATTTTCATTGTCATTTTCTCAGACTCAGTCTTCTGTAAAACTCAAAAGTAGAATTTCTGCAGTAATCAAACAAGAGTTTTTACATAAAACAAACATTCTTACAGAAATAAAGAAAAATAGAATCACAAATCAGCAAATACAAAACAAAATTAAAAAAAACAAAAATAATTACTGGATAAATTGCTATTGTGAAGAAAAAAAACATATACTTGTTTTGTGTGTTTGTGTGTGTGTGTGTGTGTGTGTGTGTGTGTGTGTGTGTGTGTGTGTGTGTGTGTGTGTGTGTGTGTGTGTGGTGGGGGGCTGGGGGGCTTATGGATTCAAATCTGGCCATCACAGGCGATATCTCTTCCACGTCCGAATCTTCTCTCTCTCTTTGCCCTCCTCTTACTCTGACTCTCATTGCCTCCATGCTTGCAAAGTTCTCAAAATGGCTTACCTGAGGCCTATTTGTAGTGCTAAGGCTCAGACCAATTGGTGTTCTGTAGTGTCTGAAGTGTTTTCAGGTGTGTACGTAAGTGCCTCCAATTGCCAGATGAGTTTTGCATTTTGAACAGAGCGTTTTCCCAATGACAATAGGAGATTTCATTTTTGAACAAAGTGTTTTAATTTAAGAAAACGCGTGTAGTGTTTCGCAATAAGTGTGTTACAGAATTGCAAACAAAGTGCAAAGTTGACAATGTGTTTAAGCTATGGCTGCACTGTGTTTAAGGTATGCTACAAGAAGTTTAGGTATTGTGCTTTGGTCTAAGCATTCCTTTTTAGTGTGTAAGCAATGGGCAAAAACTGTAATAATGATGACATTGTTTACGTTTGGAAAACAAAAAAGGGAAACATATCTAATGTAACCAGCAGGGTAATTTAGGAAAGCACTAGACATCTTATTTTAAAGTGAAACTATGCATCTTTTGCAGGGCAGACTATGTGGCCACAAGTAACAATTATAGAATAATGGTGAATGCTAAAATAGTGTAACAGTTGAACAAGTCATAACATCTTCAAAGTGACTCAGTGATATATATATATATATATATATATATATATATATATATATATATATATATATATATATATATAAAGTTTTCTAACATTAGCCACCATAAACTAGTGGTCATACCAAACTAAGTAAGGCTGTAGCTGTTTGCAATTTTGAATGGCATATGCACATTGTTTTGATCAGCTAATACATTTGTGAAAGTTTTAAGAGCTTGTTTTGTCTAACACAGGGTCAAAATAGCAGTAATATATAAAACACGGGTGCCCATTATGTTGATCGTGACCGGTGGATCGCAAAGGTAGTGTGGGTAGATCGCAAGGCATTAAAAAAATATAGACGTCAGCCTATCATCCATCCTCAGTATGACATTTGTCACTTGATTGACATACAGGACAACCAGAGGGAAATTCCTGCAAAGATTTCGAGAGCTCTGTCCGGAGACTAAAGAGTTTTTCCTTGTATCTAAACTAGGGCTGTCAGCGTTAACGCCTTAATCGCGATGCGATTAAGGGCTGACGCGATGCGATTAATTTTTTTTAATCGCATTAATCGCATGTCGGCATTTATTAATTTATTTTACACTTCACTCAGCTTTGTGCCTAACACGCTACTATTTTGACCCTTTGCAGCACCGTTACTTATCATCAAGCTGCCACTTCCTCCTAACACATCCTGCTGCTGCAGGCTGCAGGCATGATGGAGAAAGACAGCAGCAATGAAATCCTGAATGGTGCTTTTTATTTTCCAAAAATCCTGGATGGCTCGTAGACAAGTTGAAAGCCAAAATGCACATTGTGTAAAGCCGAATTAAAATATCACCAAAGCACGTCAAGCTTGAGCTACCACCTACAGAGCTATGCATAGTAGTACAGTTAAGGTGATGCTACCCGCTAGCATAGCGTGCTACTTGCCGACCTGTGAATGAAACCAAATCCCAAAAAATCACTACAGTTCTTGCAAAAGGGTGGCAAATAACTGCAGACCTGTCAGCATCGTAGAGGACTCGGGTCTTAAAGACTTACTACAGTTGGCATGTTCTGACCTGTCTCGTTGCCGTTGAGGTGGACAGTAGAAGCCTGTATGACACGGAAAAGCAGCCACACTGGAACTGCTGCAAGGTGCTGCAAACGCTGTCTTATTAACCGGTGATCACTGGACGTCAGTGAGTAATCAACATTATTTAGGAGTTACTAAACACTATATTGACTATAGTAAGGATAGGAATTTTTAGTTTTTTTAGTTATGTACTTGGATGAATTGTGCAATAATGACAGATTCACACATTTTTCTTTTGTTTACAGTAAATAAATAATTACAAATCTTAAAATCAAGTTCATAAAGTAACTTTCTTTGCATTCATTTGATTCCCAATCAAGATACACTGGTACAAATTGCTTTCGATTGTTAATATGTACTTAAAAACTGTTCTGAAATGCAAAATAATAGAATTTTAATCATGTGATAAAATATGTGATTAATCGCGATTAACTATAGTAGTTCAGCGATTAATCGCAATTAAAAAAAATGAACAGCCCTAATCTAAACATGCAGAATACAACCAACTAAATGATGATCAGTGGCTACTAGACTTAGCATTTTTAACCGATCTAACCAATATGTTGAATGACCTTAATGTTGCTAAAAGCTGCAGCGCCATGATTTGTAGGGGTGGGGGAAAAAATCAATACAGCATAGTATCGCTGTATTGATACTGTATTGATACACAGACGCCAAGTATCGATCTTTTATGATATATGTGTTGGTCAGTTTGTCTGCTTGACAATCCCATTTTGCAGCAATAAAAGTGAGATGAACAAACAGAGAAATGTATCTTTTTAGGTAAAACAGATGTTGACAAAATTTTCCTTTGGGGACATAATTTGAAATTGGGATACATTTGAAGTTGGAAAAAAGGTAATAAATTGCAATATATCGCAGAATATTGCAACATGTTTAAAATCGCAATAATATCGTATCGTGACATAAGTATCGTGATGATATCGTATTGTGAGGCCTCTGGTGATTCCCACCCCTAATGATTTGGCATTCTTCCAGAACCTCGTATCAGTACTGGAGATGCAAGGGAAGGCGTGTGCACAACTTGACAGTGGACGCTACACAGAGCAGATTGAAAACTGCCTGTCAGACTTTAACAAACGGTTTCAAGACTTTGCTTTATTGGAGCCAGTCTCTCCATTCATGTGCTACCCTTTTCGGGAAGATGCTGAGGTTGATTTACTTGCATAAAAAATTGCAACACTGTTTCACCTGAACTCGTCTGGAGTGGAGGATGAGATCCTGACACTACAAGCTGATATTGAGCTCAAGTCCAGGACTCATGGACAGTTTTGGAACTTACTCACACAGGAAATGTACCCTGACATATTTATGTGAGTCAGCATTTTCCCAAGATGAAGGTTATTAAGTCCAAATACCGTTCCACCATGACTGATGATCATTTCACAGTGTGCTTGAGGCTGGTTATCAGCAGCTATTGTCCAGACTATGCATCCCTGGCTGATTCCATTCGGTGCAAGTCATCGTAGTGAGGTGATGACAAAAATGTTGAGGTTGTATTGTGCAATATGGGTTTATGCATTTATGCAAGGTACACCAACTTATATTGTACATATAAAGAAGTTTCAATATATTTATAAATAAATATATGTTTTGCATTTTTTATAGTAGGTAGATCATTTTGACTTGGTCATTTGGTCAAGTAGCTCGCAAGCTGAAAAAGTGTGCTCACCCCTGATATAAAACAATACACTAGGTTTATATAAACAATTGATATGGGGGTTAGGTTTACTCTAACTCTGCATTTGCATTGGTGCTATAGCGCCAATAGTTTGATTTTTGTGTAGAAATATCCAGTTGGAAAATGCATATTTTGGAGTTGTGAATGTGTTGCAGAACTTATAAATATCTGTTTACAGAAAGAACTAAACAAGCAGGCAGGTAAAAGAAAATCACTACAACAAGAAATAGTATATCAAAGAAACAAACATAAAGCAGAGTTGTTTCTTGACAGATGATTTGAAGGAGAACACTATTTCAGCCGGTGTAACAAAGCCAGCATCAGTAGAGCCCTGCCAGAGGCTCAAAGGCTGAACAATGGCTCACAGATGGTTAAAAGGTCCAGAATATAGCTAGGAGCAAGGCCTTGACAAGCACTAAAAGTTATCAATCACATTTTTAAATCAATCATGAAACTGACAGGCAACCAATGTAAGGATGCCAGAATAAGAGTAATGTGGCCCCGTCTCTTTGAGCTGATTAAACGCCCTGCTGCAGCACTGAGCCGCGGCTTGTTGGTAAATAAAGTGTCATAGTAATACCAGAAAATATAAAAACATTAATGACTCTTTTATGTTAATGATAGACATGGCTAATATAATTTTGGCAATATTAAAAACGGGAGAGAACATGACTGAATTAACGTTGCTCAAGGTTTCACCTCGATTGAAGATGCTACAGTGTTTAAGTGCAGCCTTCATAATATTTGTCAGAGGATAAAGAGACTGCTGAATTTGTCAAGTTATCATACGTTCACTTGTTAAAGCTCTTAAACATCCGGCCCATTTATGCCTGCCTGAATTACAAAATGGCTGCTGAAAGATTAATATCGTCTTTTTTTTACTCTGAGGTCAGACAGAGTTTTCAGGGTTGAAAACATTGCAGTGTGCTGTGTCACTCGTGTATTTTATATGCTGACTTCCCTGCTCAAGGGTAAAAAAGAGTTTCTACGTTCTTAAGTGGCAAAACCGATGGCCCTCCAGGGACAACACTGAAGTTGTAGTTGGCACTAGCTATCAAAAATCTTGAAAAATTTAAAAGAAAAAAGGCCATTTGTTGTTTTTTACACCTTGCAAGGGCGTCCGTATTCATCTTTGAGTTACCTCATCTCTCTGACCTTTTATGCACTGCAGCTTCTCTTGTGCATGGTTTGGTCTTGCATACTGAATTTTCTAAACTTCTCTCTGAATCAACCTCCCTATTCACAAGGAAGCTTTATGAAACTGACCAATTTTACAGCCTTCCACATAATGATAAAATAAGCTTAGGTATATCAGCATTAGTCATAATTTTCCTGTCTGAATGATCTAACACTGGTTGAACACACTTTGATAATATTAGTTGGACAGTGGACCCATGTGCAATAGTTTGGCATTGTAGTCACAGTAGAGATTATTAAAAGTGCAAATGTAATGGGCCATGATGTTAAAATTGTATTTTATTTAATGGAGTTGTTATCTGCTTTTATGTTTCTTCACGGGAAAAATCTTTATCATCAGGTAACCAATAAGCCATGAAAAGTGACTGTGACCACAACACTTCCCTGTGGAAGGGTGTGCCAGATTTTGACTAGTCTGATATCTCACAAAATATGATGAATAAAAAACAAACACATAAATCACTAACTTAATTATTTTTAATATTACACAGACAAAATAACAACGGTTTCTTTCCTTACATAAAAAATATCTCAGATGAGTGTTCAAAAATTATTATAGCATACCAAGTAGTAGTAGTAGTCAATAACACATGCACAGTCCTAAATATTCACTGTCTCACAAATTGTGCATTAGTCTGCAATTTAAAATTTGTCCCCAAGAAATACTTAGTCCCGTTTTAGTAATATTTGCAAAAAAAACTACAGCAACCTTCTGCTTTAGAAAATGATTTAACCTTTAAAGAAATTAAAGTATATATTCAGGACCTATTTTTTAACATGTATGTTTTCAGTAGGAACAAATGGACTTTGGGCTAAGTGCTACAGACATGCTGGAAAGTCAGCATTTATAACAACATTCTGTCTTGTTGACACAAAATAATGTAACAGACACTAAATACTAATGTTTATATTGCAAAACATGATATTCTCCAATTCTTATTGTATTATAGGTGGCTGAAATTGATAATAAAAGTATTGCTTTTTTTTAAACAAATCTCATGTAGAGCCTGCCTTCTGCATCATGATACATGCTGCAGTATATTGAGATATATACTCAATATTGAGATATATACTCAATATATATCAGTGCACATGCTCACTGTACTTGAAGTTTAATGGGTGATTGGTGTAACACATCAGGCTGCACTACTAAGAAACCCATTGGGTCATTTTAGCGGTGCATGGGAAAGACATAGTGTGAACTAAGTTGACAGTCATCAACATTTGGCATACATGTCGGCTTTAGGAATTTAAGCCATCAATAAATGGACTTTGGGAATAGAAGTCTCAAAACAGCCTGTGCGGTTCTACAGTATCTCTAGAAGACTAGTAAAAGAATTGTCACAAAACAATCCGATGACGATTGTTTTGTGCTTCGTATCCAATCATCTACTGGCTTGACCTCTGAGTTGATTCTGAAAGCAGTTACGAGCGCTCGGAGAACAAAGTGAAAAAAAGCAGGGTTCAGTTCACTATGTTCTAAAAGTTTAATGAGACACACAATAATATATACAATTTCTAACAATAGCTCCAATCAATTTGATGATGTGAGAGTAGATAGATTAGGAAGGGGCACCAGAGGAAATGCGGATTGGTTCAAGGTAGGTTTACGCGGATAAATATTAAGAAAGGAAAACAGTGAAACAATTTATGATACCAATTTATGATATGAATTTAAACAGATGAGATAGGCTGCGTTCGGATTTTTCACACAATTGAATGTAACATATTCACAACAGTTTGTTCCTCAAGTTTAAAATGCAGTGTTAAAAGAAGTGTTCCTCGTGTTAAAAAAACAAGGAAAAAAGTCCAAGGATTTGAAGCACTCACTGGCGAACCATCAAGATAGTGCCTTAGTCTCCTTCTCTTTATAAGTACAGTATCTGTTTCACAAGGTAACAATTAAATTGCAGCTGTCAGCAGTGGAGATATTAAACTCATTCCCGGTTCTGTCTCCCTTTCTGCTGACGGTGACCTTGTGGGTAGACGGGGGCTGGACGCTGAAGCCTCATGCTGGTTTAGAGGGTTTGCGCGCTCCGTCTCGTGGGGAGCCAGCCATCTGGGATAAGGATATTCATCACAATGAAACAGCACACACACAGCCACTGGCACAGACACTATCATCATCACCATCACCATCATCAACACTCGCCAGCATCATCGCATGTTCCCAGGCTCTGTGAAAATCCTGGACCGCCAGCCCTACTGTCTCACAAGCTGATGTCATGCAATGTCATCTAATCCCCAAAGGTGACTGTATTGGCTGACTGCCAGTATTATATTTGTCTGTTGTTTTTTTTATTTAAAATTTTCAATTCTGCTCAAACATACAGTGCCTTGCGAAAGTATTCGGCCCCCTTGAACTTTTCAACCTTTTGCCACATTTCAGGCTTCAAACATAAAGATATAAAACTGTATTTTTTTGTGAAGAATCAACAACAAGTGGGACACAATCATGAAGTGGAACGAAATTTATTGGATATTTCAAACTGTTTTAACTGATAAAAAACTGAAAAATTGGGCGTGCAAAATTATTCAGTCCCCTTAAGTTAATACTTTGTAGCGCCATCTTTTGCTGCGATTACAGCTGTAAGTCTCTTGGGGTATGTCTCTATCAGTTTTGCACATCGAGAGACTGAAATTTTTGCCCATTCCTCCTTGCAAAACAGCTCGAGCTCAGTGAGGTTGGATGGAGAGCGTTTGTGAACAGCAGTTTTCAGTTCTTTCCACAGATTCTCGATTGGATTCAGGTCTGGACTTTGACTTGGCCATTCTAACACCTGGATATGTTTATTTGTGAACCATTCCATTGTAGATTTTGCTTTATGTTTTGGATCATTGTCTTGTTGGAAGACAAATCTCCGTCCCAGTCTCAGGTCTTTTGCAGACTCCATCAGGTTTTCTTCCAGAATGGTCCTGTATTTGGCTCCATCCATCTTCCCATCAATTTTAACCATCTTCCCTGTCCCTGCTGAAGAAAAGCAGGCCCAAACCATGATGCTGCCACCACCTTGTTTGACAGTGGGGATGGTGTGTTCAGGGTGATAAGCTGTGTTGCTTTTACGCCAAACATAACGTTTTGCATTGGTGCCAAAAAGTTCGATTTTGGTTTCATCTGACCAGAGCACCTTCTTCCACATGTTTGGTGTGTCTCCCAGGTGGCTTGTGGCAAACTTTAAACAACACTATCTTTAAGAAATGGCTTTCTTCTTGCCACTCTTCCATAAAGGCCAGATTTGTGCAGTATACGACTGATTGTTGTCCTATGGACAGAGTCTCCCACCTCAGCTGTGGATCTCTGCAGTTCATCCAGAGGGATTGTGGGCCTCTTGGCTGCATCTCTGATCAGTCTTCTCCTTGTATGAGCTGAAAGTTTAGAGGGACGGCCGGGTCTTCGTAGATTTGCAGTGGTCTGATACTCCTTCCATTTCAACATTATCGCTTGCACAGTGCTCCTTGGGATGTTTAAAGCTTGGGAAATCTTTTTGTATCCAAATCCGGCTTTAACCTTCTCCACAACAGTATCTCGGACCTGCCTGGTGTGTTCCTTGTTCTTCATGATGCTCTCTGCTCTTTAAACGGACCTCTGAGACTATCACAGAGCAGGTGCATTTATACGGAGACCTGATTACACACAGGTGGATTCTATTTTTCATCATTAGTCATTTAGGTCAACATTGGATCATTCAGAGATCCTCACTGAACTTCTGGAGAGAGTTTGCTGCACTGAAAGTAAAGGGGCTGAATAATTTTGCACGCCCAATTTTTCAGTTTTTTATCTGTTAAAAAAGTTTGAAATATCCAATAACTTTCGTTCCATTTCATGATTGTGTCCCACTTGTTGTTAATTCTTCACAAAAAATTACAGTTTTATATCTCTATGTTTGAAGCCTGAAATGTAGCAAAAGGTCGAAAAGTTCAAGGGGGACGAATACTTTCGCAAGGCACTGTATACTGTAAGTGGTTGCTTGAGGTTTTATGTCAAACTACAAACTAGTGACCAGGTTTTAATGTCATAAGCTACGCAACCTATACGTCTTTTTACAAAAATGAATGCAACTCTTATTGGGAATTCAAGCAGGAACACAGTTTATTCTAATATTGTCATTTAACTGGCAAACATCAGTATTTGTTATATGTATTGTTCACAGGCTTCCCTGTCAACCAATGATCATGTAAAACTATTCACCTATTGAACATATTTCAATCTGGCACATAGCCCATAAACCTGTCCATTATGACTATTAATCATGCAAATGTTACACTCACCACTTCCAATGTTGAGATTTAGGGAAATTAGGACTTTCAGAAAACAATGCATATCAGGGCAAGCTGTGAGGGCTTCCTACAGCTTCCCATATAAACATGGTTATTACATGAATTATTTCCAATGTTTGTCAGTTCAGACCAGAAGTAAACACTGTCACCCTCTGGAGAGGCCATTATGGCTCACTGCATAGGGAGTCTATGACAGTTTTTCTTAAAATATTTAAATTACTTTTCCTTTTATGTCTTTCTGCAGTCATTGCAGTCTATGCCACCTCACTCCTCCACCATACCTCCACTGGTGTCATGGCCCTGTACACTATACCGTTCTCCAAATAGCTTTTTACCCCTATGATTTGACCTATTTGACGTGATGAATGCCAAAGTCTCTTGATTCGTTAAAATAAAAGCACTGCTCTTTGGTCTCTTTTCGGATTTTACTCATAAACAGTTCTGTGATCTGCCCCCCTTACTTAGCTAAGGTTAAGGAAAGCTTGGCTTAATATTATAAAGAAACAAACTATTGTTTTCATTGTCGTAGTCATGCACATTTTGCATGCATTTCACTACAACCTCTTTCCTTAGACATTTGTCTGGCAACCTTACTTTGGCCTTCGCTACTGAACATAAACATATAGTATCATTTGAGCTAATTCAAAAATGCTCTCTTCAAATTGCGGAGAGATTGTTATTAGCACAACCACGTTTGGTAACTTGTAAGGAAAATGTAAAAGGAGTTTGCTTTAATCATATAGAGGGTTTTTTCAATGGTCACTGAAGAAGAAAATGTATATATGCCTGCATCCATCCAGCCACAAAAACACATTTACAAAACCATTCTCAAAAACCTGCAAATGTGTGCCAATGAGCAGACTTAGTAGAAGTCTTGGTGTGTTTTATGTCACTTAATCACCGTTACAACTGTTGTGTTGTGTTTTTGGATCATCTGTTTTTCTCCCCCTAATGTTTTTGTTAGACCAGTAATTATTGACATTTGTCAGGTGTGTGGTTCCTTGATTAACTAGGGTGACAGTTTGCAATTGGTCCATTAGCTGAAGGCACTTGCAGCTGACTGGCTGTATAGAGCTGACTTGTGATGTTGGGGCAGAGCTGGTTCTTCCTCACCCCTTGATCCAGCTACAACAACCTTCTTTGTATGCTGTATGGTGATGGTGGTGTGAGCTGTCTGTTTGTTTTCTCACGTGATGTAAGTTTGGTAGGTCAGAAACTGCTATTTGGTTTTCTTTGCGTTTGTTTTATGTGTAAAAATAACATGAAAGTATGTCATTGTGTATCAGCTATTCTTTTACGGTCTAGTATGGGGAATTGAACAAAAAGAGTTGCGTTCATATTCTGTGTTAGCCTTCCCCAGATGGTGAACAATCATATCATTGAGAAATGCTTATAGTTCATTTATGAAATGCTGCTAATTTCCAAAAAATAACACTGAAAGGTAAATTTGAGTTATACAAAACATTTAAAAAATTAATATTCACACTAATTTCAAAGTATCACAGCCTGCAAGGAAAAACTGTGAGGACGGTTATAAATAGATACGGTATGACGGATTTCGCAGCTGTCTCTCTTGTCTGTCAAAGAACCTTCAGCCTTGACTGTCACATGAAGGCAGAGATATGTACATATTTCCTCAGAAATGTGCTCATGCAACATTCTGATCTTTCAAATAAAGGAAAAAAAAAAATCATGATTATACATCATCACTTGTCAAAATACATATACAATATACAATCTTATTGTGTAAAAGGATGAAAATATAAAACTGATGTTTGTTCTCAAGGAAGAACAAATTGTCCATACATATTTCACTGACCCTTCTCTCCATCTGCTTGACTGGACGGCTATGAAGGATGATTACTGGTGAATGACAATGGCTCCACCAGAATGGCACCCTGAATCACATGCATTATTAAAAAATGTCAGCTCTGCCTGCATGTTTGCATCCCCGCACCCAGTGACAGGCTGAGCACCAAGACATACTTGTCATGCATGATCATGAACTTGTTATGAAATGGCCAAAGATTCTAAGAAAGCTAGGGGGGAGGGGATGTATCTTAATAAAACATTCACAGAAATGGACATGCTTTGTTTTAGTTGTTCACCAAGTTTTTTAGCCTGAGCAGGAAATCTGTTAACTATAACAGCCAGTTTGGATCTGGTGTGTATTTGTAATTTCATGATGTTGTAATGTTTCTTCACTTATACATTCAGTAAGTGTCTTGAGGTGTAAAAGGCGTCATAAGCACTATTCACCCACACCAATTAGTGCTAAGAGCGCATTACCATTTGTTAGTAACTTCTTTATGGGGGTATTTTTTTTTTAAACCTCCACATGTTTGTTTTAAAGGAAGAAGAGGTTATGAAAAGAACTAATTCTGAGATTAGTGTGATCCATTGTTTTGCAATGGAGAGATTAAAGACACCAAGCCTTGCAGCATTGCTACCTTGACTGTTGCTCACCTTTGAAATTGTACGTCTCGACACTGCACTCAAATTACAATCTTTATTTTGTTTGTCGTGACCTTTTAATGCTCAACCAATGAGGTGACATCTGTGTTTGACCTAACCAGAATGCAATTCAATGAAGTAAAGGGTTGAAAAAGGTTTCATGGACTCAAACCCTTTTTGATCGAAGGAAAGACTCCTGCCAGAATCTTCTTCTGTGTTACACTGACATATATGATACATAACAGTGTTCAATAGGCTTGTTTCATTTTTTTTTCTCCTTCCCTGCATGTTTCAGCTACCTGTCACATGTTGGTGACCTACGCTTTACATTGCCTCTGCACTGTGCTCTAAATGTTTTAAATGATTTCTCTGATTTTGCCATGATGGTTAATGCATGCTGGTTCCCCTCAGGTTCCATCACACTGATCGTATTTGGATTTTTCTGGTGCCAAACATCTGCCAAGATAGCAGCGAGCAGGAAACCAAAACCTGGACATCACAGCACTCCTTCAATAACCGTTCATCCCCATTTAATCTCTCCAGTCTGTGGTTGCTCTTCATACTTTTCAGTACGATGACAAAACAGTCTAAACAGACAATGCAGTCCTGCTCATAGCTAGCCAATGACAAATGTGTCCAATTGAATTGACTCTTACTTCTATTAGAGTAGTTAACACCATATTCCTAAATCCTGTCCACAACACGCATCCTATATGTTGCATGGTCCACATATATTAGAATTCCTATTTTAAACTTGTTGAAATTCATAGAGGATAGTGATTTGTTGTGGCGCTCTGGCGGAGAGGTAATTTCCAAGATGCATGGCTTTATTTGGCCATGCAGACGTGTAGTGTGTGCTTCATTAATACAGGTGTCACACCTGAGGTGCAGTGATGTCAGATGTTAACATTTATACTAAATTACTTTATTCATAATGGGAAGTTTTGCAAGGGCTGCATCTGGCTTGCAGTCTGCAATCTCTATAGGCTCTACTGACATATTTCAAGATATGAAATCAGTCAGAGGGTGATTCATGGAGATGATTGCTGTTGGCTGCTTTTTAATTAGGCTCTCTTGCAAGTTTGTTGCATCATTGTGACTAATCTAAAATTGTTAAGAAATTCTGTAATTAGTAAACATTTTAAATCTTAAGCAGAAGCTCTGTCTGAGGGTCCCAGAAACTTTATGAAGCTTTGATACAAACAACCATACCGAGGTTGTTAATTTTCATGAGCAAATCAGTGTAGTCACACATTGTGAATATTTTACATTGCATTAAAACTCAATTTCATTATCTTCATATTGCTCCATATTGCAGAAACATTTGCAGTGTTGCCTTGACTGAACTAAAAGTTTGCATGCTCATTTATACCTTACGTCACTTCCATAACCTTTTGACATTTCAAAGCCAAGGACTGTGTATAATTTACAACATGCATAAAGGATGATTTTCACCCAGCAACAGTGTTGCATTGTTTATGCTTACTGTGATCCATCTATCATGCTAAGTAATCCCTAGTTTATTGTGCTGCAGTTAACTTTTGCAACCAAAGGATCAATAGTGTATTGTGCTTCATAACAAGCTCTGCTGAATTGCTGATAATTAAGACATACCATACTGTATGAGTCAGGAGCTGTGTTATGTGATCTTGCATGCTGATGAATGCTGAGGTTTGAAAACTTATTCTTTGGTTAAGTAAAACATAATATACACTACACAATACATGTGAAAAAGACAGCTATAATATGATACATTTTTGTATATTATGAATTCCAATGGGTAATTTATTTTGTTGATAATATTGATTAAAGGCACCATACATATTCGGTGTTGAAGAGGGAGAAAAAGGCGATATTCTCTTATATTCTCTTCTCTTGTCAAGAAATCCCATAAAAGGTCAAAATCAACAATGAATTGATCCTACCAATAAGTTTCACCAATTTAGCCGAAGCCTGGTGTTTTTATTGTACTAATAATAAAAAGAGTCTACAGCCACGCTGGTGGCTTTGCGAGGCTGTACTTAGGCACAGTAGTGCTTAGAGCTAAATGCTTATGTTGGCATGCTGACATGCTGATGTAGTAGTTGTACTACTACTACTAAGTAGTTGTTTACCATGTTCACCATCTTAGTGTATTATATTAGCATGCAACATTTGCTGCTTAACTTTAAACACAAAGCACAGCTGAGGCTTATGGGATTTTTTTGTCAGTCAGTAGAATTTATCCTCTGGGGATTAATGGCATGTTTAATGGCAATCAATCTAATAGTTGTTGAGATATAAGAACATGTCACAGTCTAGCCTATAAATCATCATATAATGAAGAATAAAACATAAAATGGATTAGTCATAAAGCTCACCTAAATCAGAACAAACAAAGCCTTTTCTTTTTCAAGGAAACCATCAAACCTCTCTTTTTATAGGTTAAGCAACTTCTCATAGGAAAACACTGTTGTTGTCATAAAGTGTTTGTAATTTAGATTCTTACCAAACATCAAACAGATCTTTCCTTTTACATCGGGAACTATTTGCTTTGAGCATTACATGATGAAAACAAGGACAAGGTGATTTGTTAGTCATTTTGACTGTGAAGGCTCTTGCACACCTTTACTATCTTGTGATAGAAAATAAATTCCCTGCACACTGTCCTATTTAAGGAACGTTCGGTATTTATGGAATGGACCACCGGAGGAAAATAGGGGAGGGTCATGTCTTTTTATTCATTGTTGAGGGGAGGGACACCCAACGTTTCGTCCCCCATTACTTTTGTATTCATGAAAACAGCAAAATTTGAAGTGGCTTGTTTGGTGCATATTTTTACATGTAGCTCTCATTCTCAGCCCCCCATCACTAGCAGATGGGTCCCTCCCTGTTTAGTCAGCCAGACAATTTGAACTGTAGCTTTGTAGAGACCGTGGGATTTCCTAAACTGAATAAATCCTGCCCGCACTTATAAACACAAAACTGCTTTGCTAGCACCATCGTGTTGTAACTAAGACATCTGCTGAAAAATAATTGTATTCATTAGCATGATTGCCGTACTGTTTAGTTCAAAAACATCCAAAACACCAAAGTACAAAAACATAGCGGACCAGACACAAGCTTTTATTTTGAAAAGTCAAAGCTCTGGGACAGCACCAGCCGGGAGAGCATGAGACGGGAGGTCTCCAGGCTGCAGCCATACCCGAGTCAAATATCCTTTCGGTCCCAGGGATTATTTGTGAAATTGTGCAAACGACAGCCTTTTCAAGGCATTTGAGAAGGAAGGAGTGGTAGCATGCAAGCTCCCAAATTGACACTGGTCTGAGAAATGGAGTTTTGGATAATGTTCAGCTTCGGCAGCTTTACCTATATGCTAAAATATACAATGACTGAGGAAGCCTAGTGATGAGACCATAGCAACCAGTTCATGTGTTGAATTTGTTATTAACCAGTGTGTTGGTCTCATTGTTTTATTGTTTTATTTCATGTGAATACTAGTTTACTAGAGGAGTAACATAGTATTTGAAGTAATGCAGTAATGCAGGAAGTGTGCATTTAGTTTCCATGCTTATTGTGTTTCCACAACAATGTTAGTGAGTAAATCTACTGAAATGGCCACCATAACAGTGGAGTGTGATTTGTAAAATGAGAAAGCATTCATCCAATCATTTTGGAGGGTCATAGAAAAATGTATTGCTGGCAAAGGGAGGGTCAAGTCTATTTTGACTAAAGATCCCAAAACTCCTCCGGTAGCCCCTTAAATAAATAATGAACAGTCCCTTACCTGCAATAAACTTTTATTTTTAAATACATTTTGGTTTTTGGAATTTCTTTAGGTAAAGCTCTTTTCTCTCTCACCTTAATACTGCCATTTGACATTGTTTGATTGTCACACATTCAGAGCGGTTTGACTCCCATGATGCTATATTTCACATGAAAATCACGTCAGCTTTCATTAAAAAAAACCCTGAAAGATATGAACACATGCTCATTATTTTTTTGTTTTTCTGACACCTGTGGAGAAGATTGGTACTGTACTGTAAGCCACTTGTTTCCTTTCAGAAGGCTCGGCAACACAAACACACCTAATAACAGGGGTACTCAGATGCTCTCCTGCCATGATGTTGGAAAAATATTCTACTTGAGTGTCCACGCTGCTGTTGCTCTCCTCACCCACCCCCAACCTCTATCCCTGCTGCTATCCAGTGCACTTTCCCTGCATTTCTCTCCATTTCCTGTGCCACTGCTCCCATCTACTCTCTCTCTTTCCCCTCAAACACACCTTCTTTATTTCCTCTCTTTCCTACATCTCTCTCTGCTGTCTCTGTCTCTGTCCGAACTTCTACCTCGCTCTCTCAGATAAGGATGCTTTGGACCCACAGCGTGCGTGGGTGAGCGACCCCTA
Source organism: Zingel zingel (assembly GCA_023566125.1). NCBI lineage: Eukaryota > Metazoa > Chordata > Actinopteri > Perciformes > Percidae > Zingel > Zingel zingel. The sequence goes on along the minus strand of CM042323.1, from coordinate 28,529,693 downwards.
AAAGCAAAGGGCTACTCTTGCCACAGGTGAATCACTTTGCTTTGCTTTTATCTGGCTGCCACTGAGCTCCACGAAGTCAGGCATTTGTGCATGAGCAGGAGCAGAGGGTTTCAGATGTCCACGTTGTATAGCCAAACAGCTATGAATAATGAAACAGAGGTGAGATATAAGAGGTAGACATTCAACACACACTTTCCAATAGGGTTTTCAATGTCCTTAAATAGTTGGAGAGGAAAATGTTGCTTTAACAAGACATAGAGTACCAATACTGTGCTAGGTCTTTTAAACACTATGAATATTAGTTTGAATATAAAATTAAATCTCTTTTTGGAGCTGAGGGGTGCATCAGTTTTCTTCTTGTGAAGTGAAGATTCCAAGGTGGCCTATTTAAGAATCCTATCTAAAATTCATTCACTCCTCAAAATTCTGATTCATCCCAACTTGCTCTGACACTTCTCCGAGTTAAAAAAACAACAACTGCTGAGTCCCAGCAAGCTTCCAAACAGTTATACTGGCCTGCAATATTATGGGAGACATCTCAAGGTCTTCCAGAGCAGCTCTCTAGGGTTGCCTAGCTACCAGGCAATTGCATGTCTCACAGCTCCCACTCTTTCCTTGTGTCTTGTTCAACATGAACTGAATGCTTGCATCTCTACAGGGAGAGAGAGGCTATCTGCCAAACACTACAAAGGAATACACATCAACACATGTTAATCATGCGCAATACAAGGTCCCTTCCCTTATCATACAAAAGGGGTCTTTCACTATATAATTAAAGGCTGACTGGGATTGAGGAAGTCAGTATAATGTCAGTGCAGCCTTTAATAAACTCTCTTTTTCATATTATGTAAATGAGTGGCTCAGCAGCACATATGAGGAAGGCATGATTGGCATTGGATTGACACAATGATTTTTAATATGACAATGTAATTGTGTGTGTCATATATTATTTAGGCTATCTATCTGTGAGTACTCTGGTGGCAACAACCTAATGATTAAATAATAAATATTATTTAATAATGAATACCATGGCACATACAGGTATGCAGCAAAGTAATACATTTTCAGTATTATTATAATATATACTTTAGATACATTGTAAGAGAGATGAGAGTGAGGCAGAGGCAAACAACCGCAGAGACAGAGGTGAAAGTTATAACACTCTCCACAAGTAATTTTTTTATTTCAGAATCACTTGCAGGTCGTCTTTGACAGAAATCCTCCAACATTTGGTTCTGTTCTTTGGTTCAAAGCTGTGTTAGATATCTTCACCCATCTCTGATCAATGCTATCTTCCTGTGTTTTTACATCCTCCTGTAATTGTGCTGTACTCATCATAAAAACTGTTTACGTCCGTTTTAATAGGTAATGCACGTTATCAATGTGGCTGCTGCTTCTTGTTTGCATTTTCAAGCTTCTGCTGGGGGAATCTGCTCTGGCATTATTCCCATAAACTTTGTCCTGTTTCCTTCTGATAACTTTAGAGTGAAGGTCAACCATGACAGAATTTAATTCTGTGACAATGGCATCGTTTCTCATGTTAAGAAAAACACCTTTTTGCACTGTTCTTGTGCTTCTGAGAGGAAGTAGGACCAAAAAGCAGGCCAGCTGTGCAGGATGCGCTCAACAGCTAGCAAATGTGACAGCTACCTTGTGAAAAACCCAACAAGACAATACACTTCTTGATAATTTAAATCCAGAAAGTCAAATAATGAAATTCACTGTAGTTTTCAGCAGAAGTACGACAACATCAAAACTCATGGCTTTCATTCTGCTTTTAAGGCAGTGGTGAATGTTGGGATAATTGCATTCATACTTTATCAGCCCTGTGATTGCTTGCTTTAGTTTCTGGTAAACCACATTATGCTGTCCAGAATTCATTGAAGCAGTATCTTTATTTAGCTTTTTCTAGAGATCACCAGTACAGGGGCCAAAATTGGTTACTTTCATGACTTTGGATTGGACAAAGGGCATAGAGGATGTTAAAAGGAAAAAACATTCATCCGTGGAGAAACATGAGATAATAAGATATGAGATGAGATGAGATAATTTCATCTGACCTGTTAGATTATGATATATCTTGTGCCCAAAGTTGATTTTTTTGGCATGAGTGTGCTAGAAAAACGCAAACCGAGTGTTGTGACTAATAATTATTTTCATTATCAATTAGTGTGACATATTTTTTGTTTAATTGTTTAGTCTATATAATGTCCAGCAATAATGAAAAATGCCCATTTCCAGAGCCCAAGGTGACGTCTTCAAATAGCTTATTTTGTTCAAATAACAGTCCAAACCTCAAAACAATTTCCTTTCCAATTATATAAAACAGAGAAAAGTAGCAAATGATCATGTTTGAGAGGCTGGAACCAGAGTAGGTTTGAAACATTTAATCAACTGTCAAAATAGTTTCCAAATAATGTTCTGTTCAAAAATCTTTCAACTCTACCAGCCATTCTGTGTTAATATTAGTTGTGCACAAGTGGAAATGACTTAATGATAGCACCTTAAGGTTGGAAACATTTAAGATCCATCTCCTGGGCACATGGATGTACAAAACATATTTCAGATCTGGCAATTACTTTTAGAGATACCTTTTTCCTGAACCTAAATGTCTGTCGGTGAAACTGTGAAAGGTCAGGAAGTCAACGGAATCATTGGGAGTCATGCTGTTGGACGTCAACATCTTAGACTGTGCTACATTGTACACATTGGAGAAATACCTCAGGGACATACGTAATTATTTTTAAATAACACATGTTCCTCATATTGATTTAGAGTAGGATTTTTTTACACTAAATGGCACAAAAAGAGGATCTCAGCCTGGGCTTGAATATTAATTATATAATATGTCTCTCTCAAAACAGCCAAATAAATGAATTAAACATTTTGAATGCATCACAGTCAACAAACCATTGGCAAAAGCAGAACTGGAAAACCTTCTATCAGGCTTGAAAAACTACAATCCCCTCAAATGATAACCTTCTGCAACCTCATAAAACACATGCCTGCAGATATCTGCTTTCTTCTCTGCGTTCTTTTTCTTTTTCATACCTTGCGGGTGCGTCTGAATTCACCCTAAGAAATAAGATACACACCAGTAAAATTGCTTGAGATCGCGCTACAGTATTTTCAGTGACATGAGGTAACCCAGTTTAAAGATAATATGTACTAAATGCAGCTATTGTGCTGTAAGCCCTGGAGGAGTCCTGGCTGCTAAGTGTTTAATGCCATCATCTCATTTCTTTGGTCATTTTGTCATGTTTTGGTGTCAAGGTGACTTAAAATAAAATGTTTTTTGCTCCTTCTCTGTGGGAGTTGTAATATCCTTTTTGGTAATTCACATAAACGGATTTTAAAAGACTCCTCTGTTAACTAATGATCATTTTGCAGTAATTAAAACCACTACTACTTGAAATTGATTACTGTTAGTTAGATTGAAAGAGTTATAAAATAGTGCTGTATTTGTGTGTGCTGTAGTGCTTGATCGTTTGCACTATGATATTGGTGTGTGTGTGTGTGTGTGTGTGTGTGTGTGTGTGTGTGTGTGTGTGTGTGTGTGTGTGTGGTGCCAACATGATAAATTACCACTTTTTTTCAGCACAATCTATTTCTGAACTTCCACTATTTAAAAAAAATATATAACACTGCACAAACATCCAGTGGTATTCCATTTTTCTTTCACTCTGGAGTGATTTAACCAATGTTTTACGGACTAAATAACACAATGACGCCTGTGACGTCACGTCCTCATTTTAGTAGTTTTACATTACTCTTTTTAAGCCAATCCCTGATGTTTTTCTAAACCTAACGATTTTTTGTTTGCCTAAACTCAACTCGTTTCCTTTTCACAACATTACTACGAGTTTCAAACAGAAGCCGTTATGTTAAATAGAACTGTCATATGACTAATGGTAATCAGCTTTCAGAGATTAACTGTTGTACTGCATGTGTCCTTTTGGGAGCCTTTGGGGAGTATTGCTATCACTGTGATGGGCAGTCTTAAATTGCCTACTGGCAGTCACTCCTAGACTTTATTCTGTGGCAGGCTAAGTGGCCTTTTCTGTCAGAGTAAACATTTCCAAAAGGACATCCAATCATCTGAATGAATAGTTCATGGCAGCAAAGGCCAATCAAGGGCCCTTGATACCCTCCTTTGATAACATGGATTTTAGCTGATACTCCCTTTCTCACGCTACAATACACAAACCTGTGAAAGACAGATGCATTAGAATACATTTTAATAACTAATAATAATTTAATAATGGTAATAACTAATATTTTTGCTGCCCGGCAGCCAAAAATGACCACAGTGTATCCCCAGGGGGTTCATATAGTTACTGATCAATAACAGTGACTTGACAAATTGAACAGCAGCTGAGAGTTGTGGGCTTTCAATAGACTCTCAAAAATCTACTCCATTGTGGAACAAAATCTTAACACCAGTGGAGTTTCAAGGTACTTCCAATCCGCAGTAGTTCAACTGTTATTGTCAATTGTTTGTTGTGGTTGTGTATATTTTGTTGTGTATATTTTGGTTCCCTGTTGAATATATTTTGTTGTGTACATTTATGTTCCCTGTTGTGTATATTTCTGTTGTGTATAGTTCTGTTGGTTCCCTGTTGTGTATGGTTCTGTATATTTCTGTTGTGGTTGTTTATATTTCTGTTTCCTGTTTTATTTTGATAGTATGTTTTTTCCCCCTCTTGCCTTGTCTAGATTTACTTCCTGTGTTTTCCCACCTTCTTGATTACTCTGCCCACTCCTAATGTGTTTCACCTGTTCCCCAGCCCTAGTGTCACCTGTTCCTGGTTTTCTCATTTACCCTGTGTATTTAGTTTCTGCGTTCCCTTTGTCTTGGGTCAGATAATTTTGTTTGTTGGTGTATGGTCTCCGTGTGTCAGCAAAGTCAAGTTCTGTACCTCCTGGATTTCCTTGTGTCTCTATTTCCAGGTTTTTGGACTTCTTTTGTTTGTTGGATTCCCTGTTCTTGTTTTTCTCAAGATTCTGGAAGAAGTTTTTGCCCTCTGCACTCGGGACTCTCTGTGTTGGTGTGCACCTTGTTTTTTGTGAATAAATCCTTAAGATCAAACGTTACCTTGTCTGCTCTCTGCTTTTGGGTCCTCAAATTCCCTGTGTCACGACACTGTTGTTGTTCAACAGCAATGGAAGACATGATGAACAGGGATTTTTTTGATTTTTCATACTCTACATTACAAAAACAGTAAGCCATTACATTTACGGTCAGACAAAAGCTTTGATTCTAGGGTCCATTGTGGCCAATAGACTGATGCTGAAGTGCAACTGAAATTATAATTTTTCTGCTGTATAATACATATCTGATCTGTAAATTACTTGTTCTGTGGTTACCTTCATGAAAAACAAATCTGAAACCTCAAGGTCAAGGTAAACTTTATTATCCCACAAGGGGAAATTCATGTGGTCATTCATTCTCTGCCCTTGTCACAACATATTCTCTAAACATATAGATACCACAAACAAGTCAAACATGTATAGAGAAGAGAATAACAATACTACAGAAATGACAATGACAGAAGTCTACAATGACAATACCAAAAATAAACAATACTACAAAAATGACAGACAATCCGACATCTGACGTTTACGAAACATTAAAGAGAAAATGACTAATATTATCAGGTAGCTAAAAATTTAAACACAAAAATAACTAGCAGTGGTTGTCAAAAAATTGAGAACTACCATCCAGTTAAAGTGCCAGTGCGGGATTAAAGTGCTTGCAATGTGCTTGGTCATTATTGGTCTGATCGCTGTAGGCACAAATTATTTATTGTACCTTTCTGTTCTAATTCTCTGTTGAAAAATTCTACCAGTTGACCTATTGCTTATCATAAGTTTATGATGAAGAGGGTGAGTGAGGTCATTAAGGATTTGGTCAGTCTTTTTTAAAATAAGCTCATTGTACAGCCGAGCTGCCGACACCTGGTCAAGTCCGATGATCTTATTGGCCATCTTGATCATGCGCTGCAGTCTCTTTTGGTCCTTAACATGCTTGTTACCAAACGCGCAGATAAGGCCAAAAGACAGAACACTCTGGAGGATACTTTTATAAAACATTACGAGGATGTGTCTGTCTAAAAGTGTTTAGTTTCCTAAGGAAAAACATCCGCTGGCGCATTTTCTTAGTTTTGTTCAGTGCACATTCATTAAAAGTTCATTTAGAGTCAATTTCAACCCCCAAATATTTGTAGGTTGAGACCCTCTCTACTAGTTCACCATTGATCTTAGAAGGGGGGGCTATAATTCTATTTTTGCTAAAATCTATGACCATCTCTTTTGTTTTCTCCACATTGATTTCAAGAAAATGATCAAAACACCCTGAGTGAAACCCTGTAATTCCCTCTGGAATTCATTCACAGAAGTAATGTCAGACTTTGAAAAGCCAACCAGCAGGGCCATGCAGAGACCTTTTGAGGGGCAGGGGCTCAATTTCAAAAAAGGGCATATGGAACAAGATTTGCTAACAATATACAGTATGTCATCTTTATTTTAAAAACTGTATCTTTTACATTTTAACATAATACTAAATCCACAATACTGTACACCTCAAAATGAAATATGGAGCTTTAGACTACATTCACACAAATATATCCAAAAAATGCAACTGTTGTCCAAGCAAAATGTAATCTTACATACAGTATCCAAACTGTGTATAGAAAGTGCAATATGAAATGTTACATAATACTAAATCCATAATAATGTATACCTCAAAATGAAATATAGTCTTACATTAGACTACATTCACACAAATACAAGATAACGAGATATCAAACCAGAAACAGTTTAATTGTAGCCTAACTGCAACCTGAGCTGACTATCAGATTTCTGTAGCAGTGGGCTACTAGGCTTTGAATCAGAAAGGGATTTGCAAAGGTATGCAGCATGTTTCAGATTATTTTCTCAAAATATAAGGATGTCCTTTATTAAGTCAAAATGTATAGACCACCAACCTACACCGCAGACTACAAATAACCTAAGCTAATTTCCCAAAGAAGTGACATGTTCTTTTAAGTGGGCTGCTGGTTGAGAGGCAGAAAGCACACACACACACACACACACACACACACACACACACACACACACACATACACACACACTTCTGTTAACCTACAGAGAACTGCTGCCGCCCACACCCACACACCTGTTAACCTACAGAGTACTGCTGCTGCTGCACACAAACACACTTCTGTTAACCTACAGAGAACTACTGCTACACACACACACACACACAAACACACACACACACACACACACACACACACACACTTCTGTTAAACTACAGAGAACTGCTACTGTCTTTTCTTGTGTATCAGAGAATGAAACGGTGATGCTATATCACACGATGAGTAATTGTGGCCGCGGCAGCTCGTGCAGTTACTACTCCAAAGTTAGCTGCCTGCTGGCTGTTTTAATCCTGGAGGAGACTCGTTATGTAGCGTCAGCAGCTAGAGGCCTCTATAACAAACCAAATGTACATGCATGCATTCTCATTCACTTCAAAAGCACACTTACCTGCACTTCAACTTTCTCTCGCTCTTGCTAGCCGCGCCGCCGACAGATGGCATGGACTCACTTGTATCTAAGTGGCGCGCCTGGCAGGAAGCCTGGTCATCATGTGATATGAAGGTTTAGGTCGTTTTATCTAGCTAATTATTATTGTTAAATATTATTCTTAAACGCACCACTTGTGGGCCATTGTCAAAGAAAAAATGTGAAAAAAAAATCTGGACAAAAAAAGGGCACTTTGGCTTTGAGGGGCAAAAGGGGCAGGTGCTCAAGCACCCATAGCCGTGTCGTCAGCATATTTAAAATAAGTGTGGGCTGAAGAGGAGGCTTGACAATTATTGGTGTACAATGTGTATAGAATAGGCGACAGAACGCACCCTTGTGGTGCCCCTGTGTTTATAGTTTTTAAGGATGATATACATGAGTTAAATCTGACTTGCTGACTGCTGTCTGTCAAGAAGTTATAGATCCATGAGATCAATTCAGGATTTACTCCCAAATGCACAAATTTTCTCACCAGCAGGTGGGGTTGGATTGTGTTGAAAATATGTTTTGTTTAATGATGGTGACCTGTCTGCGTAGATGGAGACATTACAGCCATACAGACTATGAAACCTTGCGTGAAGCAGTAATGTCAGTGTTCTATAATGGCAGAGCAAACGGTCGCAGTGAGCCGGACAGCAGCCTGCTACACAACACAAGAGCCACAGACTTTGAACAACAACCAGAGTGGAACCCTTAGGGACTTCTAGGACTTCAGAGAAGGCCCAGCATATCAGCATTTTAAATGACCTATTTAACATATTTCAATTATTTCAAATGTTAGCTTGATTTTCTATGAAACTGCTTTAGAAATGACAGTGTTAGTGTCCTAAAAGTTAGTTGTTGTTGTCTCTAGGCAGAAAAAAAAAGTTACAGCTCAGTCACTCACTGGTTATGACTTAATGACCAGGACAGAAGTCCGGAGCGTGTGTGTTAGTTTAGTAGTTGACAGGTGAATCACCCAATCACATTCTGCTATTGTAGTGGGCGGGACAAAAAAAACATTGCCCTACGCCTTCCAGAAGGCTGCAGTGAATGACGCACCTAGTAATACATTTTCAATGACAAGCGTGTAGGCAGGTAAGAGGGCGTAGGCAATCTGACAGGCGGAGCGACAAACGAATTCCTACGTGATCAATGAAACATACGTGAAAAAAATCAATGGACGAGACACTTACTCTTTGTGAGTTTCCTAAATTATAAAACCGTTTTCTAAACAGGACATAAACAGTGGGGCTTTTGTCAGAGCATATAGGCACAAGACTGGATGTATAATGGGTAGTTTGAATTACAATTATGCTAATTTAGCTAACTGTAGTTTGGAAACACTAGGAGTGCCACTATTTGTTATAAATCAGTCAAGTCAAACCCCAGTCAAGTAATGACACTCCGTTGTACTGGCAGGGATATAGTGGTGTGTGTGTGTGTGTGTGTGTGTGTGTGTGTGTCTGTGAGCATGGTGCTGATGAAAAGTGTGTGTGTGTGTGTGTGTGTGTGTGTGTGTGTGTGTATGTGTATGTGTGTGTGTTTGTGTAGCATGTTAGAGCTGTTCCCATCTTTGAAAAAAATACCCCCAAACGTTATGACTTTGCGACATTGAAGGCCCAGTGCCAGACCCCACAGTAACTTTCCTAAGTCGCCTTCTTATCTAACTTACGAACATATACACACACCTTGTCCTGCACTTAAGTTTGTTGAAAGAACCACCAAACATTCAATGGGGGGAAGTGCACTCTAACTTTAGTTTGCCAGATAGATTGTTAATTACCTGCTCAGCTGCAGCACATTAAACAGCATTCAAACTCTCACTTACTTCTTCTTAGTTGTCCTATTCTTCATGATTATTATTTGAATAATATCAAGAGCAAATTCACATATAAAAACACTGGAAATTGATGTTATCATTAGTTCATATGTGAAATCCAAAGTCCAAATATCACATATGCCTATATGTCAAATAATCATGTGAAATGCTGATGTGACATGTAATTTCTGTCCATCTAAAAAAAATAAAGTACAAATCAAGTTTCTGGGAAGAAGGTCCCTAAAGTAATCTTAAATATTTGGGGAACAGTCCATGCCCACCTATAAAACTCTTGCCGAAGCCAGTTGGGAGAAGAGCGAAAAGATTTTTTCCACAGAAAAATGTCTGCAGTGCAGTTCATTGCTCTTCTTTCAATGGAAACATACTCTCCAGTTATGATATATAATATAGGATATAGGAAAATGGTCTGGAAGCACATCTACTCTTTCTCCCACATTAAGAAATTATGGTTCTGGCCTCGCACCCCCACCCACCACTGTTGCTTGATCTAGATTGACCAGTAAGAGAGCAGTGCTTATCAAGATTACTAGAAACTTGGGAGAGATTTAGCCATACATGTTTGAGGCTCACGCCATGTTCAGACAGGAGGCAGAATCGCCGCCGAAGCTTGCTATCTGCAGCGATAGTTTCGACATCCTGGCTGAACCTGCCGTCAGTCAGGTTTCTTTTCTGGCTCGTGCATAATTTAAACAGATTGGCTTTCGAATTTGTGACGTATGGAACCTAGCTTACCTGGGTACCTTTGAGTGTCAGATTTAAGGGAAGTGCAGACATGTCTCCCGCTTCAGTTGAGGAATGTAAAAACAGTTTCTATCTGATGCCAAAGTGATTCACTGGGACCGACTATTTGCTCTTACTTGAACATAAAATTAGATCTGTTTTCCACCTTTTGTAAGCTGCCGGAGAACACACACACACACAGAGGGCTGACATCGTGGTTATGAGTGTTTTTTAAAGGCACATCAAAAGAGTCTATCCAACTTCCTTAAAGATAACATTATCTTTGTAGCTTTGATGTGAAATTTGTTGATATTCTTTTATGTTTTCTCTTCTAATGCAAAATATCTGCATGTAGTAAGATACCTCGAAATGATAAGATGTGGCATGACTTTTGTAAACCTGTTATACTCTCAAATCTTGCTCTAAGGTAAAAATATGGCACCAAAACATCAAACAGCAAAATATAACTTTTACCTTTTCAATTTTAGATAATGATGAGATTGAATACACATGCCTGAATACATATTCATATCAGATCATTTGTTTACCCCCCAAATGCTCTAAAAAACCACGGGTGATTGTTAAACTTTTTAACTTTTTTGAATGATCAGATTAGAATTCTTAATTGGGCAGTTGATGATAAAATCATGAAATGAGGTTATATGTATTTATTAACTGCTTTTCACCCATCTTTAAACATACACAGTAGAAATGAATTTAAATGATAAATCAAACAGATCTTGATGGAGAAGAAAATGGTTTGGTAGTGAAGATAATATCATTCAGTCATTATAAGCTCATGAATTGGTAATGGAGCAGGCTAGTTTTTAGCTGAAGATTTTTCCACTTCCAATAAACCCGTGGAATGACCTTGGTCGCATACTCAAGATAATTATCTCCTAAAATCAATGGTTGGGCCTTTGATAAATGTGATAATCAAGACAACTCAGCATGCTTGAGTACCACTTCCTATTTTAATCAAATATGTTTCTGCCGGTCTATACTGTTAATACAAGGCAAAAATAGTTAGTGTATTGTACTTTCTAGTTTGGCTGGTAAAGATGATTCTCCTACTGAAATTTCAACAAGATGATGTTGTTAAGGAAAAACTCAGGAGCAGCACAACTCATTTCACATACGTGAAGGTTCGGGAGATTTATGACTTACAGAGAAGCATCAGAGGTGGAAAAAGTACTAAAATATTATACTCAAGTAAAAGTACCAACACTTTGATGAAATATTACTCAAGTACAAGTGAAATTACCTATCTGAAAAATTACTCAAGTAAAAGTAATAAGTAGTTCATTTAAAATGTACTTCAAGTAAAAGTTACTTAGTTACATAAAAAAAAAAAAACTGTAAAACGGGTTGGGGGGATCTCTCCCATGTAGTGAAAATAGGACAAGGGGTCATAAATCCAAAACAATTTTGTTTTTAATTAAAGAAAAATCTATACAAATGTATAAACATCTATACAAATGTATAAACATCTATACAAATGTATACAGATGTAATAACAACATGACACATGTCACACATGACATTTAAGACCCTTAGAAAGGTATAATGTGCAATTTTAGTTCAGACCATCCCATAAAACGTTTTCAAACAATCAACTGAAAGTGAAAGTACCATACATTGTTAGTTCTGAGGGCCATCCATCTTTTCTTCACAAACATAAACAACAGTAACAATGCAAATCAAGGCCAAATCACAAATTTACTCCATAAATGGGTTAGACCCTAATGTTCATAGCCCAGACTAGCAGCTAGCTTCTACACACCTACGTAGTCCGTATGAGCTAATTAGATGTATGCAACTGTTTGTTATTTATTTAAGGAGCCACCAGAGGAGTTTTGGGACCTTTAGCCAAAAAAGACATGACCATCCCCTTGCCAGTAAAAAAAATTCTATGACCCTCCAAAATGATTTGGAAAAAAGGCATGACCCTCCCTCAACAATGTATGGATACCTTCTGTACTGGTTTGCGCTTGGTAAATATATACATATTCCCATTGTTTTTTTTACAGCCATGACATATATGACTAAACCTTTGCATTCTCATCTGATGCATCACACTCCTCTGTTATGGTGTGGTGGCCATTTCAGTAGATTTACTCACTAACATTGTTGTGGAAACACAATAAGCATGGAAGCTAAATGCACACTTCCTGCATTACTGCATTACTTCAAATACTAAGTTACTCCTCTAGTAAACTAGTATTCATATGAAATAAAACAATAAAATATTGAGACCATTCACCAAGGCACTCTGGGTAGCCTAACATTCAACACACAAACTGGTTGCTATGGACTCGTCACTAAGCTTTCTCCACTTCGCCGTTTAAACAAAGTGGAATAACGTATAAAAGTCCAAATCTACACAAAACCCGCAATCAATTAGTAAGCTCACATCAAATGTGGCATTTAGGAAAACTTTATTGCAACCTTGGCACAGTAAGATGTCCAGACATAGTGCAACAGTCATTTTCGTTTTTTGGGTCCTGCTGCTCCCATCGTCAGCCTTTTTTATTTTTTACTAAAGCAGTATATGAAATCTGATGTATTACCTACCATCATTTAGTTGTTTTGTATTATTTAAGATATTTATTAAATATCTGATCATGCCAGACGTAATTATTCCACTCATTTTTTAAACAATGCAATTACCCGTTTCAGCCACCAGGGGGGCAGTTCCCCCTGCCCCCCAGAAAACTCATGGGTCAGACCCATCTGGTAGCGAAGGAGGGCCAAGACTACATGGAAAAATATGCACCAAACAAGCCACTTTGAAATTTAGCTGTTTCATGAATATAAAAGTTGGGTGAACCCCCCCCCCTCTGGACTGAAAAATGTTGGATGACCCTCCCCTCAACAAAGAATAAAAAGACATGACCCTCCCCTATTTTCCTCCGTTGGTCCATTCCATGAATACCGAACGGTCCCTATGTGAATTAATTTAGCCTGTCTCGTACATACGTTGTCCTACGACAGGGGTTGGCAATTCATTTTCCCAAGGGGCCACATAAGAAACAAGGACTGTTGTGGAGTGCCAAACCAATAGGCTAAACTCAATTCTACAATAATTTTATGTCAGGTGGCACGTTCTCAAACGTCTCTTTTTTTCTGGGCATATTAGCACAGCAGAGTCCACCAAACACTCTTTAATAAACTCCCCTTCAGAAAATGGCTTACTGTTTTTGGCCATTTTGTGGGATATCACAAAGCTGGTCTTGACTGCTGCGTCCCTGGATGCCTTGTTGCAAAGCTTCAGATGTCCGTGCCCGCTCTCCATCAGTCAAGTTGTTATATTTCTCTGCGTGTTTAGTATTGCAGTGGCAATTCAAATTATAATCCTTTAACACAGCAAACTGTTCTCCACAAACTAAGCACACAGCTTTACCTTTGACTTCAGTAAATAAATACTTAGAAGTCCACGTTTGGTTAAAAACTCGGCACTCTGTATCGACCTTTATTTCTTTCCCATGAGCTGACATTTTTGAGGGATTTGCTGACATTTCTGACTGGATCATCAGGTGACTGTCAATCCATACAAACACTAGTCGGTGCATTGAATAAATCAATGATTGGATGAGCTAAAATAATTAAACAAAGATAAATAACAAAAAATATGAACCTGAGGTAATGATTTTTGTAGTAAAAAAAAAGAATGTTAAAAAGTCAGTGCTAAGGAATCTTGGTGTAGTCATAGACTCAGACCTACATTTTAATTACTACATTAAAACAATTACAAACTTTACTCGAGTTCTAAGATCATTCGGCTTTGTGTTTGTTGGATAATTCATTTTAAGATACTTCTGTTGACTTATAAAGAACTTTTTTTCTGTTTTCCATTGCCTTTCATTGACTAAAATTTGAGACTACTTATTTATATTTTGCACTGCACTGTAACTTTTATTATCTTGTTTTATTCTGTCATCTTATTTTAATCTATTTTATTTTACTCTTTTAAACCAATTCTAAATTGGTATTTTTGTGTTACCGTGTGTTTCTTTCCTATACAATACAAGGCATTAGCCTTGTATTGTTGTTGAAAAGTACTATACAAATAAACGTGCCTTTCCTTGCACTGGATCAACATGGATCACTTAACTGTAATTTTGAGTTATCAACATTAAGTACACTATAAGCATCTGGATTGTGTGTTTAAAGAAATATAAGGTAGTTTACTCACAAAAAACGAAGTGCACTACAACCGTGACTTTTTCAGGTCTGGTTTTTAGCCCCAAGGTAGACTAAAGTCCCCCTGAACCACTTAACTAAAAATAATGAATTTTATAACTCTATTTATTGGCAGCACTTTTATTTTTATTGTTTTGGTACTGAAGTATCTCTACAGCTTGAGAAAATGCAATCAACCGTCCAATCCAATTACTGTCATCATCATGATATATTAAAGGCAATTCTATAGTGCTTTGGCTTATTACAGTGGATTCTAGGGGTCATTTGCTGCTTAATTGACTTGCCAGAGAACAGGAAACCACATAGCCGAAGGGTTTTCTCGTTGTTTACGTTTCCCCTGTGGCAGTCTTGCTGTTGATCATGGCAGCAGGTGCATATCGCTGGATTACTTTCAGGTTATATGGATAGCCTTGGGAAAGTGGAAAAGAAATGATCTTTGAGAGAACAAGGAGAAACTGTGCATCTTAGTCGACACAGGAGTGAGAGAGCACTGAGAAGTGCTGTGCTTGACAGGGTCATGTAGAAAATGCTGAAATAGCTCAGTGACGGAAATAATTAACTGCAAACGGCAAAGTTGTTGTAGTACGTGTTAGGATTTTGAAAGAATGCAACTGGTCTCCAGGAAATTACAAAGGTACAAAAGTAGTTAGTCCTGCAAGATTTAAGGACAATTTAAATGAACCATGATTAAGGTAATGCAATCTGGCCTGTAATAGTGTCTGTAACAAAAAAAGAGATTTTGAAGTTGACAAGTTTATATATTGAATAGTGAGTCAAAAGGATCTAAAAGTCAATTGCATTTTAGAGAATATATGACAAGAAAACTATTTATATAATTTAAATTTTTTTTTAATTTAACCAGGTAGGCAGTTGAGAACGGGTTCTCATTTGCAACGGTGACCTGGCCAAGAAAAGCATAAGCGTGCAGTACAACATACAATTTCACATTCAATACAATACAGGAATACAGAATACAAAAGGCTACATAAAGTGCAGATTGAGTAGGCATTACAAAGTCGGTGCAAAGTGAGGTATAAGTAGGAAAAAGGATATGCGAGGTGATATGGTAATAACACAATATACATGAATAGACAGTCTATAACACTGCTGAGATGTAGTGAAGAGCCAAACAAAACAAACAAAAACAGTTAGTGCAAATTATGATCTAGTTAGTCGTGTTGAATCAGTTATAACGCAATATATATGAATAGGCAGTCTATATGAATGCTGAGATGTAGTAAAGAGTCAATATACAGTTGGTGCAAAGTGTGGTCTAGATGATGATGTAGATCAGTAATATCACAGTATACATGAATAGACAGAATATATATAAATGCTGAGGTGTAGGAAAGATTTAGCCTGGCTCCGCCCTCCTACTTACTTCTGCTCAATTTTCATTTTGCTTCAGTACTCCGTCTGGGTTTGCGGTATAGTCTTGGGTTTTCTCCGGCCAAATCTTTACCTGTCCAATCAGCGAACAGAGGGAGTGGCTGAGAACGATGACATTGAGGCCGTGCGCTAGAGTTGCGGCAGAGAAAGATGCGAGCGAAGCCATTTTGGCAACGCTGCCGAATATCCAGAAGTTAAAGCCCGAGGAAGGACAATCTTTGCTGAGTTTTGTTGGTGGCCATGATGTTGTGGCCCTCCTCCCACGGGGTTCGGGAAAAGTTTGATTTTCCAGCTCGCTCTGTTAGTGGTGAAGGAGTTGGCTTTGACTAATGCTAGGTGCTAAGGCTATTAGCCTTGACAGTCTCCCCTCTTGTTGCCCATGCACATGACATACGTCACGACCAAACGTTAGCAATTGGATATGGCAGATGCAGAGTGGCTCTGGGCAGATCCAATAGTTTTAAACTTCAACAGAGTACCCGCCTTCAAGGAAGTTAACACTTTTCAATGGAGAGAGGCCAGACTCTCTGTACAAACTAAATGTACGAGAGTCTGGTAGGACCAGGCTAGTAAAGATTCAGTGTACAGTGCACATTTTGGTGTACAAAAATTGTGTGACAATAAACGTTGGAGGAGTGACAGTTGAGCAATACCTGGGTGGTTGAATAGTGCAAAAGGATGTAAACAGAATATGATAGCAATGCAGGTGAGGATGTGAATCTGTGCAAATATGCAATGGGGTGTGACTGAGGTAATGGATTGCATTAATGCATTAATGCAATAGGGGTGGGGTGCGATAACAGAACATGAATGATGGGGAGCGCTTAGCATGTACAGTGATCGGACAGGAGCTCAGACAGACGTACTTTGAAGGCAGTTAGTGAGATAAGGGTTTTGAGTTTCAGGGGTTTTTGAAGTGCATTCTAGTCATTTGCAGCTAAGAACTGGAAGGAGTGGCTGCCAAAGGAAGTATGGGCTTTTGGGGTGACCAAGGAGATGTAACTGCTAGAGCGCAGGTTGCAGGCGGGTGAAGCTATGGTGACCAGCGAGCGTAGGTACAGCGGGGCTTTGCCTAGCAAGGATTTGTAAATGAGTTGGTACCAGTGAGTTAGGCGATGAGTGTGTAACAAGGGCCAGCAAAGCAAAGGCAAAATGCCCATATTGCCTGGTGTAGTTGTTGCAGTGCAAATAGAAAGGCTGGGTCTATTTTGGCAAGCCTGTAAACATTGACTCTTTATCATGTTAATAATACAATCATCAGTGTAATTGTTGCATAATACCTCTTAGGATATCTGAACAGTATCTGATGCTGTTTTTCAGGGTAAAGAAATTAATTATAAAGAGGATGAGATATCAACCAGTGGGATGCTTCACACAAACTCTGGGGTCCTCCAGAAGGCTAATCACATCACTTAAAACATTTTCAGATAAGATTTTAATGAACTTCCGAGAATCACTTCAGAAAAGCCCCATTGGCTTCATGTTATGATGTTCAGTCTAGTATCGCTGATGGCTTGATGAGGTGTAGGGAAAGGGAATACTGTCAAGGACATGAGTAAAAATCATCACACAATAAAACAAGACCATGGAATATATAATAATGTAAACAACAATCTACTACCTTTTTCTAACTTACTGTGCTGTATGGGCAATGGTTGAATGCACTATGCTTACATTGCAGATACAGATCCAGCACATACGGTAGTTTTCTTTTAAAATTTAATTAAGTTAAAAAAAGATTTCAGAAATGACCAACACATTATTAACACTTGAAATAATTAAAACAATTGCAGATTACAAAGTAATACAACATATTAACCATACCAGGGAAGTTTTGGGTCCCCTGCTGGAGTTGCTGCCCTTGCGACCCGATCCTCGATAAGGGAATTATGTTGGATGGATAAATGAATTTTAGTTGAGTGGAAAAAGAAAAGATGGGGAAACTACATCTTGTGATGCAGCATGGATGCAGCTGGCTGTGCGTTGTTTTACCTCTGGGAGTAGCTCTTACATCCTTAGACAGGCCAAGATCCACTCAGCAGTGAGCATACTGAGCTGTATTGAGTGATCTTATCTAAGACTATACGCCCTGTAAAAAGCGCTCAATTGGGAAAATGTACTGCAACATGGAAAGACAAAATAAATTCCTCCTTTAATCCTATTTAATGTTACTCGAATATTTGGATATCGCTTTGAAAAACAATAACAAGCAAAACACGGGAGAGGGATAATTCAAACGGAATTTAGTTTGAATAATAAATGCCCACAGCTGGAGAAAAAAGAGGGAGAGGACTGCATCAGCAGATCTGGGACAAACAAGTAGGACAGGGGGGCTTGGCACAGGCTGCAAATTTTGACTAGTCACCCTGTTTTCTTACAGGCTATGTGAGCAACGGGAAAACAAAGAACTCAGCACTTGACTTGTACTGCTGAAGCCCCCCCAGACTAATTTGCACTCTGCTTACTGAATCATATTCATGTGCTCTCCCCCCCATCACTTTCTGTGTCTTTACCTCACTCTCACCGGCTTTCAGTCTTTCAGAGCCAGTTGAGAGACAGCTTACACTAGCCCTCTCCCAGTTGTCGTAGATAAATGTGATTGTACCTCGTAAATCTCTGCCTGCTTGTTGGCTTTTTTCACAAGCAGGAAAGTGGAAGTGGCATTGTTTGCTGTTGCTCCCACTGCTGTTCCCTTCCACACAATGCAATAGGATGTGCACAACATCTGCAAATCATAAGCTACATACTGCACTGGAAGCGCTTTAGGCATCAAACAACAGGAGGGAGGATTGAAAAGCCAACATGTAGAGCCAAACTGCCATGATAAATTTGTGATGTTTGTTCATTTTAGAAAGACTGCAACGTGAGATGTCATTAGTGGTGCAATGGTGTTCAATGGTAATGCTTAATTGGATTGAAGGTTTACCCATGCCTGTGTAATTGTTTTGTTTCCATTTGTAGGTCTGTTGGACAATCAAACGGCAACTCTATTTCTTTTATAGAAAAAGGCATATGTGACATTATTCCTCCCTATCTTTTGCATATTAGTATGATCAATCTATTGATCATAGTACACACAAACATCAACAACGTAAAGGTAGTTTAAATGTTTAGCTTACATGAGAATTGAAAAGAGACAAACAATACTATGAGTCTTCAGCCACACTAGTGGCTTTGTGAGGATGTATTTGCACAGTGGTGCATGCTCACAATGACAATGTTAACATGCTGATGTTTAGCCGGCAATGTTTACCATGTTCACTACGCATGACAGCATAAGCTCATTATCACTAAATACAAAGTACAGATGAGGCTAATGGGTATGTCATACGTTTTGCAGGTATTTGGTCACAAACCAGTAGTATTGGACAAATTAGAATGTTGACCTGATGGTGGCGCTACATGATAGGTTGAGAAATCACCAACATTATTACAATTTATCCTGTGGGGGACATGAACGTCCACAACAAATTTCATTGCAATCAAGATGTTTCACTCAAAACCACCAATGTCAAACTTATGGTGGCACAAGACAAAAAGTCAGGGGATCATTAAAATCATTAGGATTTATTGTCTGGGGACCGTGAATGTCTTGGCAATCCATCCAATAATTGTTGAGATTTTTCAGTCTAGACAATGGTGGGCAAACCGACAGACTGACATTGCCGTCCCTGAAGCCACATTGCTATCATGGCTAAGCACAATCTAGACAAAGAGTTTTTGCAGTAGAGTTGTTCAGTGCAGATATGTAAAGTGGCTGCTTCTACAATGCGTGGCTGACAGATTGGTGCTTTTTGGGAAAGGGAACTACTTAACTATATTGTGCACTCTCAATCGACATGTTTGTCAGTGTTCAGAATGAATGCAGAGACAGACAGGCAAGCAGGCAATAACAGAAACAGTGTTCGAGCAAACAATGCCAATCAGCCTTTCAGAGTGGCAGGCCACTTGCATGCAGTGGGAAAAAAATCACAACAGACACTTAGAAAATAAATAATTAACTAAAGCACAACTAGAGGACAATACAGAGCAATTTCTTCCCTGGGAATGTCCCTGCTTAGACTCTTTGACACTGTTAAAAACCACATTTATAACCATGCTGACCATTGCATTTAGTGTGGATTTGTGCCCTCACAGTGCTTCAAAAGACAAAAGTACTCAGTTTCACTGCACTCTCTTGAGTCCTAAGCTAACCAGTATATGGCTCTACTAGAACTCAGTCAAATACTTTAAACAAATTTACAGATAATTGTCCAATGAATGGTTCAATTTGATGATTTTCATTAATATCATAATTTTGCCCCTTTGCTCTGGGCCACACTTAGCTAATAGTCATTAGATGGGCATCATTAATTATGTCTTTCCTGCCAGACTGAAAACCATTTGCAGCTGGTGGGTTTCATGCCAATGGACCATGATTTTAAAGAGCTGCTCAAGTCTTCCTTCAGCCTGAATAGAATAGTTTGAATAATGGAAAGGTTCATGATAGTCCAAAGTCCAATTTGGTCCAATGCAATCCCTTCTTTGTCTTTTAATCACTCTGGTACTTTCCGTTCTCCATCCAGAAAGGCCAAATGATTTGGTGGGTTTAAGAGAAGGCCACAGAGGCCACCCGTTGAATGTGCTAAAAATAATTGTAACTTCTGTTTCCCTGTGGGATTTTGAAAACCCTACACTACTAATTTGAACCAGTCTGGAGTTTGATCCTCCTCCAGTGATTTCCATAATGATGGTAAGTGGTCTTCTAAAGAGAACAAGTATAAATCTGCAGTCATTTACAGCTTGGATATGCAACAAATGTTGTCTGTGGTTACTATAATTTATACACAATATATAATATATAATTTGTACACAACATAATCTTGAGCAAGCAGCTGCTTAGTTTACCATCTCTCTTCTTATTACATGTAGACGATTAATGCACCAGCTACTAGCTACAAATCACAGGCTTGATGCAAACAAAGAAAGTAAACAAAGTGTGTAGATGTCTTTATGATGGATGAGTATAAGGCTTATATCATCAGTGTCTTGACCTTAGTGGATGTGGGTTATGTGGGAAAATCCCCACATAAAAAGATGAAAGTGATAAATAGGCAGGCATGGGATCAGTACTTGGCTACCTCACCAACTCCCACCTGTATAAAGTTTCACAATAGTTGCAGTTAAGCAACTTATATAATATTTGGAGTGCTGTCCATATTGGTTACTTACTTCTTTTTTTTTTAAATGCATACCTTATAGTCTGTGTAATGTAATTAATACTGTATTACTGTTTGTGACAGCTGTTCGAAAAATCATGTCACTGACAGCAGTTTCCTACAACAGTGCTGAGATTCCTGACTCCCCGTCATTAATGGGAAGAAATGTTAGGCTACAATCTTTATTTAATATTGCATATGACAGTTTATTGGCTGTGTTGAACTTTCGAGAAGTTGCATGCAGAGATGGGGACTCGAGTCTGAGACGCGGACTCGAGTCACACTTAAGTCACACAAACAGCTGACTTCAGACTTGACTCGGACTCGACCCAAAAGACTTCAGACTTGACTTGCGACTCGACCCAAAAGACTTCAGACTTGACTCGGACTCAAGCTTCGAGACTCGTCAACAACCTATTTTCATGCAATTATTGCTTTTTAAATCTAAATTGATTTATGTATTTCTATTTTCTTTTATTGGCGCATATACGTTGGGGAAACGCATGACGAGCTGCGTGTCCCTTGGCCTTTGCCATAATGTGCAATGTACGCATGCACTATGCGGCGCGCGCGCACACATCAAAAAATGCAGCGACGATGGCGACACCTCCTGCAGTTGTGCCTTTTGTCATTAGTTTTGCTTATAATAACTTCATAAACAGTGGCAGTAAGCGAACAGCTACATGCAAGGAGTGTGGCACCAAGATACATGACGCTGGATCAACAACATCGAACTTCATCAGACATCTCAAAAGCACCCAGATAGGTCAGTCACTCACGCTAATGTGAAAGAGACGTTACATTTAGCATATATCGCCACAGGTAACAAGCTAACCATCGCAAAGTGTTGTGCTAATGCTGGGGACAGGCAAATTGTATTGTTATAGTTGTATCCATATGATGTGACAGACTTAGGTTAATATTTCACCAGTAGCAGAAGATTAGACTATACGATGTCCTAAGTTGAAGAACACTGAAAAATGTAATGCATGATGAGGTTGGGCTTTACAGCCAGTTAGTAACACAGACAAACATGTATTCTTTGGTGCAGATACCAAAATGTTGAAAAATACAGTTATGAAATTGAAACAGTCCTTAATTTGTATTTCTTCAGATTGCATTGCAGTAGACCCCATAAAGTTATCCTACAACTGATTGTGATACTGTACTGTATGGATGGTAGCTACAGGACATGCTTTGAATTCATAAGATTTAACAATACAGTGTTAGGGACAGATCAGACTTGAGACTTGACTTGGACTTGACTTGGACTCATGGCAAAAGACTTGAGACTTGACTTGAACTTCCCCTCAAAGACTTGAGACTTGACTTGGACTCGAGCGCAAAGACTTGAGACTTGACTTGGACTTCCAAAAATGACTTGTGAACATCTGTGGTTGCATGTGTAGATTGTGTCACGAATATCTGTTACCACACTGAAAATACTTTAGTGGGTTTTAGTTTGTAATAAATTAGTTTGTATATTTACAAAACTAAAACTGTGGTTGGGGCTTGGGTCAGGCTTTGACAGAAACTGTGGGTTAATGTAGTAGGGTGTTCATGTAGATTTTGTGGGCCCAATTGTAGCTCTTTTTCGAGAAGAGAATCAATGGAGGTGAGATTAGAGAAAAGGTTAATTTATCATACAGTACCCATTCTACACTCATAGTAAACCTGACAATGAAAACCATCATATTTTACAAGAGCTTGCAAAGAATATAGTCTCACATAATATATGTTGAATCAAAATATTTTGTAGGCCTTATAAATTATTGTGAGGTGATTTGGATCAGTTTAGCCAAGCAGGCATCAGTATACTCAATTCATCTGAACTGCTTGTCGGATGGTTGAATAGCTTTAGATACCTCCTCACCCCTCACACCCTTCCTGAAGGCGACTATCGAAAACTGACGATCTGACTGTCACACCCACCTGATGCCAGGATTTGCCAGCTGTGTGCAAGTGAGAACGCAGCCAGGCTTTGAACTCTTCGCTCTAGCTCCCTTTTTTTCCACTGTAGACACTTTTCATGTGAACTATTTTTCTGTTTGTAAAATTAAGTCATTGTTCATTGAACACTGTTGGGTGGCTTGATGGTGATGTTTTATCTCCAGTTCTGTATTTATTTTCTTACTTCTGTAAAAAAGGGTGTGGACAGGATGGACTAAAGAGCAAATGCTCTTTAACTATGGATGGTGGGACGTCTGTGAGTCTTAAATGGCAAGGACAAATTCAAATTATTCAAAATTACAACTTACAGTAAGACTAAACTTTGTTTGGACTGTGTAGCATACTAAATATAACTGCACTCCACTCAACAATAGTTGAATTGTATAGTTGAATTCTTTATGGTGTTTGTTAGGGATGTAACGATGCATCGTGAATCAGTTAAAAATCTATTTAAATGTGTAAAGATTACAACTGGTTGAGATGAGTTGAGTCAATTGTGATGCAATTTTAAGGACGTGACGCTAGTTAACATACAGCAGGCAAGGTTAGCCTACCATTAGCTAATAACGTTAGCTGGCTTAAACACAGTTAAAATGCTGATAGCTAAACAGTGTAAAGTGTGGCTGTATTTCACTGAAAAGGATTTCAGCAGCGGAACGTACAACAGTCTGCAGCTAAAGACGCAGACAAAACTAGCAGCACTTTTAGACAGCATGGACACTGCCACTGTTGGTTAAACAGGGACCGGACTTTAGTGTTGCATTTGTCACATTGTTTTGATTCCTCACTTTTTCGAGAGAGAGAGAGACGGTGTTGTCTTGTGTCGGATCATTAACGAAAACATTTCAGCAGAGGTGTTCATTTTCACACAGGTTTAGTTGCTTGACGGTTAAAGGGGAAGTAGGGAATTTGATTCGCGAAGTTATTTTGGCGACTTAATTAACCCGACCCAGGGTGAGTCTGATGAAAACTGATGTATCTGCCTGGTTCAACTCTGAGATTTTCTCGCATTGTGAAGGAATAATCTCCAAGATTAGGCTGTATTCATTTGTTTATCAAAAATATCAAAAGAATTATCAAAAATGAAGCAGCAAAGATCCAGATATTCTGACTTGTAGACCTACATCTGGTATTACCATGAGATCTGTATCTTGATACATTATCTGGATGATTGATTGATGGATGAAGTGTTCTCTGTATTTTAATATTACCTGCATTGTGATATGATCTAAATATGCAAATTAGTTACACAGGGCTGGCGACTTGTCAACAAACTTTTACTGTTAGCTACTGCTACTACTTGTAACTTGATTGAGCTAGCAGGAAGAAGCAGAGTTAGCTGGCTGAGATCTGATCACAATGTGGGTCAAACCACTTAAATTTGGTGTGACCAATCCGATTGCATACTCATCTCAGTGTGGTTTGCGAGCTATAAACCTTGCATTAATATGGGATTGTCTTATCCAGATAGGATATCCATGTAATACCAGGTGTAAATGGGGTCTAGTATGTATCGGTCATGCTCAAGAGATGCTTTATCCTGAGGTTGCTATAATTCAACTCAATAGCATCTTTTATTAGCTCTTATAACCTTTTCCTTCAAATCATTTTTATGCTTCCTGTCCTCCTCCTCTCTCATTGCAGGAACCACAGGGTGGTCGATGAAGCCATGAAATCTCACCAAAGTGTTCCCCCACCCTGTATGTCTGACCCCCTGGGATCCTTGCTACAACACCTCCAGTGATCATCATTGATCTGTATTCAACCCTTTGTTCATCTCCTTGTGCATATATAGGACATTTTTGATCAATTATCGCCATGGTAAAAGAAACCAGTGTTGACAGTTGGTTAGAAACTGGAAGCGGTCTCCCACCAGATGTTTCGTTGATCTAGCCATCCACCATTACCTCCTTTCTTTGCAGACTCTATAGCTGTATAACACTAAACATTTGCCAAAACAACTGATGATGTTGTTTGTCATGGGAGGACAGTATGATGGAGGTTAATTGTATCTGGAAATGTTTCATGTAATACATTTTCTAAAGAACCAAAATATAAATGGTACTGAGACATAAGTGATTTATGATCAGAAGGAAGGAAAACATTTCTGTTTTCTTTCTCTGACATGCTACTTTAAGCACAGGTGTATTCAATTTCTGTGTGTTTAAGCAGAATGTTATTCCCTCTTGAAACTATTGAAACTTAAACATTTTTTAAAATTTATTACTGTCATTACACAACCAGCAGCGCGTTACGATAAGGCTTGATTGAGTGACCGAGAAATGCTGATAACAGAAGAATTAGGTGTCTTCATTCTCTATCTCTCGCTATGCAAATCAATGATACCCAGCTGTGAGACAAAACAACCCTATAAAGGAGAGAAGCTGCTAAATAAAAGACATTTCTTATGTAGTATTTCACCAGGAGCATAGCAAATGAGCTCATGCATCACTGCACTTACTGTCGCTTTGAATTACAGATGTAATTGCATCTGAAAAATAATGATTTAAGCAGGAAGAGTATGAGTATGCCTACTGTTGGAGGTCTGAGGATAAGCGGAATAAAATTAAGCTTGATTTATAGTTGTGCGGAGGCTCCACGCAGAGCTTTCGCCGTAACCTACATAAGTGTAGTTTATACTTGTGCATTGGTGTGTGGAGTGTGTGGTACAGCGAGTGAGAGAGTGACGGCGATTAGCTTCAGAGAAAGTACTGACTCTAGAGACATAGTGAGAAAAACAAAGTGTCTCCACTGTGCTTTCTGCCCACGGTTCATGTTGTTTATGGAGAAAGAGAACCAGGAAATGAGTAGGGGGAAATGCAATGCTACCAAACCACGGCTGAGTGGCGTGTATTAAAATCTTTGAGAGGTGCACGTCAGGCTACGGCGTAGGGTCCGTGTCGCCACATACCTACGTACGAAGCCACAGGGTAGATTTAACGCTTTAGGCAGACATTTGTGTACAGTGGCTCAGTGATGAACATCCAGTGCCTTATCTGTATAACAACATGTAGAAATGTCTTGATAAATATAATATTATATATATATATATATATATATATATATATATATATATATATATATATATATATATATATATATATATATGGGTGAACACAGCTTCACTTTCCAAAACTGATGTGACCATGAAGCGGTGTAAACTACCATTCTGTTTTCTAGAAGTGAGACCAATATAAGAGGAGAAAGTTACAAATTGAAACATGTTACAGTTTGGCACAGAAGATACGTCTGAGGTTGTTGAATTTGGTCTTTCTGATGCATCTGCTGCAATTCACGAAAACATTTTCAAGCTAACAGCTGATAGTTTATCAAGCCAGCAGTCAGCAATCTGAAAAAAGTCTAGTGTGTAATTTAAGAAGTGAATGAAACGTACAGGATGTTCAACTTATGTGAAGTTTCATTTTTTTTTTAAAAGCCGTCTCCTAAACATTATGTCTATATAAATATATTTACTTTAGCTAATATGTTTTGTCTTCCTCGATTATTGAACGTATCTGCAAAGAGTGTATGTCATTTGTTTTCCTATAATATTCACTCAACTAATATCCATGCAGCTACAGCATAATTAATGGTTTTATGATTACATTCAGGCAACTCAAAGCTCATGGTTAAGGTTAGGGAAGGACCAAGGTCTTGGTTAAAATTTCACAAAATCAACACTGACTTGCAAGATGAGACGGGATGTGATGACTATTCAAGATTTAATCAAAAC
This sequence comes from Zingel zingel, assembly GCA_023566125.1. Taxonomy (NCBI): domain Eukaryota; kingdom Metazoa; phylum Chordata; class Actinopteri; order Perciformes; family Percidae; genus Zingel; species Zingel zingel. The sequence goes on along the minus strand of CM042323.1, from coordinate 28,503,091 downwards.
CATGATGTTTCTTTACCTTAAATGAGTGTTTTTGTAGACCAATCAGAACAATTGGGATGCGGTACATTAAGTGTGATCCGTGATGTCCATGTCCTGTACATTGTATGCCCGACCATCCATCCCGAGCTTCTCCCTATGACTTTTTTGCAGGGTTGGGCAGGGAGCAAATACTATACTATGCCTTTACGCTTACTATAATTTACCTCTAAAACTTATTTGCAAAGCATATTAGTAGTATATTCTAAAATGTTGTAGGATATGCGGTAGAATAAAGCTAGGTAAAACAAAAAGGAGACTAGTTTTGTTCCTAGTTAGATACAATTACCCCCAATTGACTTCCTTACAACTAAAACAAGGTTACAGTAAATCCAACTATGATTATATACACGCACACACACACACACGCGAGCGCACACACAAACACGCACACACAAACACGCACACACACACACACACACACACACACACACACACACACACACACACACTGTGTTTTTGTCTTTATTTTACCTTCACAGTTTAATGTCACCTCCTGGATCATTCTGCAAATGGATCTTGCAAGGCTTTACAGTCCCTTACAGACATAATTGACTGTCATTTCAACAGCTTTCCCAGTGCAGCTGGAAGCCTCTTGTTGCTTGACCTGTTTAGTACCTCCTGTGCCAGACCTGGCAGGGTTGGGGCGTGTTAGTCAGAGTTAGGAGTGTGGAGATTGCTCAGTCATGTGTGGAAACTGACATTTTGCAAAGCCCTATTTAAAGCCATTTGCACCCGCTTGTTGGTGCGGTCACCTGCTGGTTGCTGTGGCCCGAATGATTTGATGTCTTGTCAGCAGTCGCTCCATTCGTAATGGCAGACTGATTTACCGCAGAGGAGGTGACATGAAATGCCAGCTGCTGTCATATTGAGTATTAATGAAAATGCTAACCGGATGTCCCTTTATTCTAGGCAAATTTTAGTATAAAGTATATCATGAGATCATCCAGAGATGACTCTGCTACAGCACCTGTAACTTCACATAATCACATCTATAATTCAAGAAATGTCACTCAAAGGCAATAAATACCATTACTCATCACGTTACTGAATGACTTTTTTTTTTTAATTGGCCCTTTGTAATATATACATAACTGTTGGTTTTGTATTTTTCACTATAGTTGTTCCATTAATGTGGTATACAAAGCGTTTTATGGTGCCAACAAAATGCCTAATTCTCCTCCCCAGTGATTAATGATGCTTGTATCTAATGAATGTAATCAATCTGTCTAATTAATTGGCCATGATTTACTTTTCTTTTTTTTTCTATACACAAGAACTGTGCCAGACAAAAGCAATAGTACAGTACAGTAGTATAGTAGTCTATAAAAGAACATATTGAATGTATTTTGGCCACATTAAACCTAATCATGAAATTAGTGTTTGTGACTTTTGACATAAACTTGCCAATTTGGAAACATAGAGGTTAGGGTGTCAGTGAAAAAATATCAAATACCATAACATCCAGGGTCAATGTCTGCCACTATTTGGTGTGTATGTAATAAGAATGCTTTCAGTCAGCATGCTAACAGGCTCAGGACAATGGTAAAATTATGATGTTTCCAATCAAGACATGTCACCCAAAACCATAAATGTCAACCTCATGGTGGCGCTACAGGAAACATTTAGGGATCATTTAATTGAGGATACATTGAGGATACACTGTGAATATCTCTACAAAATGTGGTGCCAATCCATGCAGTAGATTTTGTATAAGTGAAAATGTTTACCTGCTTGTGCAGCTAGAACAGAGGTCAGGGGATCACTAAAGTCAGAGTGATTCATCCTCTATGGAGCATGAAGGTCTGTACAATATTTAATGACAATCCATTCAATATTTGAGTGCTGGGGAACTACAAAAAGCATCATATGTTTACATAGATAGATATATAGATAGATAGATAGATTAGAATACTCAATGTATCAGGAATACTACTTACCTGATCACTTGCCAACAGAAACTATTACGTTCATACCTCTTGCTATGTAAATGATCTGATCTGTCTGCTATTAATGTGTCTTTACCAAAATCTGCATTGGCAGACAGCCTCTGCTGCAGGGCAGGTGAAGTGTAGGTTTTCATGAAGAGTGGCTATTCAAAGGAGTTTAAAAAACACATACTGTAGTAGCTCTCCAAAGGGACTATGCAAATGAGATTACAGAGTTTTACTCATCCAATAACAAGATTTTTTTTCATCTAAATATTTACTGTCTTTCCCTTAAGGTTGTTGCATGTGTTTGAGCTAATGTGCTCAATTGGGCCTCATTGCCGGATTGCAGAATATGCATTTTCAAGCCACCGGTGTCAGATGTAACATGAGCCTGTTATGTCTGAGATGGATGGTGATCTAAGATTTTATGTCTAAAGGTGCAATCACACATAAAATTCCCTATCATTGGTCTGAACCACAATTTCAAAAATCTCCTATTTCTTGCATAGGGGGTTTGTTAATTATCACTGTGACAAATTATAAGTACCATTCCTTGCAAGCCTTGCATCTCTTAAATAGCTCATGTATTGATCAGAGATGTAGTAACCCAATATCCCACGAGGTTAGAGAAGTTTGTTCTGGGGCCAAACTAATCTGGGGCCAGTGACTGCAGTTTGCTCGGAGGACAACTGAGACCTACAGTTACAGACATCTCGGTGCCATTATTTATTATTTGGTAAGCTCTCCAGTTTAAAGGCCATTGTTTTGTTTTCTTTGTAATAGTCCTCTGAGGTTTGAATATACAGCTCTAAACAGTCTTGGTGTTTAGTGGCACCCTTCATAAGCCCAATAGCATATGTGGTTCTAGATAAGCATTGGCTAGAAGTGGAGCCAAGGGGTCAAGTTCCAAGTCCTACGCTTGGACACAAAGTTTAAAGGCATTTCAAAAACTGAGATGTATTTTAGGCTGGTTTCATTAATAACAAAGCAAGTGTCACTGAAATGGATACAGTAAATTAATGTGGGTGAAAGTAGCTTTAAAATGAGAATCAAGTTGAAATTGTCTCGACCTGACTTGAATCCAGGTTTTTGTGACTCCAGCTATTAAAGATCATTTGATCTGTCAGTAGATGTGAGCCACAGTGTCACTTGTTTGTCCGACGGACAGTCCACTAAAGTTTTTTTCATTAAGATGGGGAGGGCCTAACAGACTAAACAAGGCACAGGACACTGTGATGTGAAAAAGTTAATACAAAGCAGGCGCTGCACCGGCAACATTATCTATCTATAAATTGCAGTAACATCTGTCTGTCTGTCTGTCTGTGTGTTATGCGAATATCTCTCGAACCGTTAGTCCGATGGATGTCAAACTTGACAGGTGTCTTGCAACGGCCACGAGTAAGTGCATTGCCAAGTTTGACGTTGTTTGGATTAGAAAAGATATCGTTAAATATATATATCGCTAAAAGAAGTGCTTCTTTTAGCGATATACATACATTGGCTCTTTCCGCTGGCCACTCCCCCTCTGGCCCTGAGGACCAGAGACAGAGAGCGTTGAAGCTTTGGCAGCTTAAATGTGACATACACCTCAGACCCACAAAAATTTGTGGACTGTCTTTGACTTTGAATAAACAAACGGCAATTCCCGAATTTAAGGACGTATCAGAATCCCACATATGCAAGGCACAACCACACAACAAGTGCAGCCAGAGCGTGATGCCACTGATAGGCAGGCTATTTATCTTATAAAGTGAGACGTATCTGTATGTGTGTCCATGTTTGGGGGGAAGGTAACCTGCACATCAGCAGACGCCACATGCAGAACGCTTTAGAACAGCGGGAGGCGGGACTCTTTTCCTGCTATTGTATTAAATTGCTGTATGCTGACAGAACATAACAGCCTAATCTTGGAGATTATTCCTTCACAATGCGAGAAAATCTCAGAGTTGAACCAGGCAGATACATCAGTTTTCATCAGACTCACCCTGGGTCGGGTTAATTAAGTCACCAAAATAACTCCGCGAATCAAATCCCCTACTTCCCCGTTAACCGTCAACCCACTAAACCTGTGTGAAAATGAACACCTCTGCTGAAATGTTAATTTCGTTAACGATCTGACACAAGACAACACCGTCTCTCTCTCTCTCTCTCTCTCTCTCTCTCTCTCTCTCTCTCTCTCTCTCTCTCTGCGCGCACACACACACACACACACACACACACACACACACACACACGGTCCGGTTCTGGTGGTTGATGAACGCAGATATGTGCTGATTAGCTCTCATAACGGGCCGGGTGGGTAGCGCACTGCCATGAGTCCATGACGCTAATGTCTGATTACTGTCTGATATTTTGTGATTACATTCTGAATCTGCAGCATTCTCTGTCAGTTAAATACAGTAGTACAACGTCTTCCTCTGATGTAGAAGTAGCCTACACTGTAAGTCAGTAGTATAGGCTATACAGTGGAGTTGCATATTAAGTGGTTTGGGGTCCTTCTGTAAGTCATTTTGGGTTACAATTTGGTTTTGATGAATTCTTCAAGCAGCAATACCACAGGCCAAGCAATTGCTCGTTCCAAACGGGCACTGCACTAGTAGTTATCATTTTATTTACCTGCTCACAATTACATGAGAGTAATTTATAGAGCACTACCAGCTAAATCCACAAAGACAAGTGTTGAAAGTGCATCTAACAATTACACTCAAAGATATGGAGGATTTCTTTAGAAGTCATTGAACACCATTTTTAACACATGAAAAATGACTGAATATTATGTTAATCCACACGAACACCTTTGGTACCCCGAAATAAGGAACCACGGACAAAAAGACGGATTATGTGAAGATGCTGAAATGACTCGATCACCTGCAAATTCATTGGGAACATCTTTTGATGCAACAAAAAAGACATTCAAAAGACATGCAACATTCAATGAATCCCGCTATGAATTTGTACAAGTCACAACAAATTCCACTTTGTGTCATCGCCAGTAAAAGAACATACAGCACATGTCAACACATGTAAGCCAAATAATATTACCAATACATTTTGGAAGCAGAGTAAAAGGCAGACAGAAAAGCATTTTTGTGTACTTCTTATACTCATGATTTCTGGTACTCAAGGAACATCCAATTCATATCTCCCACTGAGTATTTCATCCATTGTGCACAGCAGCAAATCTCTGCCCCACTTGTCTGGAAGTGATTGAGCTTACAAAGACTTCTCAAGGAGGAAGGGTTTTCCAGGGGGTAGTGCTCCTTACATGTGGATGGGGCTGAATAGCAAACTAGGTAACATAGAGAGCTATTTCTTTCTTTGTCTGTGAGTGCATTTAGAGTGTCTGTGTGGTAGCCAGAACACATAGATACTCTGTAAATATAATGAAACTTAAAAGATTGTGGAGACCTTACATTTAAGCAAACAATTATTCTGGATGATTCCTTGAGAAAGCACTTTGCCAGTCCCTCATCCCTACTGACACAATGCTTAATAGGATCTATAATACGACCAAAGCAAGCAGAACTTTATTAATATAGTACATATTTCATTAAACAGAAAATACATTCACAGAAAAGCAATTCCCCTCAGTCCTAGACATAGAACATTGAAAATATATATGCAACAGCTAACACAAGGTCTTACCAGGGACGGACTAACAATCTGTGCGTGAAAGGGAAAAGTCTAGAACCACAAAAAAAGTTGTCACAAAAAAAAGTCTAATAAAGTGATATTAACAGCCAACAGCAGGGGGCGCTAATACGATAATTTATATGCTATGTGTAAAAAAAAACAACTGAGGAACAAAAGTAGGCCTACTAGCTGGCTATCACCGTAGACCGGCTCTGCTATCACCAGACCATGACTAGTAGAAAATGTAAGGAGAAAGGTGGATGGGGAAAATTCAAAGAAAAGAGGGCCAAGTCTCTTCAGACTGATGCAGCAAAATGCAAAAAGCTCACAGAGCTCTTTGGTTGCAGTGCAACTGCCAGCAGCAGCAGTAATGTTGCATCATGATTATGAAAATTATCGTGCCATTTAGTGCTGTCAGACTTAACGTGTTTAATCATTTCTGTTAGGTTAATTTGAAACATTGAATAAGTTAGAAATTAATCGTGGGTTGACCGCGATTTCACTTTGTTGTATATGAGAGGTTGTAGTGAGCTCACTGTTGCTGCTAGGATGAAGACTATAACTATTGAGTTAAACGGGAAAACATCAGGCATGCATTGGTACCACTGTAAATGTGCTAACAAACAGGGAAGGGGGCTAAATAATTCACCAAATTTAACCAAAAGTTTAACAAAAAAAAATCCTAGCTTGCACTTTCTGTCTGTCTTCCATCAGAGTAGTTTGTTTTTGTTCAGGTACAACAAGTAGCCTACTTTATCTTTGAAAGTGTTGTCAGTAATACTCTGTAGGCTACTGTTTTATAATTACAAGTTTGTGTAATTTGGGGTTTCTGTAGCCAGTGACATTACATTATTTGTATTTTATTTGCAATGCAGATGTAATGGCAATGTACATTTGTTTTCTATTTGAATGCTGACGCTTCATTAATAAACACAACCCCAATTATCATCATTAGTTTTGAGATGTTACTTGCTGTGAATACCTTGTCTGATAGGCTACAGTATTGTGGCGTAGTATCAGGACATCGTGGCTAGTGTCTGTCGCGCACGGCTAGGGGCTAATGGCCGGATGATGGGCCCATTTGGAAGAAAGTCCAGGGCTGTTTTTTAGCCCCAGTCCGTACCTGGGTATTACAGTCATGGTAGATGTAAAAACAAGAAAGAAAGAAGCTATATTTTGCATATAGACACACAACACAGACTTGTTGATGTCCCACTTCACCTATTTCCAAAACCTTGAGGGACAAATGTCCTTGCATGCAGTGCTGGCAGCAGACAGACTCAGTGATCCACCAAAGCAAAGTTCTTGAGTGTATTATGATCAGACAAAAGTTTGAGAAAAGCTATTGTATGTGATGGAGAGGCTTCAGCCTTGGCTCAAAGGTACAAAAGGAAAAATAAGCCTGGGATAGTTTATTATACTGCTGTCATGAGAAAAATGACTTGCCTGAATGAAGAATTTCAGTATCTGCATATTCAAGGCTTTGATGTTTGTATCTATCTATCTAAAACTATGATGTTTTTTCTTCCAAATCTTTAGTGTGATTATTACATACACACCAAATAGTGGCAGACACTGACCCTGGATGTTGTCTGGTTTTTGATAATTTTTCACGGACACCCTATCTATCTATCTATCTATCTATCTATCTATCTATCTATCTATCTATCTATCTATCTATCTATCTATCTATCTAGCCATCCATCCATCCATCTTGGCTTAGCAGACTTTTAAAGGAGGCAACATTTCTCCAATTCCCAGGATCTTTTAGGGAGTAAGGGATTATTTCTTTGTTTTTAGTGCAAGCTTTGCATCAGCATGTGTACGCAAATAAAATAAAGTCATATTTCCTCTCAAGTTGGATAAATGTTTCCTAATTTAAAGCTGCTATACGCAATGTTTTAAATTAGCAATGGATCAAATCACCATGTAATCACTAATGTAAAAGGAGCGGCCCATAGTGACAAACCAACTGCAGACAGACAAATCATCTAAATGTAGATGATTTTGTCCCCAAAATACTTGACTTTGTAGTAGTTTGTTGTTTCTTCTCATCCAGAGCACTGCATGCTTCTTTTTCCTAACATTTAAAAACTGGTTGCATGTTACACTTCGCATCAACATTTCACAGGACCCATTTAACCTTTAGGCGCAGTCCGAGACAAATAGAAACAACAAAGGTAATTTGGAGTTTATTTACTCTTTACAATATTATCTGGGTACTGGTTCTGGATATCGTGTAGTTTTTGAAGTGAATTTTCCTCTTATACAAATAAGGCTAGTATTGTAAATTTTAGTTTTGATTTATTAAACCTAGTGTGCTCTGGGAGGGTTTTTACACCACCAGGTGATACAGTTACTGGTATAAAAAATAGCCGTTATTGTGAAGAGAACAATGCAGTCCACAGAAGCAGCAGGTTCCATATCTAGTAGGAGGTAATTTAATTGCCTTCCCATATTTAACATATCTTTTAACACATGAGTGTTATTAGAATCATAATCATTTTATATAACGTAACTGTCAGAGAACGCTGCAGGGGAGTCTGTGTGCTCTGTTGTTTTCAAGATGACCATCGACCTGAGCTGAATTAATGAGGAGAGGTTGCAGAAAAACTTGGCTCGCCAGCTGTCAGCATCAGGGTGCCGCACTGCTACGTTTATTTCTGTCAGAGCAGGTCACTGTTTCAGAGACGTGTGCTAAAAAATTGTCAAAACATCTGCAAATGGCAGACTATGGTCCCCTGCAGTCGGGATGTACAGGGCCATATATTATAGATGTTTTCATTGCAAGATAGTATTCTCACATGAAAAATAGATAAGACATGTTTATATCAGAAAAAGGATTGTTTTCGGGCTGTCAAAATTATCCCAATAATAGTGAGCTAGAGCAAATTCCTTTTTTTTTAACATAGTTTATTTAAGTTTTGTTACAACAAATTAACAATTCACCATGAGGACACGTTGGGCTTGTACATACCCACTCCCCTCCCCTCACTCGTGAAAACATCAGAGGGTAATCAACTTAAGCAATATTGAAAATAAAAACAACAGTAAAGAAATAATAATAATAAAATAAATAAAATAAGGTAACAAAAGTAAATAAACAAACCAAGATCTACAAAACATGAGGACACTACATTGTGTTTCAGGTCAATATGCCCATCTGTCGTTTGATGATGGGCTTGAGTACTTTGAGGTTATTCTGGAGGATATTCCTGACAGTATTTGTCATTGTTTTGGAATGTTGCAATAATAATAAACATTTGCATAAAGTAAGCATATTTGTCCACGCCCATATTAATATGAGCATTAAAAACTTGAAAAATGGGCACCCCAATAGCTCAGTTGGTAGAGCAGTGCCCATGTATAGAGGTTTACTCCTCGATGCAGCGGGCCCGGGTTCGACTCCAACCTCAGACCTTTGCTGCATGGCATTCCCCCTCTCTCTCCCCTTTCATGTCTTCAGCTGTCCTGTCAAATAAAGGCCTAAAATGCCCATAAGAAAAAACTTGAAAAATATACCTCTTAAAGTACATTGAGAACAGATAAAAATGTGCTATTATATTGCGATTAATCATGAGTTAAGTATGGATAATCATGTGATTAATTACGATTAAATATTTTAATCAATTGACAGCCCTATTATTAACTATTACTTTGCAGTACTTCTATATAATAATAGTTTAAAACAACTTTTAGCACAGGAATATGAAAAAAAAGAACTGTTGTGGTTGTGAGCAATTTCCTTGTCTGTCCATCTATGCTCATCCTCATTCAAAATGCATTTTGGTGTGCGTGAGGGTGTTTCTTCCTGGATGAAACATAATGTGAGGCTTGTATGTGCATTTCTGCCATATGTCTACTTAACCTCTTTCGATGTCACAAATAATGTCTGGTAAAAGTCAGGAAATAGAACAGCATGCTAGTCATGACATCTCTATACCCGATTTTCTAGAGTTAATGAGTAACAACATTTAACTGTAAGTAAAACAGTACTACACAATCGTTTGTTCTTTCAATGGTAATGATTTTTATCTTTGAAATAAGAAATGAGAAATGCACAACTGATTAGTGGAAGACTTCCAATAATTGCATCTGGAGCTCCTACTTATTAAACTTATGAAATAAAAGTTCATAAATGAGACACATAGAGTACACCCCATGGTGGAGGAATACTCAGATCCTTTACTTTTGTATAAGTAGAAATAATACCATATAAAAATACTCCATAAGAAGTAAAAGCTTTACATTGAAAATTGCAGTTACATAAAGGACAGTATTTTCAGTAAAAGTGTACTCAATTAAAAGTAAAAGTATTAAATATTATTATAGTAAAGTGTATGTCTCTGAAATGTAGTAGTACAAGACTACATGACTTCCTCTAAGAAAGACTATTGTCATGTTTTATGTGTACTTTCTACCGTTTTAGCAAGCAATAGAAAAAAAAAAAAAAATATATATATATATATATATATATATATATATATATATATATATATATATATATATGAAAATCTACACAGTAAATGTCAGGTTTGTGAATTGCAAGAGCCTCCCACTAAACATCTGCTTGAATATATGTCAACTGTATTGAGAATGCAACAGATTGCAAATAAAAAAATAGGCTGAGAAACCTTGACAGTTAAAAGTTCTCTCACCATTAGTCAACTTAACATGATACCTTTTTCCATTCTGTCAAAGAAGGTGACCTTTTAGCAGGCAGATACTGAAAGACGATGCCCCACACAAAGGTCATGTGCGTCTTTAAAAGGACATCAGAGAAAACCATCTCACTGCAGTCATGAAGAAAGTGGTTGGGGACTGAGTAAAAACTGTATTTCTTAGGCAAACTGGTTGCAGGAATGTGATAAGTATTATTTAGGGCTGAATGCCAGACAGATGCTGACAATAAATGTGTGGTGATGCCTGAGTCTTTTCTTCCTCTTTTTTTGCAAGAAGGGACTTTGTGCCTGTGTGTGTGTGTGTGTGTGTGTGTGTGTGTGTGTGTGTGTGTGTGTGTGTGTGGGTGTGTGTGTGTGTGTGTGTGTGTGTGTGTATTCTTGATGTAATTTAGTCTGACAAGTGATAGTGATGCTTTACTACTCTGAGAACCCACAATGGTGCTTGAATGAATTTTGAAAGGGCTATATGGGAATTTCTGGAAGAGTAACATCTTTAACACTAGTCTCCCGACCATGTGATACTGCCATCTGGCTCTTGAAACTGGGTTCATGGTTTTGGGAAGCATCCTACTGTCTTTAGTCAAAGGCTTCTGCTTTCTAAAGTGATGAGAGTGCATGCAGCCTGAAGAGGGGCTAGAGGGCTCTCATGAGGAGCCATCATGTTGATCTGCCAAATTGGAGAGACTGCGAGTGACAAGGGTGTATCTTCTTAACATACGCATAAAGCAAAGGTCTTCACACCAAACTTGGTTTTCGACCAAGGGTGCCACAGAGTGCAGGGACTGTCATGTTTGATTTAGATTTCTCAAACCAGGTATTGCTTGTATGAAAGAAGGAAGGGGGAAGCATATATACATGTATAGAGAAGTATGCTATTACTCTATACAAACAAAAAGGGATTTTAGACAGATCTGTAAAGCTTGATATCAAAGGAAGAGGGCACATCATGCAAGAATTAGTCTTAGCATTTAGCATGTTTATTTATATTCAACACAAGTTAATTGTATTTTTAAATACAACTCACACAAAACAAAATTTGACTCAATCAAAGCATAATCGTGGCTCACTCCCTATCACATATACTCTATACAAACCGTATAGGCGTCTTGTCACTAGTGAAAATCTATACATGCATAGAGATTGACAACCATTGTCAAGAATGCACCATTATGTTATCTTCTATGAATACTGAAAAAGAGCTGCTATGTCCAATTTAATCAGTACGTTTTGGAGTGTTGCCAATTCAATTTACTTTAAGCTGGAAAGTGATTATGCAAATGCCATTTTGAGAATGCTATACTGTCAATAATTGGAGGAAAATACTATGAAAAACAATTCTTAAAAAACACAGGAAGGAACACAGCTTCTATTTTGGCTCCATTTCAACTAAGAAAGTGCCCAGTGCATTGTGAATTATTGCCAAGATCATCCTGTACAGGTTTGCCTTTCATCACATTTTTAAGTGTTGTGCTCAGCATCTGCAGTAAGCGCTGAGGTTCTCTGCTGACCTTGGCCTAGTTCTGCATGAAATCTGTGATCTCTCCTTGCACCTCACACAACAGACTGACCTCTTCCACACTGTCAGTCCAGTGAGGCCTCATTAAAATGGTCTGTTTGGAGAGGTTGGATGCAAAGCACCCACCTCTCCTTTCCACTGTCTGAACTTCAAAACATGTCATCACATATAGACTATAGGCATTAACATCTTATCAAAGCGCCTCATAAATAAATTCAATGAAGTGCTTTGATTTAAGATCTCCTATAAACACATGAAATGTGAGCATATGGCTATAGTGTATATCTGGAGTTACACTATAGACAGCAGCCTATACTGAAATGCTTTTATGATTCTGTAGCATGAAAGCATTTTAGTATAGGCTGTGTTGCACAGCTTTAGGATAAATTCATGAAAATGTGTTATACCATGTAGTGCTGATTTATCGACACAGAACTAGCATAACTTATATTAGTCATTTAGTCTGGTTCTCATTTGGTTCCTTTAGAATGAAAACAACTTTATACAAATACCATACAAAAGTGAAAAACACAGTGCTCTGAGGAGAACCTGGATGTCCAACATGTTGCTTCCCAATTCCAAAACATGGCTACGTAGGCAAAACCCTGTTTCCTAGAAATTATGTTTATATGCAACAAATTAGCAAAAGCAAATATTTTTAAAAAGGTAGCATGATGTTGAATGGATTATTAATAAGTATTGTAGTATAAGTATTTTGTACTGATAAAAAGATAGTGGTCTGGTTTAATACAGAAATAAATCTGCAGTGATGAAAAACACGTGTTTATTAAAATTTTAGCCAAACTACGATCGTTCACTTAACTTAACCTAAAGTGCTTTAGTTACCTGAACCTAACCACAGGCTGGACTCAGGATGCAAACCCCAGACTCCGAGTGTCAAAGTCCTGCGCTTTGTACACCTGACATCCACCCAGAACACCCCTGTGACTTCTGCCCATTAGATAAATGTAGTGCTTCAATCACTCAAAAACCAATTGCCTTTGAAAATAATCCAGGCAGTGATTATGTTTGTCACCACAATGTAATTGGGGAAAGGGGTACGTATTAAAAGTAATGTGTAAGTACAACTTTAACTGTCCCAAATCACAAAGTAACCATATGGTATCTGCAGTGATTTGGGTTTCTGGCTTTCAAGGGACTCAGTTTTAAAAGTGCATGAAATTAAAGTCTCTGGTACTTTCTGCAACCATGTCTGTACACACAGTGGGGACAGCTCGATCTGAATGTACCTTTTGAAATCTTTAAGGTATTATCGAGAACAGAAAGATGTGTTTAAATTTCATATACGTCTAAAGCACAAAAACAAACTTGGTGTCAGTATCAAAACTTTGTGGTATCAAAGTGTAATGCCTGCTTTCATGTCCCACTCTGAGTCAATTCCAATCCATTTCCCTAACTTTAGAAATAAGCTCCTCTCATTGGAGCATGAGCGCCAGTGATTGGCTGCTTCACATGTTTGTTTGTTGTTTGCTTTGACCAGAGAGACAGTCTACAGAGTACCTTTGATGTGAGGACTGTCTATGATTTGAAATGGGAGCATAGGCATTGGTAGATGTCCCAGCTGACTTATCCCTGCTTCAGTGTTATTGGGGGCTCATCCTATCAAACAGTGGGAAACAAAATCATAATTAAAGACATTTGTAGAGGGGATTCAGCTTTCATTATAGCACAAGCCAGCATAAAGTCCCAAAGCCTGGTACATGCTCGGCCAACAATGTCATAAAGGACAATATGGCTGCTGTAAGGTCCGCAGTGACAAGGCCAAATTACTCTCTAACCAGAGATAATCAACTTTGTATGTCATATTGACATGAACACAGTGTTAAGGCATATTGCACTTTGATGCTGGCAACGCTGTCACAAAGCTGATTTTGAAAAATGCAATAGTAGAACACAAAGGAAGACATTCCCGCTGTGCCTACCTGGCATCTGTATCAAACAGCAATCAGGAAGCATAAGTTAGGAGTGGCTTAGTGCATTAGGACTTAAACGAGCGAGGGCACTTTATGTCCATTCTGTAAAGCTTCAGACTGATACCGGATCCATTCAAGGAGTTCTGTCTTCTGGCTCCACTTACTAGAAAGGTAGACAAAGGCTGGCTTGGTTACCAAGAAATGAGAAGCACTGATGTACTCCTCCGCAACAGTCACCAAATGAACAACAGCCAATGTTTAGAACAGATAGTGCTCAGGCACCGGTTGTTTTCGACATAAGCAATGTTTATTAGGCATTTCTACCTTAGGAGTAGTAAGTACAGAGTGGAAAGATACAGACGACTGCAGATCAAGAAGGATAAATCAAATGCAGCAAAGGTTGTGAGGCTGATTTTATATCCACCTTTTAATGAGCACATAATGTGGTGCTCACCCTGAGCCACAGAAACCCCATCAGGGTTTGAGAATTGTTTTGGTAGCGACGATAACGACTTCGAAACCTTAACATCTTCAGTAGTTTTTTAAGAAAAATGACAAAGCCACCTCACATAGCAGTAGTAGCTAATCTATTCCACCCACAGACTGGTGAGGAATGTATTATACAACCAGTAGTGTTTCAAAAATTGCCTGAACCACCCTTCACTGCAATCTTTATTCCAGGGCTGTAAGTAAAAACAAGACAACACACAGTAATATTGTATGTGCACATACAGTGCCTTGCGAAAGTATTCGGCCCCCTTGAACTTTTCGACCTTTTGCCACATTTCAGGCTTCAAACATAAAGATATAAAACTGTATTTTTTTGTGAAGAATCAACAAGTGGGACACAATCATGAAGTGGAACGAAATTTATTGGATATTTCAAACTGTTTTAACAGATAAAAAACTGAAAAATCGGGCGTGCAAAATTATTCAGCCCCCTTAAGTTAATACTTTGTAGCGCCACCTTTTGCTGCGATTACAGCTGTAAGTCGCTTGGGGTATGTCTCTATCAGTTTTGCACATCGAGAGACTGAAATTTTTGCCCATTCCTCCTTGCAAAACAGCTGGAGCTCAGTGAGGTTGGATGGAGAGTGTTTGTGAACAGCAGTTTTCAGTTCTTTCCACAGATTCTCGATTGGATTCAGGTCTGTACTTTGACTTGGCCATTCTAACACCTGGATATGTTTATTTGTGAACCATTCCATTGTAGATTTTGCTTTATGTTTTGGATCATTGTCTTGTTGGAAGACAAATCTCCGTCCCAGTCTCAGGTCTTTTGCAGATTCCATCAGGTTTTCTTCCAGAATGGTCCTGTATTTGGCTCCATCCATCTTCCCATCAATTTTAACCATCTTCCCTGTCCCTGCTGAAGAAAAGCAGGCCCAAACCATGATGCTGCCACCACCATGTTTGACAGTGGGGATGGTGTGTTCAGGGTGATGAGCTGTGTTGCTTTTACGCCAAACATAACGTTTTGCATTGTTGGCTTTCTTCTTGCCACTCTTCCATAAAGGCCAGATTTGTGCAGTATACGACTGATTGTTGTCCTATGGACAGAGTCTCCCCCCTCAGCTGTAGATCTCTGCAGTTCATCCAGAGTGATCATGGGCCTCTTGGCTGCATCTCTGATCAGTCTTCACCTTGTATGAGCTGAAAGTTTAGAGGGACGGCCGGGTCTTCGTAGATTTGCAGTGGTCTGATACTCCTTCCATTTCAATATTATTGCTTGCACAGTGCTCCTTGGGATGTTTAAAGCTTGGGAAATCTTTTTGTATCCAAATCCGGCTTTAACCTTCTCCACAACAGTATCTCGGACCTGCCTGGTGTGTTCCTTGTTCTTCATGATGCTCTCTGCTCTTTAAACGGACCTCTGAGACAATCACAGAGCAGGTGCATTTATACGGAGACTTGATTACACACAGGTGGATTCTGTTTTTCATCATTAGTCATTTAGGTCAACATTGGATCATTCAGAGATCCTCACTGAACTTCTAGAGAGAGTTTGCTGCACTGAAAGGAAAGGGGATGAATAATTTTGCAATTTTTCAGTTTTTTATCTGTTAAAAAAGTTTGAAATATCCAATAAATTTCGTTCCACTTTATGATTGTGTCCCACTTGTTGTTGATTCTTCACAAAAAAATTACAGTTTTATATCTCTATGTTTGAAGCCTGAAATGTGGCAAAAGGTCGAAAAGTTCAAGGGGGCCGAATACTTTCGCAAAGCAGTGTATATAGCTGTACATACTCACAGATAAACCCTCAAACTCAGCTGCACAAATCAATATCAAACTTCTTAATTTTTGCAGTTATTTGATAAATGAGGGAATGAGGTAATAGTAATATGAAGTGGGGGATACAAATCATAGATAATATCAGTACACACAGAAGTAAACAGTAATGTTATCTTAGCAAGACCTGAACAGGGCAATGGATCATTTAATTGTCTGTGAACCGAATGTGATTTCCTGCAGGCAGACTAAATTGTGATAATCATCTTTTGTTTGCATCATACATACATTTTTCTTACCTCCACAGATGGTGAATTAACTTCACATTATGGTACTGTTTATTGAAACATTGCAGTGTGTTCATGTATTCAACATGCGGTATATGTATGCATTTTCTTTACAGGCCGAGGGGAAGACAGACTGGAGTTACAATAGAAAGTAAAAACCTGGGCATCAGTTTTAAATCTATCATAAGTCTCTTTAAATAACTAGAACAGTGCAGTCAGATTGTTCCTCCAGTCTCCCTTACAGTCAAGATGGCGGCAAAGATAACTCAAACTGGGATTTATTTATCTCATATCATGCCTAACTTTAGTGGTTATAACATGTTATGGAATTCATCTGCAGATGCACCTGTTCAGAATAAGACCAAACTTGTCTATGCATATGCAAGTTTTTGAGCCGCCCACAACAATGGCTAACGTGTGTCTTGTAACAGACTACTTTAGGTAAGGCTTATTTTTAGCCTAGCCGATTGCCGGAAACACCTTTAGCAGTTGTTGATCACTTGCGGCCCCTATCGGCCGGTTAAGCGGAGGGAGGAGTCAGCATATAGTTTTTTCAAAAATTGTGAATCACTGCAACCACAAAAGGTCCTTGAGCACACAGTCATAGATGTAGGGTAGCTGCGGACAGACAGACAGATACACACATGCACACACAACCGGACACATGATCTGCTCCAGGATTAAGCCTGGCAGAAATAATAATGTGAGCATCCCCATTACGAAATCCATAATTTAAAACAAACTCATAATGACATTTACACAGATAACTGAGAACCACACTTCTTCTCCCCTCTTCATAAAGCATAAACAGAGGGGCACAGTAATGCCTGACAGGCAGCATTTAATTCTAATCCATTATTAAGAGCAGGTATGTATATGATCGTGCAGCACAGCAGCCCACACTTTGTATTCAAAAGCGTTTTCTGGCCCCATGCAGTTGTATTACTTTCAGTTACAGCTCATGAATAACATCAAACAGACCATGAAGTGCATAGAAATAGAAAATGTGATAACTACGAGGGTGTATCCAGCCACTGTTTGTACCTTTGAGCCTTCGGATCTTGAAATGTGGGTACAAGGAAATGCACATTGCTGTAGTGCTATGTAATAAAAATCACAGGGTAAATTGGTTGATTAGAAGATTATGGACATAGTATGAGAGAAGAAATAGCCAAAGGCGTACTAATAATAAAATCAGAGGCTGCAGCTTTCTAATGTTGGCTTCAAATCAATATTTATTCAAACCCACATCAGCCTGACTCCTGCCTTTTGGAGGATCTTGGAAAATACATTTTAACATTGAATAGTGTATTTCATTATCTATTTTCTCCACTTACGTGAGGCACACATGCTTATAAGTCTGTATTGGTATTTGGAGCAGATTATGTATTGTACACCTACCACTGAAGCATGCGAAATGATTGTAGAAATGCAAATGGAGGTTTTCTAAAGACCACATTATGTATTTCAGTAAAGAAGCCATCAAGCTCAACTGAACACAGAGTGGAGGGCTAGCTCATTAAATTCTTTGAGCTTTGTCAGGTTAAATTCATTACATATACGAGGAAAACAAAGCATTTAGCTATATGGTTTTACTAACTATTCCCTGTCAAACATGGATTGGGAAGGCTTACCATTAATGAAAGAAATTAATCATTACTACAACTGAGAAATTCATGATCACCGTTATAATTCTATTATGTAAAATACTGTTGACCCCTTGCATAACAGCAGCAGGGGGACACACTCAAATGAGAACGGGTGTATTTTTAAACAAATTCATTCAGAATGATCCCCTCTGTATTTAAAAGCACATGCTTGCTATGGCACCAATAGCAGCAATCCAGTAGTTAATCCACCCACTTTACCCTGAGGGGAGTGCAACCTGAACTACCTACATGTAAGCCAATTAAAATGCTTCTACAGTACATATTACAGGGTAACAGCAAACGGATGCATGGAGGCACTTCCTGCTGATTTTTGTTTCCAACATTTTACATCTTTTGGGTTTCTGACAGTGCTGTTTCAAATGTGTTTTAACAGGGCTGTTGTCAGGGTGAAGTGAAGGTTTGGACCCAAATGCAGTTTAAACAGAAATGCATTGCAATAACAAAAACACTACAGGCAGCACACGACACAAACAGAGAAACACACTAACAGAATACACACTAACAAAGGAACAAGAATCTGACAAGAGACAAGGGAAACAGAGGGAAACTAAATACACCAGGTAACGAGCAGGTGATAAAGCAGGTGAACCAAATCAGGGTGGGGCAGAGCAATCAAAAAAGGCGGGAAACAAACAAAGACAGGAAGAAGCTAGACAAGACAAGGGAGACCAGACAAACTACAAAAATAAAACAGGAAACAGAACATAACAGAAAAATAAGACTACCACAATAAAACAGAACAAAATACCAAAACCCTGACAGCTGTCAATCAATAAAAAAAAATGTAATCTAATTAATTACATACTCTGTGATTAATTAATCGAAATTAATCGCATACATAATTAACGGTGCCTAAACCGATACTTTGTAAGAAAGTAAAAAAAGAAAAAAAAAAAAAATGGTACTAAACAACAGTTGGTGACATTAAAGAATGGCTTGTTTATTGCTAAGGCCATATGGTCAAAATTAAATAATGTAATAATAATGTATAACAATAACAATAACTTATTTCACTAGTAAATTGCTGTTGAACAACAAAAACAACCACCAGATGGGAAAAGGACATTTACTATAACTTCAAATGCACCACGAGAATGTAGTTTACCAGTTTCATTGAACGCACCGTCTGTGTTGTTTTTCCGACAACAGCAGCTGCAGATTGTTACATACCGGTGTTGAATCCTCTACAGTAAAACACTTTACACCATTTAGCGTTAGCTGTCAGCATTTTAACCGTGTTTAATCCAGCTACTAGCTAGCGGTAGAATACCGTTAGCTACTGCGGCTCCGTCAATATGAATGAAACGTCAATATGGAATGGATTAATCTGCGTTATTTTTATTAAATTAAAGTTAATTTATTTATTTTGACAGCCCTAGTTTTGAATTGATGATGATCCTGTGATGAACTTAAATACATCTGAGTCACTGCAATGTACGGTAATGACTGTTCAATCCATCTTTGATGATGTTGAGACACAGGTGTGTAATCCTTTAGAACAAAAATAAATATCTGGATTAAAATTGACAGAAGTCGTCATGCATTTAACTTAATGAACTGTATACTTAATTGATTTTTTTTGTTTTTTTGTTTTTTTTTAAGATTATTTTGGGGCATTTAGGCCTTTAGTTGATGAAACCTGAAGTCTGGAAAGGGGAGAGAGAGGGGGAATGACATGCAGAAAAAGTGCCGCAGGTTGGAATCGAAACCGTGGCCTCTGCGTTGAGGATTGAGCCTCTGTAAATGGGGCGCATGCTCAACCAGGTGAGCTACCAAAGCACCCCCTTACTTGTGTTTTTATTTGTATTTTGTATTTAGCAAATAGATTGAGATCAATTGTTTGGAGCAATATGTTATTCAATCAGGGCACATCTGATGTAGATGTAGATTTCAACTGTGGTGGAAGAAAGGGCTTGATATAGTTAATGATTTATGGAGAACAGCTTTGAAGTATAACATTTCAAGGAAACATTTCTTTAAATGTTTGCAGATACAAAGCTGTATTTTTTCTGCACAAAATGAACGACTGGTACAATGTAAATGTAATGATATACCTTGTAAGACTGACTTTTCACTTTTACTTTTTTTATTTGTATTTCATATTTGGTAGTTTTCAATGTTGTTCACAATCCTTTTTTAATATACATTATTTAGGTGTATGTAAAAAGAGAGAAGTAGAAAGAAAGCTTAGGGAAAGGTTTGGGTTTTTGTTTCTTTTTTGCCACATTCGGTTTTGTATATGCTATTTAAAAAATATATGCTGGAAAAGGGCTAGCACATTTTTTGGAAAAGAAATAAATAAATATATAATAATAAATAAAAAGATAGGGCTTTGTCACGTCAAAGGAGGTGTGCACAGGGGGAAGATCATTATCTATCTATCACGGTTCAAGAATGGTCTGGTCTGATATGAATGCTCTCTTTGATCAATCACTGGAGATCACGGAGGACATTCACATCTGACGCCATACACATTCTTCAACTGAGGTAGAGGTAATGATCTCCCCCACTGGAAAAGTATATGTGGACCTCTGAGTTACAATTATTTTGCCACACAACTGTCTGGTGTCTTTGAAAGTAAATTCCTGTACCCTGGAATATATATATATATATATATATATATATATATATATATATATATATATATATATATATATATATATATATATATTAGGGCTGTCAAACGATTAATTTTTTTAATCGCGATTAATCGCTGAATTTCTACAGTTAATTGCGATTAATCGCACATTTATCACATGATTAAAATTCTATTATTTTGCATTTCAGAACAGTTTTTAAGTACATATTAACAATCAAAAGCTACTTTTACCAGTGTATCTTGATTGGGAATCAAATGAATGCAATGAAAGTTACTTTATGAACTTGATTTTAAGATTTGTAATTATTTATTTACTGTAAACAAAAGAAAAATGCGTGAATCTGTCATTATTGCACAATTCCTCCAAGTATCTAACTAAAAAACTAAAAATCCCTATCCTTACTAGAGTCAATATAGTGTTTAGTAACTCCTAAATAATGTTGATTACTCACTGACGTCCAGTGATCACCGGTTAATGAGACAGCGTTTGCAGCACTTTGCAGCTGTTCCAGTTGGGCTGCTTTCTCCGTGTCATACAGGCTGTGTGTGGGGCTGCTGTCCCCCTCGACGGCAACGAGACAGGTCAGAACATGCCAACGGTAGTACATCGTTAAGACCCGAGTCCTCTACGATGCTGACAGGTCTGCAGTTAGTTGCAACCCATTTCGCAAGAGCTGTAGTAATTTTTTGGGATTTGGTTTCATCCACAGGTCGGCAAGTAGCACTCTCCAAAATAGTGCTTTGCCTGAGTGGGTAGCATGATATCGGGTAGCATCACGTTAACTGTACTACTATGCTTAGCTCCGTAGGTGGTAGCTCAAGCTTGACATGCTTCGGTGATATTTTAATTCGGCTTTACACAATGTGCATATGGCTTTCGACTTGTCTACGAGCCGTCCGGGATTTTTGGAAAATAAAAAGCTCCATTCAGGATTTCATTGCTGCTGTCTTTCTCCATCATGCCTGCAGCCTGCAGCAGCAGGATGTGTTAGGAGGAAGTGGCAGCTTGATGATAAGTAACGGTGCTGCAAAGGGTCAAAATAGTAGCCTGTTAGGCACGACGCGAAGCCGAGTGAAGTGTAAAATTAATTAATAAATGCCGGCATGCGATTAATGCGATCAAAAAAAATGTATCGCATCGATTCGGCCCTTAATCGCATCGCGATTAACGCATTAATGCTGACAGCCCTAATATATATACATTGTTTTCTGTATGTCTTCCTGTTTGTAGGACAGACAGAGTTTAAGTCCTTGTATGTGCCATTATACTTGCCCAATAAACTTGATCATTATTCTGTATGCCATCATCCCTCATTCATCCCAACAGGTTGGATAAGGTATGTGTACTTTGTTTAATCCAGTAATTTGATAGAATAGATCATAGGAATAGATCTCTTCCATGTTAAACACCCGCTCTCCCCAGGCAGTTTGTGAACACAGGCTGTGAGGGGACTGAATTTGTTTTTCTACCGCTTCAGCAAATATTTAAGCTACCAAAAATGAGAGCAGAATAGGACTTGAATGCTGTTCTTCTTATAATTTATTATTTATTAGAATTCTGCTTTTATGTTTATCTCTCCGGAGCGAAGACTGAACTTGTGTTGACTGAACTCCAATCAGCCTTGCGGGTCTTCACTCTCACTTTGTCATCTCTGATCCAAACAAAAGCAGTCTTTGACTAATCACTACACCCTGGCACTAATGCAGATCAAATAAGGACTGACGGTGGACCTGATTCAAATTACAATTTTTTTTCACGTCACAGAACACTGAAGCACACTCTGTATTCAAGAATCACTGACACATTTAATATGAAGCGCTTTCACAGCCACTTTTTCTTATTGACCGCTTTTCCGACTTGGCAGGCATGCAGTTATTAAGCCATAATAAATAACTGCAGGCCTCTCCCATATGCCTGTGGTGAGAATGCAGTGGAAACGAGAACGCATGTGGTAAATAAGGCTGCATTTAACATAACGGAAACAGCATATTGTTGTCTTTTTGCACAAATATAATGTACCAGCAAAACCCTAGACTCTGTATATATTTATTTTTATTAAATCACTTCAACATATTTCCTGTGTCACGTCTGCTTTTTGGTCCAACCTCTAGTGCCGCTCCGTAACAGGTACAGCTATTTCTATTTTTATAGATGATGTCATATGCTCATTTGCATATTTATGATGTCATTACGCAAGAATTTGCATAAAGCTTTGTGGTTGTGTCAGCAAGGTAGATAGTAAGAAATATAAATCTTTAGCCAAATAATAACAAACTCACTACGGGAATTTATATTACATTCTAGTTATTACTTACGTAGCCTATCTTTGAAGTAAAAAATAAATTCTACAAAGGGTGGGAGAACGATCGATAAAGAATTCTCAAAGAAGGCTGGCTTGCCCAGGGCCAGGCCAGCTCAGAGGCATCTTTCTCCTTCTCTTAAAGGCAGCTACACACCGGGCCGATAATCATCCATTGGACAGTCTGCCGAGGTCAGTGACTCGAGTCTGTTCGGTGTGTTTTCTGTGCCGTCGTCCGTTGGAGGAGCTGTTGGCCTTCATTTTGGCCGACCTGACATGATCAGTCAGAGACAGAGCAGTCGGGACTCACCCGGAAATGGCAAGCAGGACGACCGTGACTAAGCCTCTCAAAATCTGACGAAAATCTTTTAAACTGACCTTTGTCGATCTGAAATGAAGACAGATTCAGCAACTGCATGGCCTATTTCTCGCTTATGTGCTTAAATGTTTTCAGAAACACGTTTCGGTTTCAGTTTTTGGGCGACAATACAGATTAGCGCCGCCTGCTGTTATGGAGACGTATTACGTCTCGTCGCTTTGGTGTGTTCCGAGGCATTTTTTGACCAACTCGGGGAGACTGATCAGTCCAACTGCCTTTTCTGCCAACGGTCGGCCGTCTGGTTGGTCTGTAACGGCCATAAAACATCCATGGTCGCGTCCCACTGTCTCTCGTACCTACACTGGCCCCCGCACCCTGTCCCCCCTCCCCTTCTACCTGCCTGCGCAGTGCCGCTGCACATGAGGAGAAAGCAGAGAGGGGAGGGGCTGCTCCTCAGTTTCAGAACAGAAGAGAGAGGAGACAGCCACAAGAGCCTACCTTGCGTGCTCATCGGACAATACTGGCTTCACCACCAGATTTGTCACTGGTTACTTTTGTGAAAAAAAGTCGCTAAGGGGGATTGAAAAGTTGCTAAATCTAGGACAAAGTCAATAAGTTGGCAACACTGACATAGCAAAGAACACAGTCTGAACGTACCAGGAAATGGTACAGCCCAGTGGGGAGTGGGGGTTTGAAAATCGTATTTCATTAGATTATTTCCTGAATTCTTGGTATGTGACGGTAATACTGAATTTAAATACATACAATTTTGGATAGGCTAACATTACATTTTATTACATTTTTTTCAGTACCCCCCAAACTATTATTTTCACCCCTTTTGGGAGGGTCAAAGTCTCATCTAGGGGGGTCGGACCCCCCCCAATACCCTCTGTAATTCGTACAGTGTTCCACGCTGCCTGAGTGCCCATAGTGGTGGTAGATGCTTAATGTATATGCTAAATTGATATGCATGTCACATTGTGCTGTACATGTGTGGTTCTGCTGTCCCTGTTTTATATGCATGTTCTGTGTTGCAAGGTAACATGTTGACCTATCTCTACATACTGTTAATATCAAACAGCATATTCCAGCTGTTTGTGACTCTGATTCAGATTGCATTCTCTAATGCAGTGAATTTACAGGAGACGAATAACATCTTACAGCCCTTACCCAGAAAATGACCATTTGGGTCAATTATGCAAGCAGCTTACAACAACCCATAATTACGTTTCTTGTTGTCGGCGACCTATTGTGGCTGTAGTAATAATCACGAGAGCAAATGAGGAAGTGAGTTGACAAAGTATAAGAGCGCCAAATTCCATGTAAGAAGGGAGGTTGGGGTGGTGGATGGGTCAAGCAAATTTAGGACTTTCACTTAGGAGACCGGGGTTGGTCCTATGTGAAAGAAAAAAGTATTTCTGTTGCCTAAACTTAACTAGTTCCGTTTCACAATGTTAACTACGAGTTTCAAACTGACTTTAAAACTGTGATAATATAACATTTTTACCACTGCAATGTACAGTTTCAGGTTCATAAACTGAAGTGAAACTTAAAATGTATATTTTGCAGTGTAGTTGTGTAGTTGAATGTGTTACAATCTGTATTGAATGTGTAGATGGGAAAGTGGGTTCCTATGAACTTTTGTTGGAATTCCGCAGCACGACAATAATTGAAATGACAGATGGAATCCATTTTCACAGATTTCACAGTACAGATCCTGCCGAAGACGTGGATGATGCCTGCATTAATATTAATAAGATGGGGTTAACCATACTGTACATCTATAAGCTTGTGTAATTAAATATCCTCTTCCTACAGTATATGTGTGGGCTTTTCTGTCATTATTTGTTTTAGGGTAACATGTTCAAGTGACACATTTTCACTTTATGACCCTCATAAATCTCTCTGTACAAAGAGCAATTTTGCATAAGTGCCACTTTGATCATTCAGTGCACTTGTGCAGATTTAAATTAACTACGTGCCAAATCTGCAGTGACAATTAGGTATGCTACATAAAGATTCAGCTCACAGTGTTTTGTTGTTGTAATAATGCAAGACTGTTAGAGCCAGGGTTATCACAGTGAGCCTTGGATTGCTGTTGGTTTTTCTAGTGGATGGTGTTGATTTTGTCATGATCATCATGATGATTAATATCCATGTCAGCTACAGCAACAAGTGAAAGAATCAGGTAAGCAGAGAGTGGATGTGCTCTCCAAAAATAAGACGCTAACCTTTCCCTCCTTGATGAAGAAGTGGTATTTGTAAAGCTGCTAGGCATCTCTTCATCACGGCGGTGGCACTGACCTATTGTGAAAGCTTTGTGTTTCCATTGGCATTAGAACAAATCTGAATGGTACAAGTGTTAAAGTAAGACACATTACTTCCTCCTGAAATATATTCTATCTCAGATTAGTGTGCCAAGAAATTGCGGATGCCAAGGATACAAAGCCTTTTATATGATTATTTTTTTTGTCTTAAAGATACTGTAAAATCACACCTGCTGTCAAATTGATTTTGACAGCAGGTCTTCTGTTAAATTGTTTGTCTTCTTTTCAGTTTGACAACTAATGTTACATTTTTTCAGGGACAGTTATACAGAGAGCACTTCTAACATGAATAACACTGTGTCTACTAAATCTTGAGATTTAGACTAAGTACAGCAAAAAATAACACATTTTTATTCATTTAAAAAAGTGAGAAAAACTCTACTAAAAATATATATATATAATAATATAATATCTGAATGCGTGATAATATCAAGTGCTTGAGTGCATAGGAACCATTAGAAAAGGAGCAAAACAGAATTTCAACTGGATTTTGTCCCCATGTACTCCAAAGGTTTTTGTTTTCCCGTTGCAAGAAGATGCTGCTCACCACAGTTTACAGTAAACTAGGTCCTCTTGCAAGGTTGACAGCTCAGAAAAATGCATCCAGTAATAGAAAGTAGGGAGAAAAATGAGTAGAAAGTGCAAATTAGCCTCAGATTTTAACACAAAATACTTTTTTCGTTGTTCTCCTGTCTCCAAATCAACCACCAATGAAAAGTGTTTAAACACTTGCCGTAAAATATCACATTATGATTACTGGATTACTGAATTAAAATAAAGGAAAAATAAGGGAGTAGATTAAGCAGGGCACTGTTTAGAGCCATTGTAGCCATCAACAGAGTCAGATATGCAACACTTTGTAGCACCACGAAGATGATCCTGAGCAGGCTGTGATAACAATATAATACACATCAGATTGAATCAAGCAAGCAGTATAAATAAATAAAAATTGAATGGACAACATGATAACAGGGCATATGGAAACCCCCCAAATTGTCAGACAAGAATCATATTATATTTTGTATTAAATTCACTTCGCCCTTGAAGATGATGACTATATATTTTCCACACTGGTTTCTAGCTCATTACAAAATGCAAATATACAGACACTTGTTTGTTCCTCTATTTCTGGAAAATAATGTGGTTTGTGGGACATTTTTATTTTTCCATAAATCAAATCTACAGTTATGGGAGTCTTTGTCCTTCCTCTCACTATTAAACTATGCCTGTATGGTGCCTCACATGTCTTATAAAAATGTACCATATACCACCATTTGATTTGAGGGAAGGCACACTATAAAGCACTTATAATACAAATATATATACCTTTAGTGCAATATCCTTGCAGTCAGTGAATGACGATTTAATATGCTTACCTTGTACATCTATACTTTTCAAAGTAATGCCGCATACTGTTGGATGACTTCAGATGTAATGTATTTATGTTGAAATGACCTTGTCCTAATTTGCAATTGGTGGCCATGCTTTATAGACATGGTTCTAAGAACTACAGTCATAGCCAACATTCAGCATTATGTTCAATGGCGGTGCACAGTGGCAATGTAGTAAGCAGAATGTGTTTCATACAGTGCAGTGAAAAGTAAGTGAGAGCAATGAGTGGTTTTACATTTTTTTTTGCCTTTGCATCTTGTCTCACATCTTTAGTGACATTCAACCATAACCGCATTCTTTCCCTGCTCTGCCTATCCCTAACTATATTGTAATTATACACATTTTAAGACTACAATTTCAGCAGATATGTTTATGATAAATATTCTGGCTAATACACTGAAGAAAACAAACGGATAAAATAACTTGGGCAGGATGACATTTCCTCCAAAAGGTATTCAGCTATAAAGGCAATTGCAGAAAGCTGTTTGGCGAGAATAATTTGCTAATGGGAACGTAACAAGCTTGATTTTGGGGCAAGTATAGTCAACAATAAGTATGCTTTTGCTTGTACAGTACATCTGATACTTATTTAGGGAAAAGTACTCATTGTGATGAGTCTTGCCCAGTTTCACCTCAGCAAGAGTTCAATATCTATAGGGAACAATTAAAAAATAATTAACCTTGCTTTCAATTTTAACTCTGACCTCAGCATTTCCAACAACCAGTCAGGAAAACATCCTCCTTAGCTGTTTTTACTGTTAGGTATGTTTTCTCAAATCCCAACTCACAAACTGTCAAATAAGCTGCTGATGTTCACTGCAAACAACCAATGTCACCTGTCTGATCCAGCATTAGTGCCAATAACTGCACACCAAGATATACTGTTAAGTAAAGGATGGATTTTAAGCACAACACCTCCTCTCAGTATACATTTTCTAAAAAACTTTGCCATAATGACTGAGTCATGCATTTGCTAATAAACTCAATACAGAATTGAAAGTAGGTAATATTCTTAATTCTAACCATAAAGGGACTTTGCTATCACAATTTTGAGGTGAATGTATGCATATGCCTAATACACTGTGTGTATTAAATGGCAAAAAGTCAAAGAGGATTATTGCAGTATTAATGTGTGTCTGTGAGCAGGCAACAGGGAGTAGTGAAGGACAGGACAGTCTTCAGGGCTTACTTGTCCATTCACTTGTAATTTTAAATGTTTAATCCTTAATGGCCACCACATTATATTCGTTTTATTATCTATGAAGCTATTATCTCCTTGGATAAGTCTTGATTAAAGAAATATACTTACGACATCAAAGTACCCAGAGCTCCAACATACACTTATTCAGCAATTGTTGACAGCGCTTCAGGCGGAATCTTTCACACAGGAGAGTAGGACAACCTCTTTCAAGGTTTGAGAGATAATTATAGATTATTATACAGTAAGACAGGGAGTTGGATGGGATCCAGCTAGTGCCAGGTGGTGAATGCTGGGGTCATAGTGTGGTCATGTTGACTGAGTGCCAAGGCAATACAAGCAGGATAACTTTTAAATACTACACTCTTTGAATATCCGGTACAAAGTGTAACTGATGGCTAAGGGCTTTGAATGCATTTTAGCTATGGTGCATCATAATGACTGATTTCTTGTAACAGTTGGTCTGCAGCGTTAGAATGCTAATTTAATTAACTACAGCAACACATATCACATAGGTCCTGTATTGAACTTAATTTAAAATCATATTAGGTGAAGTGTTTATGTTAACAAAGAAGAAGGAATTAGACACAGCATCTAGAATTACCCAGAAAGAAGGATAATGTACTATAGATCGCCCAGTATGTTCAGACTTCTATTCAATAAAAAATGGTTCTGCGTTAAATCTACACCGTAGGTACGTCATAGATGCGCATAGATACGGAACCTACGCCGTAGCCTGACGTGCACCTCCCCAAAAATGTAACTGCACGTCGCAGCAACGCAGACTGCAACAACTGTGATTGGTCCACTTGGCGATGGCTTGGTAGCGTTGCATTTTTTATTTTTTATTTTACCTTTATTTAACCAGGTAGGAGGTTGAGAACAGGTTCTCATTTGCAACGACGACCTGGTCAAGAAAAGCAAAAGCGTGCAGGACAACATACAGTTTCACATGCAATAAAATACAAGAAAACAGAATACAATAGGCTACATAAATATTCCACATGAATAATATGGACAATAAAAGAAAAAATACTAAATAAAAAATCCACATGAATGTACTAAGGGATGTATAAGCATGAGACGCTTGCGGTGGCAAGGACTGACCATGTGATTCAGTATGCATGGTAAGGTGCTCTACGAGAGTGTGTGTCATGGTGGTAGTGCAAATAAGTCCAATAGTGCAAGGATAAAGTCTGGAGACCAGCATTAAATATGGACAATATAAGAGAATAATGTAGACATAGTAATATAAAAACTATAGCAGTGCAAGTATAAAGTTTAAAAAAAAGACAGCATTAAATATGGCATTATATGGGAATAAAGTGGACAGTAGGATATACACAAATCAACAGTCAATATTAGAGGTTTGAAGTAATAGGGTTACAGCCATTGTTCAAGTATTAAGTCAGACCTCAGTCCAGGCTGGGGGAAGGAGGGAGGGAGGGGATGTGCATATGGGCTAATATAGCCAGTAAACAGAGTAAGCAGTAAAGCCAGTGGACAGTCAGTACATAACTGTTGTTATAGGAGGTAGTGGAAGTGGTGGAGAGGGAGGAGAGGCAGACAGACTATGTAGAGAAGTCTATCTCTCCTCTTCCTTTTTATGAAGCATTGTAGAGTTGTATGGCCCTGTGGACAAATTACTTTCTTAGTCTGTCAGTTGTGCATGGCAGTGTGCGTAGTCTTGAGCTGATCATGCTATTCTGCTTTGTGATAGTGCTGTGGAGTGGATGACAGTCATTGTCCAAAATGTTGAGCAGTTTGTTCAGGGTGCTTTTATCTGATATTGAAGTGATGCACTCCAGTTCAGCACCCAGCTTTCCTTACCAGCCTGTCCAGTCGCCCAGCATCCCTCCTCTTAGTGCTTCCTCCCCAGCATACCACAGCATAGAAGAGGACACTGGTAACAACAGACTGGTAAAACATCCAGAGGAGCTTGCTGCAGACATTAAAGGACCGCAGCCTCCTCAGGAAGTACAGCCGGCTCTGCCCTTTCTTGTAGAGTGCATCAGTGTTGGCTGACCAGTCCAGTTTATTGTCCAGGTGTATCCCCAGATACTTGTAAGTGTTATCCACCTCCACACTGACCCCCTCAATGGAGACTGGCAGCAGAGCGGGCTTAGATCTACGGAAATCCACCACCATCTCCTTGGTCTTAGAAGTGTTGAGTTGTAGGTGGTAGTTTGCACCATTGCACCAAGTCCTCCACCATGTCTCTGTACTCCTCCTCCTGCCCATCCCTAATACAACCCACAATTGCAGTATCATCTGTAAACTTCTGCATGTGGCATGACTCTGTGTTGGAGCAGAAGTCAGACGTGTACAGTGTAAACAGGACTGGTGAGAGCACAGTTCCCTGTGGAGCTCCAGTGCTACTGATCACAGTGTCAGAGAGGCAGTTCTTCAGTCTGACGAACTGTGGCCGTTCTGTCAGGTAGTCTGTAATCCAAGATAGCCATCTGCAAAAGCGTGTCTCCTAGTCTGAGGGGTTGGATGGTGTTAAAAGCACTGGAGAAGTCAAAGAACAGGGTTCTCGCAGCACTTTTCCCCTTGTCCAGGTGAGAATGCGTCCTGTGTAGTAGATATGTGATGGCATCATCCACGCCCACCTTCTCTTGGTATGCAAACTGTAGCGGGTCTAGTGCATGGCGTACCTGGGGTCTGAGTATCCACAGAATCAGTCGCTCCATGGTCTTCATCATGTGTGATGTTAGAGCGACCGGCCTGTAGTCATTAAGCTCACTTGGGTGTGGCTTCTCTGGGACGGGGATGAGACATTATGTCTTCCACAGTGTTGGGACTCTTCTGAGATAGAGACTCAGGTTGAAGATGTGCTTCAGTGGCTCCCCCAGTTCAGCATCACGGACTCTGAGCAGCCTTGGACACAAGGGTCTGGGTCTGTCAGGCCCGGCTGCCTTCCTGGGGTGGAGTTTCCTCAGCTGTCCTCTGACTTGGTCTGTTGTGATGATGGGGGAGAGGAAGGGGGGAGGGAGGAGGGGAGGGCAGGGTGCGTCTGTGGGGGGTGTCTGGTGGCTGGTGACTGGTGGCTGGTGACTAAAGTCAGTGTAGCCGCATTGTCCGTGGTCACCTTGTGGGGGAGGGGTGCATCAGCCTTTGATGGTGGAGGTGAGTGTTGCACTGAGAGTGAGGGGGGTGGTGTGGGTTGGGCAGGCAAGCAAGCAAGAGCAGTGTCTGGGTCAGCAGTGGGTGGTGGACAGCCCACTGCCGCTGGAACTGGGCAGTTGAACCTGTTGTAGAATTGATTCAACTGGTTTGCCCTGTCCAGATCTCCCTCCACAGAGCTGCTACTCTTCATCAGGCCAGTAATGGTCTTCATTCCGTCCCAGACCTCCTTCATGTTGTTCTCCTGCAACTTCCATTCCACCTTCCTTCTGTATTCCTCCTTAGCCTCTTTCAGCTTGACTTTGAGTTCCCCCTGTATGCGCCTCAGCTCTGCCTGGTCCCCCTCTCTAAACGGCATCTTTTTTCTATTGACAAGGGTCTTGACATTGCTGATTATCCAAGGCTTGTTGTTTGGAAAGCAGCGTACAGTTCTCGTGGGAACAACATTGTCCATACAGAAGTTCAGTAAGATTCAAAACAGTCCCTCAGGGCCTCCTCTGCTTCGGGGGACCACTTTCTGAAGGAGCGTGTGGTGGTTGGTTCTCTGCGGACATGTGGAATGTATAGCGGCTGTAGGAAAACCAGGTTATGATCTGTTTTCCCAAGTGGTGGCAGTGGGGTGGCAGTGTAAGCATCCTTTGTATTGGCATACAAATGGTCAATGGTTCTGGTCTTTCGTGTGACCTCATCTGAGCTCGATGTCTGGGAAGCAAATTACCTCTTCCACAGTCACATGTCCTGGTTTGCACCACTTATTGTTGATGAACAGCGCGAGGCCCCCACCTTTCCACTTGCCACTTAGCTTGGGGTCCCGATCCGCTCGGACAATAGTGAAGCCGGGTAACTCCACATTAGCATCTGTGATATCTGATAGCACAGTATCCAAAGAGGGGCCAGATGTATACAGGATGGTGTCATAGAGGTGGGTTTGAGAGTTCCCGACATAAAGAGCCACATCATTGATGTATATCGAGAAAAGAGTCGGCCCAAGAATCAAACCTTGTGGCACCCCATAGTGACATCCATAAGTCCAGACAGCATGCCTTCAGATTTAACGCACTGGACCCTATCAGAAAAATAGTCGTTGAACTACACGAGGCAGTCATGAGAGAACCCAAGGTTGTTGAGTCTGTCGATAAGAATACGATGATGAGTCAAAGGCCTTGGACAGATCGATGTCGACAACTGCACAATAATGCTTTTTGTCAATGTCTGCTGTGATGTCATTTATGACCTTGAGGGTGGCTGTGGTACAACCATGACCTGCAAGGAAGCCAGATTGTGTAGCGGAGAGGACGCTGTGGGATTCGAGGTGGTTGGTAATCTGTTTATTGACCAGGCTTTCGAAGACTTTCACAAGACAGGGTAAGATGGAAATGGGTCTATAGCAGTTTGGGTCAAGGGTGTCTCCCCCTTTGAAGAGAGGGATGACTGCGGCGGATTTCCAATCTCCAGGAATTTCTGAAGTTGCCAGAGACAGGTTAAAGAGTTTGGTAATTGGGGAAGCAATAATATTTGCAGATAATTTTAGGAAGTCAGGGTTCAGATTGTCTAGCCAAGCTGACTTGTATGGGTCCAGATGTTGCAGCTCTCTCAGCACATCGGCTGTCATGATTGGGGTGAAGGAGAAGCGTGGTGGGGGGTGTCGATGTGTAGCTGCAGGGGATGTGGGGCGGCTTTTTTTGGGGCCGGCCGCCAGATGGAAAGCATGACCGGCTTCAGCGAAATGTTTGTTGAAGTTCTCTATTATCGTAAACTTGTCGGTGGTGATAGTATTACCTAATTTCAGGGTTGTGGGCAGCTGGGAGGAGGAGTTATTGTTCTCCATTGTTTTTACATTGTCCCAGAACTTTTTTGAATTGGTGCTACAGAAAGTTAATTTCAATTTAAAGTAGCGAGGCTTAGCATCCCAAATTGCCTGAGTGTACCGGTTTCTTGCTTCTTTGAAGAGTTGCCTGTTACGGGGGTTGCTCGAGGCTAGTGCAGTACGCCACAAGATGTATATATATGTAAATCTTAAAATCCTAATCCCAAAATCAATTAATGTACACTAGCTTGTCTCAATCACTGTGTGGAAATGTTCATAGTCACTTCCCCACAGCTTATCGCATTTTTACTTTGTCTCAAAAAGTAATACATCAACTTACCTGTCAGCAAAGCAAAGAAAAAACAAACATTGTTTGCATGAAATAAACATCACAGAAGAGGCTTATCAGAAAGAAGTCTGCAGAGACTTGTTATGAGGAACAGAGAGAGAGAGATAGAGAGAGAGAGAGAGAGAGAGAGAGAGAGAGAGAGAGAGAGAGAGAGAGAGAAAGGTCATTCATCACTCCAAGTTTCTTTGTCACACCTATAGTCAACTGGTAGGAATCAGGTGTGCCAGTTCAAACACCTGCTATCTATTTTGCATTAAAAAAAAACGGTGCCACTGTTTTGTAGTTTTTCACTTGAAATCGTTTTTGTATTCATCATACCTTTTGAAAGCAAAGCATCTGCAATGCAATTTAATAGTTTTTACCATATAAATCAAAGTGCATTGATCTTTTTGCTCAATGCCAAGTGAACACAACAAAAAGAGGGAACAAACGGAGCATGCTGCAGAAACACCATCCATAAAAAGCAGACATAAAGTAAAACATTCTTCCGTATGATTAAAATGTGACAGTGTGGAGAGATGCACAAGAGATTTTAAATTAGTTTAATTCTTTATGCAATGTAATTTTAAGTAATAAACAGACTACAAAATTGCTTTTACTGGATTGTTAAAACATCCTGGCATTAACAATATTAGCAGAGCTACAGCTTATGAACAAATTCAGAAACAGCTGTATTCAATTAGAAACACATTAGCTGATCAAAGTAATGAA
The DNA here is from genome assembly GCA_023566125.1 of Zingel zingel. Lineage (NCBI taxonomy): Eukaryota > Metazoa > Chordata > Actinopteri > Perciformes > Percidae > Zingel > Zingel zingel. Next base: position 28,469,042 of record CM042323.1, on the reverse strand, counting down.
TTATGATATAAACACTCACGTGAATGGAGCCAAGCCCAACAATGGCTTGCTGGTACTTTCTGGGCACAGTGGGAGACTATAGACGATGGGGCCAGTATATCACATGCTTCCAAATGCGGGGGATAGAGATATTAAGCTGATAGCAGAAAACATGAATCAAAGTACTTTATTCTGCACAAGAACAGACTGAGAAAAAAAGGGATTTCAATGCTGTTGCTGTCTGCCAAACATGATTGGTGCATTTCCACCAAAGCACCATCCCTAAAAGCAGTTTCCTATTTAAATTACGAACAATAACCCTCGATAAACATACCGATCTGTAATGCCAACCTAAATGAGTTGAGGGTACATTAAGCAGGATCTCATCTCATCTAATTTGTTTCTAGGTGATAAAGGTTAAACCTGTGCGAACTTTCAGACCCCACGGGAACAATCAAATGGTGTAATTATTATCCACATTCTCTCTGCCACCGAGTGTACCACAGGTGTGTTGAAAGGCTGTTAGAAACACTTAAACACTGCAAGCAGAACTAAACTTTAAATAAACATGATTACATAACCTAAGGTCGGAGCTAAGGCCACTCTGATGGAGATGCTACTTGAATTACATCAGTGTCCAAATCTGTGGAGGACTGGACAGCCCATTCTCTTCTACCCAATCTCCCTTATTATTACAGATACAGAGGAGTTACAGTGAGGAAAATAAGTATTTGAACACCCTGCTATTTTGCAGGTTCTCCCACTTGGAAATCATGGAGGGGTCTGAAATTGTCATCGTAGGTGCATGTCCACTGTGAGAGACATAATCCAAAAAAAAAAAATCCAGAAATCACAATGTATGATTTTTTAACTATGTATTTGTATGATACAGCTGCAAATAAGTATTTGAACACCTGAGAAAATCAATGTTAATATTTGGTACGGTAGCCTTTGTTTGCAATTACAGAGGTCAAACGTTTCCTGTAGTTTTTCACCAGGTTTGCACACACTGCAGGAGGGAGTTTGGCCCACTCCTCCACACAGATCTTCTCTAGATCAGTCAGGTTTCTGGGCTGTCGCTGAGAAACACGGAGTTTGAGCTCCCTCCAAAGATTCTCTATTGGGTTTAGGTCTGGAGACTGGCTAGGCCACGCCAGAACCTTGATATGCTTCCTACAGAGCCACTCCTTGGTTATCCTGGCTGTGTGCTTCGGGTCATTGTCATGTTGGAAGACCCAGCCTCGACCCATCTTCAATGCTCTAACTGAGGGAAGGAGGTTGTTCCCCAAAATCTCGCAATACATGGCCCCGGTCATCCTCTCCTTAATACAGTGCAGTCGCCCTGTCCCATGTGCAGAAAAACACCCCCAAAGCATGATGCTACCACCCCCATGCTTCACAGTAGGGATGGTGTTCTTGGGATGGTACTCATCATTCTTCTTCCTCCAAACACGGTTAGTGGAATTATGACCAAAAAGTTCTATTTTGGTCTCATCTGACCACATGACTTTCTCCCATGACTCCTCTGGATCATCCAAATGGTCATTGGCAAACTTAAGACGGGCCTTGACATGTGCTGGTTTAAGCAGGGGAACTTTCCGTGCCATGCATGATTTCAAACCATGACGTCTTAGTGTATTACCAACAGTAACCTTGGAAACGGTGGTCCCAGCTCTTTTCAGGTCATTGACCAGCACCTCCTGTGTAGTCCTGGGCTGATTTCTCACCTTTCTTAGGATCATTGAGAACCCACGAGGTGAGATCTTGCATGGAGCCCCAGTCTGAGGGAGATTGACGGTCATGTTTAGCTTCTTCCATTTTCTAATGATTGCTCCAACAGTGGACCTTTTTTCATCAAGCTGCTTGGCAATTTCCCCGTAGCCCTTTCCAGCCTTGTGGAGGTGTACAATTTTGACTCTAGTGTCTTTGGACAGCTCTTTGGTCTTGGCCATGTTAGTAGTTGGATTCTTACTGATTGTATGGGGTGGACATGTCTTTATGCAGCTAACGACCTCAAACAAGTGCATCTAATTTAGGATAATAAATGGAGTGGAGGTGGACATTTTAAAGGCAGACTAACAGGTCTTTGAGGGTCAGAATTCTAGCTGATAGACAGGTGTTCAAATACTTATTTGCAGCTGTATCATACAAATAAATAGTTAAAAAATCATACATTGTGATTTCTGGATTTTTGTTTTAAGATTATGTCTCTCACAGTGGACATGCACCTACGATGACAATTTCAGACCCCTCCATGATTTCCAAGTGGGAGAACCTGCAAAATAGCAGGGTGTTCAAATACTTATTTTCCTCACTGTATATTCAGCTTAATATACATGACAGTAACGTCTTTCTTTAAAGTGCTTGGAAATCACACTGACATGCCTGAACCACTGACACACTCAAATGAGCTGAACCAATTATATTTGATGACGTTAGAATTTTCATTTTTTATTTCTATCAATTTTATTGTTCATCTAATCTTAAAACAGTTTGTTTTGATCCTATTGCATTCTTAATCATTTTCCTGCCAATACAAAATACTTTACCTTTTATAATGTTTAAACCAGTGCTGCAATTCGAGATCAACATTGTATCTTTGTCCAATCAAATTCTTCATCAAGCATAATACAGCTTACCATGTTGTTCCCAAGTTTGGTCCTATCTGTTTATGTATCCCTGAATCGTTACTACATCCATTTTCACACAGCCTGTTCAATGCGGAAATGTAGTATTCCGCCTCACTGTACTGTTTACGGACACTGAATGGGGGAACTGAGTTGTTTCACTATTAAGTTGGTAGCTGGACACGCACACACACGAGACGCCAATGCTACGTCACCCCTCTTTTGTTTCCAGAATGCTAGCATCTATCTAAAAGCACACACTGGGGCAGCATAATGCTAGTATTGTTGGGTTCAGTGTAAATGGCAAGGTATTGTAAAGTTAAGTCAAAATGGAGACATCTACCTTAGAATCAATTATACTGGGGATTTATTATCATAGTATGAGGCACATACAACTTCTAGATTACAGGAATATGCTGGGTGTCTTTCTGATCTTTATTTTAATGAGGCTTAATGAGGTATCCCTCCCCCCAATTAGTTCTCTCTTAACATGTCAGAGTTTCAATTGCACTGTTGATCAACGGGGTGGAAACGAGCCATTTCATTTACCTCAAGGCTAAAAATGTTAGTTAGTGGGAATCCCAAGCTTTAATGATTAAAAATGCTAGGGCTGACTATGAAACCAGAGCCACTAGGCCTACAAGATAAATGGTTAACAAAGCGCTAGAAAAGCAAGAACAGACAAACCATACTACATACTGCCACTGATACATGAATGTGAGTAAAGCCAGCTAGGTTCATGGGCAAGTTAAATCCAAACAAATGTCTTTTTGCTCATAGTAGCCATGGAGACATAAGGCTGAGGGTGTGAAGAGGTAGAGATGATAATGCCACCTACACCCAGATCACTAAGAGAGAACATGTTAGATGAAAAAGACTAGTAAACAGATGAAACATTCCCAGGGCATCATGGGCTGACACACTGAAATTGGAAAATCAGCTCTCAGGATCAGCACATAAAATGGGTGAGGCTGGATCATCTTTGGACTGCAAAAACGATGATAATGGCTGTATGTTGGCAGAACTCCACTGAAGGCAGGAGATCTGTAGGGAAAGGCACAAGACACATTCAGTGACACATTTACTGAAATGCAGCACACTTTCAGCTTAACTGGGATCACGTGACCAGCACCCGCTATGGTCGCAAGAGGCTAGAGCTCCTGCACTCGCCTCCGCATTTAATTAAATAACCAGGTCTATTACTTTTTCTTCGACGCCAAATCGTTTTGTCTGTTATCACAGTGACTCAGTGAAACGCCTGCAGGCACGAAAAGGCAGGTCTCGTTGTCACCTAAACTATCTACTCGTTCAGAGAAATCTGCTAGCATGGCCGCGGCTAATGGAGCGGTAGCTAACATAGCAACTGATGTTAACGTGATCCCTAACATGGAGGACTTAATCGCTCAGGCCTTGGAAAAGCAACTAAATATGCTTGAATCAGTGATTTACAACGCAGTGAAAGGAGTGTTAGTGTAAATTAATGCCTCGCAGCAACACATCAGGGCAGAACCTGAGAGGCAAGAAATTATGGCATGTGAGCCAGAGCAACCTGACTGCGTCACATTCACGATCCAGCGGCTTCGGGAGCTTGAAGAGACACAACACGAGCTACACGCTGAACGCAACTTGGACTCGTTAGTCCGCCCGGCCGCCTTGGGAGTGATCCACAGAGGGAGAGAGTTTGCCTTTGCTGCAGCCGCGGAGCCGGTCGTTTTCTGTCTGGAATTGGAGGTGGATGACGGCGTGACACACGCGGCGGTGGGACTTCGCGTTCGGTGCTGGGGCCGAGGATGGCGGACTCAGCACCTGTGGACTAACGGTATCTGGGCTACTGAACCGAGTTTGACTGGAGGACGCTGTGTGTGGGTTTTGGAGCCAAGCTTTGAACGAACATTTAACCAGACTGTAAGAAGTGATGAATGCTGGCTACTCAGTCTACAGTCTATGTTTTGTGGACACTTAACCAGACTGAAAATACATGATTAATACTGGCTGGTCAGTTTACAGTTTTAGCCAGACTGAAAGAACATTGAGGGATGCTGTCTGTTCAGCTCATAGTCTGTTTTGTTGCTCCAACTAGATTGGTGTGTTTTTCCACATAGCTTATTCCAGAAATTGATTTTCGCCTATTTCAGAACTTAATAGCTGGTTGAGACCTAGTTCTAAGGTGTTTATAACATTGTTCATGTTTAACATAAGAATTCACTAGACCTGTTTCAATTAACCTGCGACTTAAGACAGGAGGTGCAGTTTTGAGCTGGAGTTTTGCGGGAACTGCGTTTGATGTGGGCACGCATCTTACAGATAGGGGAGGGGGTCTGCGGTCTCAGAGGGTTAGGGGATTTATTTAATTTTTTATGTTTTTGCCACACCTTGCTCAGAGATAACAGTTCACCCTTTGCTACATATTTATCAGCGACTTCCGGTAGGGTACTCAAGACATGTATGCATGTAAATTTTGAAGATGGCTGAGTTTTCAATCCTTTCAGTCAACATTAGGGGATTAACAGGCTGATCAAACGAGCTAAAATCCTGGACTATTTAAGAAGGAAAAACATGGACGTGGCACTTATACAGGAGTCACATTTACGTAAAAGAGATGTAAATAGTCTACAAAATAAATACTTCAAGGTTTCTGCCTCATCTAGTGACGACACCAAAACCAAGGGCTCCATTGTGTTGCTGTTGCGGAAATGCACATTCACCGTAGACAAAAGCAGTAAATACTTATCAAGCAGGATATCTTATATATGTACCACGATAAGGAGTAGGAAAATAGCCTTTGTTTCGGTATATGCACCCTCTACATATGATGAAAGTTTTTTCCCGCGCCTAACCAATGAATATTCACTAATTATAGGGGGAGACATGAATGCAGTACTAGATTTAAATCAGGATAGATCAGGGGTCAATCATACAAAAACCCAGAAACATATATCAGACATGTTTAGAGCAGTTGTGGAATCCCACCAGCTTACAGATATATGGAGGATGCACAACGCTACTAGCAAAGATTACACCTTTTTTCCACATGTCACCTCACCCACTCCCGCATTGATTATATTCAATTCAATTTTTATTGTCATTCAGCATGTTAACACATGGAGAACGAAATTCCCTCTCAGGACCAGCAGTATGGCAGTGGCAGTAATTAATTAACCTATGATTAAAAAAGATTAGGTTTAAATATAGAATAAATAAAATAAGAAGTAAAATCAGTTCTTTAAAAACAATCAAAGCGACAAGTATTTCAGGGCATCAGCAGTCCATAAAGTGCATAGTCCATAGGGCAAAGTATATATATTTTTGTGCTCCAGTGAGCTTAAGGCAATGTTTCACACAATAACAATAGAACCAGCAATTCTGTCTGATCACAATGCTCTGATAACCACATTCCGTTGTGATATGTTTGGAGAAAGATCTAGGAGATGGATATTTAATAATTTTCTGACCCTGCATCTACATGGCAGGCAACTAAAGGATTTATTAGAGATTTCACATCTTCCTTCGCGGTCAACTTGAAAAGAGAGGCAAGGATTGCGGAGTTGGAAGAACGCTGTAAATCGTTAGAGCATCTCTTAAGACTTGTTTTTCTAAATCTTCACATACTCTTCTAGTCACAAGTCAAACAGAGCCGAATGATCTGAGCTGAGTTGATAATGCACAGAGTGAGGCAAAATTACTATTTTAATGGCTGTAAACCAAGCAAACTGCTAGCTCTGAAATTAAAACAAAGCAAATTCAGAGCTACTATCAACAACATACGCACAGATCGAGGTATCTCAACAAATCCTAAGGATATCAGCGCCAAAGCTCTCCACCTAGAGCGCTTTATCGAGAAGCTAGTCCACCCCAACAAATCGGATTATATACCCAAGCGTCATGCTGAAGACAATGTATGGACAGACTATTTCATGTAATAGAAGAAACCAAAAACTTTCCAACAACGGCAGCAGTGCTATCAGTGGACGCGGAAAAGGCTTTCGACCGCCTAGAGTGGAAGTACTTTTGGCAAGTAATGGAGAGACTTGGTTTGGGGGCCAAATTCATTGACATGGTGCGTACTTTATATGCAATTCACACGGCCATAGTCTCAACCAATGGCTTGCATTCTCGGCCATTTCCCATCGAGCAGGGCTCATGACAGGGATGTTGTTTGCAATCTCTCTTGAACCATTAGCACAAGCCATTAAATAGAATAAAATCTGTAATGTCTAAATTAAATCCAATAGCAGCTCAATATCATTATTTGCAGATGATATTTTGTTGTACATTTCTGATCTTGAGGATTCTATTCCAAAGATTCTTAAGATCTTCAATGAATTTGGCTCAATCTCCGGCTATAAAATTAACTGGAATTAAATTATTATTTATTGAACAACAGGCATGTGGCATCAGCCATTCGTGTTACAATACCAGCCCAAAGCAAAATTACATATTTGGGCATCACCATACATGCATCCCTACAGCGAGTTGTCCAGGACAACTATGAAACTATATTAAGTAATGTTCAAAGGGATCTGGCCAATTGGTCCGCGCTGCTGGCATCACTACGCTCCAGGATTGCTGTTGTTAAAATGAACATAGTTCCTCGTGTGAATTTCTTAAGTACAATGATCCCCTCATCCCCACCGATACATTTCTGGAAGAAACTTGATACCTTAATTTGGCAGTATATTTGGAATAATAAACACGGGAGGTTTGGCCCTCCCCAACCTTAAAGTGTATCACAGAGCCTTTCAGCTACGGGCCCTCAGAGTGTGGATGGACCCTTCATCTACAGTTCCATAGAGAGAAATAGAGCAAAACCTCACTGGAAGTCTAAGACTGCAAGACCTTGCCTTTGCAGGTGTGTGTGTCCAAAAAAGTGTATGCTAGCCTATGGCCGTATTATTACCAGCACATTGGCCAACTTTAAACAGGTGGAGGAGCAACTGAGCTACATCAATAAGTGGCATTTGAACACTCCAATCTGGCACAATACTAGGCTTGTTGCGATATTCAATAAATCAATGAATCGCACGATAAAAAAAAATAGCTCGATAATTTTTCCGGCCGCGATAATATCCATTTGCATGCTTGTTTGTTTTCCTTGTCTCTCTCTCTCTCTACCAAAGAGACTGGAGGACCACTCTCGGTTCCTTAGCGTAACAAGGAGTGAGCCCTCTTGTCAGTTGCATGGTCTTTGTGTGGGGGCGGGACTCCTGGCGGAGAGAGAGAGACAGAGAAAGGCTAGTTGAGAGTTGGAGCCTGGTTGGAGCAGGTACTCCCGCAGCACTTTGCAGATAAGGCGCCGTCAAAAAAAAAAAAAAAATATATATATATATATATATATATCAGCGAAAGCCGCCGTGTTACTCTGCGTTGTATTTTCTCCCTTTCATTCCAAAGCACACAGTTGACAACCTGCAGGGGGAGACAGGCTCGGACATACACACCGCTGTGGACTTGTCAGTCTCTCAAGCGGTTACAGGAAAGTGGCTGCATGTGTCAGACAATGCACAGAACATTAACTGGTACAGTGCGGAAAGTGTGTCAGAGTTGCGCCTGTGTGTGTGTGTGTGTGTGTGTGTGTGTTTCGGCCCGCCCCCGCAAAGCTCCAACCAGCAGATAGCAGAATAAAGTAGCTGCACCTTCGCCAAAATGAAGACTGAAAAACAGAACTATTTTGGTACAAACATTTACTCACCATGTGGCAGATAGCCACATAGATATAGATAGATACACTTTATCAATTATATATTATTTAAATTGAATATGTAGTGTTTAATAAATAATTGTTAAATGTAGTACATACACATACTAAGACTCAACGAATGCTGACAGCCAGTACGAATTGCCTGGGAGAACATACGTGTCACAAACGGCAATTCCACAACTGTACAACAGCGTGAAAGACGACATACTAAAGGAGATCAAAGACATATTGTGGATATTTAAAATGTCTTCCAGTTCCAGTGTTAAATATTCTTTAGAAATAAAAGTGTATTGATCTTTGAAAAGGTGTACCTGCATTATTATGCCATTATCATTATATAAATGGTCTCGGAACGACAATATTATCGTTTATCGCAATCATTTCTGGGACAATTTATCGTCCAGCAAAATTTGTTAACGTGACAGGCCTACACAATACACACTTAATGTCTGGTAAGAAACCCTTTGCTTGCTAAACTGATGCAAGTATCCATAGGAGAACTCCCAATAGCAAGGAAATGGGAGTGAGAGCTGAGCCCTGAGTGGAACGCAATTAATTGATTGACAGTTTGGGACAACATTCTCCATGGTTCCAAGAACCCAAATCACCAGCAGGTCCACTCCAACATATGTCATAGGACATATTGGACTCCTCAGAAGAGATACGTCTCTAAAGTCATTCCCACTCCCTATTGCATGTTCTGTCAACCTGAACAAACTGGAACTTTCCTGCACATGGTCTGGGAGTGTGAACAGGTGCATGAGTTCTGGAATAAAACAACATCAATAATATCTGATGTTATAGGATGTCAAATTCCTACTGACCTGACTGTTTTGTTACTTAATGACGACTTTAAAGTACATCTGCTTGGGAGACAGAAGAAAGTTTGGCTAGCCGGCTCAACCGCAACCAAGAAAATGATAGCTCAACGCTGGCTCCCCCCCCCCCACACTTGTTTTGTATAAAACAGTGGTTGGCGTATTTTCTAGACATAGTTATGCTTGAGCCCTCTACAGCAAGGATTAACAAAGCCATATCATCAACTATAGACCGATGGAAAAGCGCAGCAGCACAAGTATCAGTCCTAATGACCTCAGCATCACAAGAATTAGAGGAGAGTGACTAGACAAGGATTGATTTTTGTTGTTTTTTTGTTTGTTTTGTTTTCCTCGAGACCACAGAGGGTGGGGGGATGGGAGAGGGTTTTTGTTCTTGTTCAATTGTATTTGTCTGTTCTGTATGTTCAAAAATATAAAAACAATAAAAAGTTGATCTAAAAAAAAAATGCAGCACACTTTAGCAACATTTTGAAAATAGCCTGCAAGCTGAGCTATTAGCAAAATTAATGATACTACTTCAAAATAAAGGTGTCTAACAGACTGTGAAGGAGTAGGCTAGAGTATACATTGCTTAGTTGACTTTCAATATGAGCCAATGTTCTGTTTGGTTATGAGGCTTCATAGCCAGAACGGTCCCAAAATAAGCTTCCAACTTTCTTTTAAGTGTGCAAGATTGTATTCATTTAATGGGATGAATATGAATTCATGACTCAACCACATCAAAATGGAGTGACATGGAGATCACACTAGTAAAATAATTATGTTAATAGCAAAAGTGAATGTCAGTGTGCACGCAGCAACAGTTGCAACAAGCTTTATTTAAGCTTACTAAAGCCAAAGCTAGATAAACTGAGAAAACACATTCTGCCAAAACATAGCCATAGTAACCACCACACTAATGCTGTGATATAGGATTAACAAACCCAAACAGGTTAAAGTCAGAGGCAGCCTGGGTGGGGGCTCAGGGGCGTGAATGTAGACAGTGCAGGCAGTGTGGTTGCACTGGGGCCCGTAGAGAAAACGGGCCCTCCAACAATGTGGTGGGCTTTGTTGCCACTTGTTGCTTGGTGTGTCAGAACCTTACGGCTAACTTAAGGCTATTGTTTAGGGAAAGCAGAGAGGTTAAAGAGAAAGCTACCAGAACCATGGATAGCACTCTGACGGTCAAAGTACTGAAACACCTGTGAGCAGAGGAGCTATCTATTTCACTGTGGTGCTGAAATGGTTGCTGGTAGAGCTGCACTTGATCACTTCTAGACTTCCCTTAAATTTACCATCATACCGTTACAAAAATCTACTCAGATGGGGGATCCACATACTAGTATCAATGCAGTATTGATGTCTATTCAGTATGCATTTATACTTGACATGCAATGCCTAATTTCCCAGGATTTAGAAATAAAACTAGCCCATACTTTGCCACTAAGTGCAACTTTTCATTTTCATCCTACTAATATAATTCAGGATTTCTTTTCTTTTCATTCAAAGGTCCATGCAAGTCATCATATATGAAGTAGGAATGTGCATGGGCTAATGGTCATGGAGCTTGAACGAGACTGCCTAGCGTGCACTGCTGCGTCCTGTAAAAACATGCCCATCTGGGTGAAATACAAGTTTTTAGGGAGCAACGGTGTGAATACTGCATAATCCGACCGGCTGCAGTAAGACATCCTGGTATTTTTGACATACTGCATTTGACATAGGCCTACTATGTATTGCAACATACTAAATCTCTTTGTAGCATACTATATAGTATGGCAGTATGGGTATTGAACGCAGGGCGAGTGAAACTGTAGCCTACCCTTTGTCTCGTTTGATGTGTGTAACAACGTGTATGTAAACTTGTGGAAGGCAGTAATCCCACATTTGGGATGCCAACTGCCGTAAAACCCTAAAGAAGAAGAAGGACTAATTGACATGTGATTCTGAGCATCTGAAAAGAAGTTCAATTGTACGTTGGTGGAGGGCGGTCAACGGAAGTGAGTAATTAATATAACTTTACTGACTGAGTCATGTTAAAATTCAATTAAGCGCACCTGCATATGTTGCTGTGAATGACAGAATTAACGTTTTTTAAAACTGACCTTAAATTAGCAGCAAATAATGCCAGGTAACTTACCCCTAAACATGGTAACGTCATTTATTTTGTTGGTTATGACTGAAAGGTGTAAACATTAATCATGTGGGATAGTTAATTTAGGTTATGGTAACTAGCAATTGCTGTGGCTAAGTTACCTAAACCGTGACCAATGAAATGTATGAACATGTCCAATGTGTGGAGAAGCAACTCTGCGTCATATCTGCTGTGTTTTAGAGAATGCAATGCATTTTCAGAGATAAAACTGCTTTCAATGGTTAAGTAAATAAATTATAGTTAAGTTATACAAATGTTTGATTAATATTCTTTAGAGTAGGAGGCTATTTAACTTGGATGGGAAAAAGTATACACTCAAAATGTCAGTCAACACATTTTCTGACAATCTTGCAGACAGCTGCTTAGGAAGATAATTAAAGGTGCAATATGTATATGTGCATACTGACAGCTAGTGTTACAAATAGTTACTGCATAACAAATTCAAAATACTGGAGAGAGTCGTTTCCCCCGCCCCCTCCTCCCCAGACTCGAAGTTCACGGAGATTGCCAGGCTAAGACCGCAGCATCCACAACAATGATGCTAGACGCTCATCTCACATAGCCAGACATTACTTCACAGCACAGCGGAGTAGCTAACGTTATGTAGCAGGTTGATTAGTCGCTGTTTTCAATCATACTCACTCTCCTTGGACCAATCAGGAAGTAACTGCATGCTATATAGGCAGGGTGTTTGCCCTATTGACGCTCTTTACTCTTTGTTGACGGAGCCACATTTCCGCTCTGGGTCCTTTCGCGTCCGCGGCGCAGTCATGGTAATTCGACAGGTCATAGAGGAGACACACCAAGCCGTCAGATCGTCTGGCGAGGTCGGTGACTCAAGTCTGTTCGGTGTGTTCCGTGCCGTCGGCCGTCCGAGGAGCCGTCGACCTTCATTTGGGCCGACCCGACATGTTCAGTCGGAGACAGGGCAGTCGGGACTCAAAATGGCGCTCAAAATCTGACGAAAATCTTTTAGACTAACCTTTGTCAATCTGAAATGAAGACAGATTCAGAAACTGCACGGCCTATTTCTCACTTAAAATGTATTCAGAAACACGTTTCGGTGAACTATTTTAGTACAATATGAGATCGTATTCTGAACAAGCCACCATGACAGTCTGGCTGTGAATTTCCGGAGAAAAAAGAACCACGTGACGCGTTCATCTAATCAGCTGCCGGTTTTCATTTTCTGGGAAATAATTAGACTGTTAATGGAAACAATACAGAGCAGCACCGCCTGCTGCTATGGAGACGTATTACGTTTTGTGCATGCGCAGAGCGTACGCTCAAGTCGGCGTCGCCTCAGTGTGTTCTGAGGCATTTTTTGGACCTTGGGGACCCGAGTGATCAGTTCGACTGCCTTTTCTGCTGACGGTCGGCCATCTGGTTGGTGTGTCAGGGCCTTAAGGCAGTGTTGCTAATTTGTTTGTTACCCATAGGCCTCGTTTTTGTTAGGATGAGTGTTACAGCGTGCATTGTCTTTTGCAGTGTCTCCCTGTCACAAACCTGATTAACCCATTAACGGAACCGGTTTGAGTCTTGCTGCTGGTAGGTTGGGCAAATCTTTTTCTCCTCTTGGATATTTTCCTGACTGAGTGTTTAAGTAATCGGCCGTTCTATTGTAGGCTCTGCGTAGCTGTACTATCAGCACTATTGGTGGTGCATTGGTGCGACGCTCCCTGACGGGTATGTATGTATACCAGTTGGCACCGCGTGTATATTTTGTTTATTCATAAACTGTTACTGAATTTTATTTGTTTGTGTGCGCCAGGGTTGTAAACTGCTTCGCTTGCAATGGTATCTGCACTAGCCCCTCCATTCCCTGCCACGCTGCTGTTTTGTTTCAATCGACTTCTGTTTCAACGGGCTGTAGATGAGCTCACGCCACGTGCCTTTCAGCGCAAGGATCTGTTGCCCAACTGGGCGTCCTACAGGGCTGTATTTGAGTGATTGTGACACGGACAATAACTTTGCCTTTCTTTGGCCTGCCCGTGCTTATTAATGTGTGTGGGGATTGGGTTCTATGTTTATGGGTTTCTTTGTTAAATTAGGATTAAGTTGATTTTTTGGTTAATTTCCATTTCTTTTGTTTAAGTTGGATAAAGACTAATTTTTGTGGAAACTTTATGATTTATCTTTTGTTAATCTTTGTTATTTTTGTTTGGCTCTAGGCAGCTAGGATTAAGTGATTTTTGGTTCCTTTCTGTTTCTTTTGTTTAAGTTGTGATAAAGACTTTCATTTCTGTTGAAAACTTTATGGTTTATTTGTTGTTAATCTTTGGTTATTTTTGTTTGGCTCCAGACAGCTATTAAGTCACCTTTGGCTGCCTAGATTTGCTGCAGATTGAAGTTCTTTTTCATTTATTTTTGGTTTATTGATTTATTTTTCCCCCCAATCATTGAATGTTCTTTCTCCCACAGTTGCTGAGTGCCAAAGGTGGTGGTGTCGGTGTCCCCGGTGGTGGTGTCTACCTCCTGTGTTTTCCCACCTTTGGTTTATTTAGAGTTTTTCACCACCCTGTGTGAGTGTTCACGTGTGACTGGGGTGATCCTTCCCTGAGTTCCCACACCCCTTGATCCTGTCCCTCCACTGGTAAGGCCTCAGCACTTATTTCCCCTATTTTAGTGTGTATGGTATTTTAATGGTATTTTCTACTGGATGTCCTTTTAGTGATTGTATAAATAAAAGTATTGTTTTTAACGGAACTACGTCTGGCTTCGTGCATAAGTCAAACCTGTGTGCTTTCTGTATTTTGGTGGTTTAACTATCGAGCTAGTCAAATCCTATTCTCGGGGTGAAATTCCCCGGGTGGCGTTGCCGGTGTCTTCCTTGGGTCTGGGTGTTGAGCGTGCCAAAAAGGCGCTCAACACCAATGAAAAAGTACCACTCGCCACAGTTAGATGCTGGCTATATTGACAGTCATAAAAGCCTGTGCTCACGCGGAGCTCTGTATCCAACTGACAGACACACTTTTTTTGGCTTAGAATTACAGTAGGAACCACTAAAAACACAACAAACTTGCCGTCCTCTCCACCCGACGGACAGACACACTTCCTCGGCTTAGAATTAGCTATGGTAGGAACCGCTACAAATAACACTACCTTGCTGTCCTCGCCACGCGACTGAACACACTTTATTTGCTTAGAATTATGGCAACAATCGCTAAACACACTGCAAACTCACGGTCCTCCCAATTTCCAGCCTCCCTCTCTTGGCTTAAAATAACTCACTGTTGTCTGCTATGGCCTCTGAACAGGCTACACGTTGTAAACAGCCGTGGCCCGCTTGCCTGGTCCTCCGGTAACGTTAGCAGTAGCATGGCGGCATTAGCCAGGACCAGTCGGGATTACTTTACTGGCTGTGTCTCAATTGTTTTTGCAATTAACCAACTCAGGTACTCTAGCTATATAATTCAATGTGAGTACACAAATGTTGAAATGACATAAAATGCCCGTCCCTTGTAGCCGTGATGAATTAGCCTGAAGCTAATGCTTACCTGTTCAGGAGGAAATTAGCCAACTCTGCGTCCTTTTGGGCTCTAAGCTGCCTCCGTCTTTCAAATACATCTCCAGTATTATCCGTGGTTTGTTACGTCTCTGGTCACGCAACTGTTAGAAACATGCTGTGTTTTTTAGGTCGGGTAGACTCTATCTCTGTTGATCCCGTTTGTTTGCTGCTTTCATGGCTGTACTAACGTTACAGCTGTAGCGCGCTGGGTTTACGTTTTTTACAGGTATATCTGGCAACCCAGCCTGGCTATCAAACTGGGTAGTTGATAAGAACACACAGCCCAAAACACAAACAGAAATTTCAAAAGGAGAAAATACTGGCATTAACATTGTTGTCAGAAAAGATAGTATTTCAACTTAGCATGTTTCCTTAATATCTGCTGATGCATTGGGGTCATTTTTGGATTTATTACAGTAAATAAATTACATATTGGACCTTTAACTTATGAGATGATGACAACGAGAATGAAACTGGTAGAAGTACATGAAGGCCGAAAACTGGAATATTATTGATAATAAACAATCAAAAAGTACAAACTATTAAAATAGTCTACATGAGTGCTGTGTGTTTTTTTTTTTCAACACAACACAACATCAGGACCACACGTGCACATGCAGGGTTTCCGCTATATGCATGTAGCAGCGGCGCACTGCCGCTCAATCAGCTGTTTATGAAATGTCATAAAGTCGTAATTATACACGCTCTACTGATCTCAAGCGAACAGTCAGCCGCGCTCTCTCTCTCTCCCCTCTGAGGGTGAACAACTGGAACATGAAAACCGCACTCACGCAGGTCCTGTGAAATATGCGAAAATAGCACTGACTTTGATGAATTTACTGTTTATCAGACCCCAGATGAGACAAGAAGCTAACGTTAGCGAATGCTGTGGTGCCTCAGCCTCTGACTCTCCGCTGGCCGCTGTAGGAGACGCTGTATTAAAAAAAAAAAAAAGAGACGCTGTATTCCTCCGACAGGTTCCCACTGAGCAAACAACGTCTGTGGACGTACAAAACAGGTTGATATCCGTCCGTCCAGGCCATGATCTGAACGTCCATTGACAGCCAGAAACAGTTGATGAATGACACTGAGAAATTATGTCCAGTCAGGCCATAATCTTGACGTCCACTAACAGCCAGAACTAGTTGAGAATAGACGTTGACGCTGGCTATAATCTGGATGTCCATTGACAACCAGAATTAGTTGATGAATAACATTGAGAAATGATGTCCAGTCAGGCTATAATCTAGACGTCCAGTAACAGACAGAACTAGTTGAGAATAGACGTTGACGCTGGCCATGATCTGAACGTCCATTGACAGCCAGAAACAGTTGATAAATGACACTGAGAAATGATGTCCAGTCAGGCCATACTCTAGACGTCCACTAACAGCCAGAACTAGTTGAGAATAGACGTTGACGCTGGCTATAATCTGGATGTCCATTGACAGCCAGAAACAGTTGATAAATGACACTGAGAAATGATGTCCAGTCAGGCCATAATCTAGACGTCCACTAACAGCCAGAACTAGTTGAGAATAGACGTTGACGCTGGCTATAATCTGGATGTCCATTGACAACCAGAATTAGTTGATGAATAACACTGAGAAATTATGTCCAGTAAGGCTATAATCTAGACGTCCACTAACAGCCAGAACTAGTCGAGATTAGACGTTGATGCTGGCTATAATCTGGATGTCCATTGACAACTAGAATTAGTTGATAAATAACACTGAGAAAAATATCAAAGAAAAAACATCCCAGTTGTGGTGGAGAGACAGCATGGCTAAGAGTCTGTGTACACATCTTTCCATGGCTATATAAATGTAACGGGAATCTGAAAAGTGTCATTACTAGGGTTAGGGTTAAAAAACACAAAACTGTTCAACCATAGCGCAACTTGCACAAACATGTTTATATTACACTATTTAAGTAGGTTACATTTTTATTTGTATATACGTTGTACATAATTTCCTGCGTATAGTTTTTTTATGAAGAGCAGAGCTCTTCAACAGGGGTCCTCAGAATTACTGCAGGGGGGCCACCAAATTGTTGTTATTTTTTTTTAAAGTTCCCAAGAAAATTAAAATACCTTAATATGAATCCAACATATAATTTGCAATATTATTAGCAAATATAAATCCGCTTCACAATTTGTGAATCAACTCCTCTGTAGACAGGCTAACTGGCTAGGTAGTCACTAAGATCCACTGATACAGTTAATCCTAAGGATTCACTGTGCCACATGTGTGTTTACATTAAAACATGATTTATAAAATCATGTCAAAAATTATTATTATAATAGCTTAGTATTCTATGCACTAAATAAGTATGAAAAAGGCTTTAGGCTGACCTACACGTTATAGGCCCAGTTTAACAACTTAATTTTATAGAATATAAGTAGTACTGGGTCCCTGATCTGTCTCTTTTACTTAAGGGGTCCTTGACTTAAAAAATCTTGAAGACCCCCAAATGTAGAGTGTTCTTGTATTTTATTTATTATTTATTGTATATCTGTATGGGTGTTGTGTACTTGCTGCTGTAGCACAGACATTTCTATATATCTAGTCTTTCTTAACATGTTTAAACATATTCACTGCTGTTTAAAAACATAAATTAAAATATGTTTAAAACATGCCATGAACATAACATGTAATGTTGCTCTTCAATGTAAAATGTTCGCTAAAATATACAAGCTGCTTCATAATGACCATAGACTGTTAATATTATACAGTGTATGACCATGACACACTACACACATGCACACACAATCCATTTGTTTGGTTGCTTGTCACTCAAAAATTCTAAATTCAAAATAGCTGCAGGTGATTGGGCGTGGAGGAGGAAAAGGGCGGGGGTTAACTAAATTGAAAAAAGGCGGACTGCGGAGGGTCAGAGGAGCGGTTGACAGAGAAGCAGACACACTGGGTAAGTTTTGTATTTATAATTTATTTAGCTAGATAATAAATAGATGGGTACTGGTTTGACTGAAGTTTAGTCGAGCTAATCAATAGCTAACCATTGTATGTGCTAGGTAAGCTGAAGTACGTTTACTTTAGTTGGACTTTGTTACCAGCTCATGTTAGAGCCAACGTTAGCTTGTCAGTGTTAGCTTAGCTAGCTAAGTAACGTTAGCATTGAGTTAAACGTTATTGTTATAGCTAGTTAAACTGGAATCTTCAGCTGGGTTTGTAGTTTGAAGTTAGTCCGTTTGAATGAAGCACAGACAAACTGCCTGGCAGGTGGTGTGTTTGTGGCTTCGTTTTTAAAAGGACTTTTAAAGAAGTTTGTTAATATATTTTATCAAATGTTTTGAATTGAGCAGTCATTAACTTAGCTAAAAGTCGTCAATAGTGTGCTACTGTGTACCAACAGGCCTATAACCACGACGTAAGTTGTGAGAAAAGATTTACTGTGAGAAAATATTTTTATCTAACAGTAAAATTAGTTCTAAACTGTCACTGGTGTGGGTAATTTAGCTAACGTTACCACCAGTACCAGGGTGTGCTCAGGCACTGCAATGTTACACCATAATATTACTGATATAACTTCATGTGTTTTATATGTCAAAGGGATTTAACAAACCATTAAGAATAGACAGTAGTTGGGTTAAATCAAGCCTTGATACTTATTACTGTTGAGTGATGTGTGTATGTAATAATAATCGGGATTAAACAAATGCTGATTTAAACATTTTTCTTTGTTATTGCAGCTGCTGTCTTAAAGTGGGAAAACAAGGGCACAGAACATATTTCCCGTGCCAAGGCAGACCACTTTACATGCCCCTGTACTGCAAGACAGCACCTCTTCTCCCTCCACAGTAGGCCTGCATGATATTGGAAAAAAACTGCCATTGGATATATATTTTTTTCTGCGATAAGAAAAAAAGACAAATTTTTACAAGATGACATACAGTAAAAAGCTCTCTTTGGAAATAATAAATAATTCTACTACTGATTTCGTAGGGGAGTGCATCTACATAGAAAATAAAAATAACAAAGTAAAGTTTCTTATGTGAACCAGTCTTTGTTGAACTTTAATGCTTTACAAACAACCAAAGCAAGTACGTGCTGTGACTACTCTTTTGAAGAGATTTTGGAGAGGGAAATTAGGTAGAAATACACTAGTTGACTGATGTGACACCATTGTATTCATATAATACTATCAATCAGGCTAAAGTCAATGATATTAATAATAATGCATGCATGTTGCTTCCTCTAACTTTCAGGTTATGGTTGACTAGCGGGGCCTGCTTTGGTTGTTTGATGAATTGTTCAACATTGATTGTGATTGGTGGTTTGCTGTGCATGCAGAGCCTGCATGTCTCACACCAAGAGCACTTAAATCAGTGTAAATGACGTTATCAGACACAGACTGCTGTTGTAGTTAAGTGTTACGTTTCCAGCGTTGCCGCTCTGAACCGTAACGTTAGTTGGGACAGACGCCTTGTTTCTTTAGGCTCATACGTCACATACACATGTTGCCCACATGGCTACCTGTTTTAAAGGGGAAGGGTTGCCGGTGAGAACAGTGAACTTTTCTATCAAGCAGCAAAAAAGTTTTAGCGTCAACATCGCAAGGTCCTGCGATGTGACTATCGTGCATGCACACATCGCGATGTAGACAATGAAACAAAATATCGTGCAGCCCTACTCCACAGGCTGAGGAGGTTCAACATCGACTCCAGGATACTCCGCTACTTCTACAGGTGCATTATTGAGAATATCCTGACCGGCTGCATCACTGCCTGGTATGGCAGTTGCTTCACCCTCACCCAGAGGGTGGTTAAAACTGCACATCACCAGGATGGAGCTGTCATCTATGGGGGACCTCAAAATCCAGTGGTGTAGGAAGAAAACCAACAGGATAATCAGAGCCCCAAATCACCCCAGTCAAAAACTGTTCTGCCTGCTGCCGTCCGGGGGGACAGTAGCCTACTGCAGAATCTGGACCTGCACCGCCAGTCTCAGCTTGTTTCATCCCACAGACCAAGACAAAGAAAGAATGTTGAACTCTTGAGCTCATCACAGGACACTTTACCATAATGATGTCACTTTACATTTTAATTACTTTTTACTTACTGTTTTACAAACTGTTTACACCTCTCTCTAACCACCCACTTCATTAGGTACACATGGATAATGTAATGCAATAGCTCTGCCATTAATTATACTTTTGCAAAACTTCAAATGTATAACTCTACTTTATGTTTCACCCCCAAATCAAAAATACAAATGTTTTCTGTCTCTTACTTTAAGTATCCATTGTTTTGGTGTGAGTTGCTCAGTGTCAGAAATATCAGCAATAGAGTTGCCTGACCTTTTTAAATATAATGCCACTATATGGCACTCGGCTTGTGGTGTTTAAAGCACAAAAAAAACATTGTTTTGTTGAAAAACATAACTAATGTTTTTTTTATAATGTTTTTTCCAGAAACCATGACTCAATTACTCAGGATTACATGCAGATCTCTTTGCAAGCAGTTTCATGTTGGAACTATAAAAACGAGTATGCTGTACATGAAACTGCTCACAACAAATCTGTAATTAATCAAAAAAAGGCATCTCTATGGCCGATATCTCCAAAACTCGGCTACTCGCACCAAAACAATCTATGATAAATAGCACTACAGGAAAAATATTTATTTTGACTTTGGGGTAAACTGTCCCTTCAACCTTGACTATAAGAATGTTTTAATTTATTATCTGTTAATATTTTGCTGAGAACCTCATTAAAGATTAAAGTTATCTCTTAATTTCAAACTGTCATTTTTAATAGATAAGATTTCAGGTATTTCCAATTGTAAATACGGCTACTAAAATGTCTTGGACAGGTGCATCTGAGGGATATCATTTTCTATGTACAGTTTTAAAGAAGTATTTCTGCACACTGCCTTCTAAAATCAGTTTTATTAAATACTATGTGGTGTCCAACATTGGAACAATAACCTACATGCAGGTTTGATGACCAAAACATGGTTTTCAACAAAGCTAGTAGTAAGTCAAGACATGGGACTCTGGACACATTTACAATTACTGTTTTTTTTCTCAATGCTCTTATCTTGTTTTTAACTCACTGTTTTTTAAAAGATGAATCCTTGCAAATGTGACCAGTTGGGATTTTAATGTCTGTGCGACACAAATTTATTGACAACTTTACAACGTCCAGAAAAGACGTATAAAAAACTTTCATTCTGGCTCCTGTGAGGACGTCTTCTGGATGTCTAACAATGACGTCTGTAGCACGTCTTTAATTGACGTCTATACAATGTCCAGAAAAGACGTAAAATAAACTTTCATTCTGGCTCCTGTGAGGACGTCTTCTGAATGTCAAACTATGACGTCTATTATACGTGTTCTAGACGACTTTTAGTGGGGGTGCATAGCGCTCAAAACCAACATTAAAAACGTAGTAATCTTCCCTCAGCGTTTAGTTTTGGTAAAGGTAGAGGTAACGGTCGGTAGCTAACGTTAGCAGATAAGCCCGTTGACAGCAACAGTAGGCTATTGTTCATATTTATGCACAATGACACATAAAGCAAACTTGCTAAAAGAGGAACTACATGCTGTTTTCACGTAACGTTACTGTTGACGTTCAAACAGACCTGTATGTGTGTTTTGAGAAATATCTTTATACTGCAAGGCGATATTTATTTTATTTTTATTTATTATTTATATATTATGTTATTGCCATTACCTGTTTTCCCGGTTTTCATAATTACAGAAGTTTAGTTTGCTAAATATATCAAATTTTTTTAGTTGGATATTGGATGTGAAAAGAAGGATATGGTTGTGTGAATTTCCCACACCAAGAGTAATTTATATAGTTCTATTTTATAGCGATTGATTATCTATTCAAAAAATGTTCTATGCAAAATGTAAAATGTTCTATTAAAGAAAAGATAGAAAATAAATATTTGTGTGTGCTGTAAAGTGGTTAGAAAATATGAAATTGGAATCGGCTAAAATCGGTATCGGCAGGTCAAACTCATTGAAAAATCGGAAATCGGAATCAGCCTAAAAATTGTAATCGGTGCATCTCTAGTTTTTTACTTTCACATTCCCATATACAGTACATGCAGTTTGGCAAGTCCAAAAGATGATCAACATTTATTTTGTTTTGCTCCTGGATGAAGGAATGACCTTGAGACTCAGGAAACTTAGGACCTCGCTGCCATCAGGAAAATCCAGACATCTGCTGTCTTAACTGCTTTCTGTAAGGTGGGTGATGGGTGTCATAAAACCATTGAACTTTTGTTCCTCAAAACATGTTTTAATGGGCATATACAATTTAGAGTATTTTTGTAACAGCATTGCCATAATTTATCTCTTCTTGCACAAATCTTGTGGCACAGAGGCCCACCTATACTGCTATGATAGGACACAAAGCTTTAACATGCTGTGGAGACAATATTTATTGTATATTTTAAAATTTGTTTTATTATCTCTGTTTAGTATATGTCTCGATTCACGGACCAAAACTGCCAATACACTAATTTTGTGCAAGCCTAACTGACTTTGCATAAATGGTCACTACCGGCTGTTATGGCTATATCTTCAGTTGACACTGAACCAAGAACATTTGCTTACCTCGTCTTGGCATCACTGCTGAATTGCATGGTGTGATTTGTTTATTTGGTGATTTGTTAGATGATACTGGATATACCAAAGAGATTCCCAATTTAGTTTCCCTAATCTTTTAGAGTTCTGGGACAAAAATGTTAGTCGGTGCCAATAATTTTTTTTTAAAGATTATTTTTTGGCCATTTACTGACAGGACAGCTGAAGACACGAAAGGGGAGAGAGAAGGGGGATGACACGCAGCAAAGGGCCGCAGGTCAGAGTCGAACCGGGGCCCACTGCATCGAGGAGTTAACCTCTATATATGGGCGCCCGCTCTACCAACTGAGCTAACCAGGCACCTGCCAATAACTTTAAAATGAGTAAGCTCATGCTTTTTGTCCTCTGTCTTTAATTGTAAATTACGATCATAGAGAGGGCAACCATATCGCCAGACAGCATGATTCTACCCAACCCGCAGATTGCATTTAGTGATGATAATTTGAATGGTAATTGCCAATTTAAATAAATAAATAATTGCAGGGCAGTTACATTAGGGTTCTGCTACTGTTGAGGAGGGCTGAATGATTAATTGCATTTGCGATTAAATCGCAATATGTTAAAATGAGATTTTCTAATCGCAAAGGCTGCAATTACACTACTATCTAAATACTATACAATGATTTATTGTTTCTCTTTGTTGGGTAATACAACAGACAAAGAGCTTAAATTTTTTTTTTTATTTTAAATCGCAATTGCAATATTGGTTAAAATAAATCACATTTCCAAAATCATTCAGCCCTACTGTTGAGGTTTGGTAACTAAAACACATTGTTAGGGTCATGATAGGCAAATATTGTGCAGGGTTTTCCCTGCTATTATACGGCTTATGCGCAGCACCTTTGTGCATCGCCTAGGCGTATGAACATAAAAACAATGTGGAGAACATCTGGATGACAAGCCGAAGCATGGGATGGACGTCCGCTTGTTATCTTTTGCACACATGATGATGATCAACATGATGGTTCATGTACACAGTGGCCCAAATAGTGTCACAGCCACACACACCATGCATGGTGCGCACACAGCGGCAGCTGCAGCCCACACGTTAGCGAGTGTGCGGTGGAGAAAAGAAGGAAAAAGAGAGAAGGAGGTGTGATTGTGTCGTTGAGTATGGAATTATGCAAATTATTGCATGATGATGTCACTAATATGCAAACCCTGCGTTATGGATAAAATAGCTATCATTATAAACAGGTTTGTTAAATGCTCTTAATTTGGCTGTAGTTGTTGTTTGATTTTTGATTCTACATGATAAAATTGACATTTAAGGCAAAAAAGGAGAAATAAGTGGATACATCAATCATATAACATGTGGTCGCCTTTTTGAGAAGTTGACTGTACAAGCCAAGTTACAGTGACAATGGAATGGCAAATGAGTTGTACAGTAGTTGCTGGCTGCTTTGGAACATGGGCCTGGACTGTGGACAGTTGGTTGGAAACTGTGCTACCTCGATAATGAGATTCAGGAAGGGCCATGCTGGTGCCGTAGCCAGAGGGCTTACCCAGGCTTATCTGCAAGCTGTACCACAGAGGGAGAGAGAGTAAAGGGAGAATGAGTAGAGAGAGAGAGCCGGATTTTAGTTTAGACACTTGCCTTTCACAGTAAACACTTGTGAAGAATATTGAAGGCTGCTGTCAGTTTTGGAGCATTCCTAACATTTTTAGGTTATGTATTTGACCACCATTAAAAAGAACATTAAGAAGATCTAAGTATGTATTTTGTTTATAGATTTTTTGTTACAGTATGGAATGTGAACATTGATCTTAAAATGCTAAAGTTGAGGATGTGGTTGAGATGTTTTCCGTCATGCCTGAATGCAGTGAAGCTAATACGGAGTCATTTCTCTGTTTTGCTATCTTCACACTTCTGGCCTTTTATTGACATATATGTTCATATCAGTTATGGGTGGAATATTCTGTAGCCTATTTTGCCGTCAATACTGCCATTTGTAATCAAATCAGTTTATATTTATGTTTAACATGGTATTTCATTTTATCACTGGGAAACATACATGTGTACAGACAAGGCTAGCAGCAGCAGCGCCGCGTCAGACACGTTTCTGGTGTGTAAAGACGTAGAAAAATCCACGCAGCCACCACGCAGCTGACATATATTTTCATATCAGTTATGGGTGGAATATTCTTTTTGACTTTTGAATGTGACACAAGCGGCTGATACAGCTGTTCCACACCTCTGGTGACTTTTAAATGTTAATGGAAAACATTCAAAACATGAACTGTATTTTCACCTGTATCTACTATTATAGA
This sequence comes from Zingel zingel, assembly GCA_023566125.1. NCBI lineage: Eukaryota > Metazoa > Chordata > Actinopteri > Perciformes > Percidae > Zingel > Zingel zingel. The sequence goes on along the minus strand of CM042323.1, from coordinate 28,444,367 downwards.
AACATGTTTGCTTGGAATATAAATTGAACTATGACATGAAAGTCCCCTGTGGTTAGAACATGAAAAAAATAACAATGTAGAAAGACTTAATGACATTTTAAATCACCTCCATGACTCACTCTACCACAATGATGAACTGACTCCCATTTTGCTATACGTATTATAGTTTCATATATACGTCTGATAATAAGAATAGTAAAGTCAATTCAAATCAGTCAGTCTATATTTATGAAATAGTTTCTGCTATTTAGTGTTTAGTTTTTGTGACGTAAAGGAGTTCATTAGTTAATTAGAACATTAGAACTGGCATAGCTGCTTTTTGAAACCTTCTATGTAGGTACATTACCAGGGATTGTGTTGGTGAGTGTTGTTTTTGTACGGATATAAATTGTATGTACACATGCTGAGAGGTTTTACTACAAAATACCATGATAGTCAGCATTGTCAAAGTTGAAACTTATCCCAGACCATAAAGATTATGTATTGACTCACAATTGGCTTAATGATGCTATTTTAGCTTCAGTCATACTCCCATCTTGTAGTCTAAGCTGCCCATTACTTCCACTGGAGCAGCCAAAAGTCTTGTACAAACGCCCAAAAGTGCAAGACACTTTGGTCACATAACAAACCCCCACATCAATATGGTGTCTTTCTTCTTTTATATTGTCTTTATTCTTATTTAATTTTATTGATACCTTCCAGACAGAATTACTCAAGGTAAAGAAGTAGAAATGTGCCATTCAGGAACAATGCTGCTTTTCTGGAGAGTTGACGCATGTTGGCTTTGGGAAATAGGACAGTGGCTAATTCTGACATGGTGACACGTGACAACCAACAATGACCACCCTAGTGTGAGATGGTTTGTTTAGTTGAGACTCCACTTTTTTTTCTAGCAAAAAAAAACTCTTCTTACATTGTTGACATGACTCCCCAGGGTAGACCTACATGATGGATAGAATACAGTCAGCAAGTGACCCTGCCAAAGGCATTTGGCAGGGTAACATTTGGCTCAGAGCTTTAGTGACAAGGTGTTGATAAGATGCAAGCTTGCCTTGATAATATCAAGGTCTGCATCCTCTAATCAAGAGCAGGGGAAAATGGATCCTATGTATGTTATCAACATACTCTGTTTGTCCTATTACAGTTATACTTGACTAAATTGTGCACATGCTGCGGGGCATCCTAATTGATGAACATGTGAGAGGTTAGAGATAAGTAAACGGAAAACAAGCACCTACTTTGGACTGTGAAGTCCAGGCTTAGCAAGATAATTACCCGCCTTTAGTAATGTAAGTTATTCACAGTAGGTGTGTGAAACAGCATGTATTGTTGTCATATAGCTCTCAGGACATGACAAATTGAGTATGCCATGAATGGCCTCTCAGCAAATACATGTGGGGAGGTGAGATACTGTATGTGTGGGAGGCTTTTTTAGAAACGATTCAGAATTGTGTTTTGTTTCCAATTGTTCTTCACATTGTTTGTTATTGTGCTATACCGCTGGGCTAGTAATCACTGTGTATGTGCACATGATGATAACAGACTTTCTGGTAATTTGTTTAGGTGGCTAATTCTAATTATACGGCTGCTACTGTACATGTGTTGTGCTTGTTCCTATGCATTGTGCTGATCCCATGTTTGCTATTTCCATCTTCCTCTTCACTTAGGCCGTCTACACACTGGCTGCGTCGCGTGAGCATGTCAGCTGCGTGGCGTGTCCGTTTTTATTTTGGCTCTCAGGTTAGAGCTTGCACACTGCCTGCGTGCCACGCCTGAGACGCGTGCATGCTAGAAATAGAACCGACATCAATTTTTCACGCGACACGCAAGCGTGTTGGAAGCTTTTCCAGGCAAAATAGAGTAAGAAAAGATGTTTATATGTCATTTTGACACAAATACATATTAATAAATGACATGTTGATGTTTGAAAGTCTCTAGGTCTTGATATAAATGTCATTTAAAAAAAAAAAATCGATTTTCTAATATTGCACCTGTCAATACAGAACGAAATATTCTGTAGCCTATTTTGCCGTCAATACTGCCGTTTGTAATCAAATCAGTATATATTCATGTTTAACATGGTATTTCATTTTATCAATGGGAAACATACATGTGTACAGACAAGGCTAGCAGCAGCAGCTGCAGTGAGACACGTTTCTGGTGTGTAAAGACAGAAAAATCCACGCAGCCACCACGCAGCTGACACGCAACAGAAACGCCACGCTCACACCACGTTCAGGCCATGCAGGCAGTTTGTAGCCGGCCTTACTCTTGACAGTTGGCCAGCATCAACTACTGAACCAACTCCACATAACAAAAAAGTTACGGCAAAAGAGAGATGCAAAACAGTGTAAACTCTAGAGACATTTAGTAATCAGGTAACGAGGATGAAGAAAGGAGATTAGATTGCCTCTTGGCTCAATGCTCTTTTCTATGCTGCTGCTGCTCTTTTTCTTCATATTTATTTAATTTTACATATTTATCATAGCATAATTTGTTTCTCTGAGGATTATGGGCGGTGAACCTTTCTGTCTCACTTGGCTGGCAATGGCAGAAGAGCAATTGTGAAAAGCCATAGCTAGAGACGTACGTATCTGTGTGTGTATGAGAGGGAAGGAGAGGAGGAGAGAGAAAATGACAGGGTGGGGAGGTGCAGGGAGGGGGCATGTGTGTGAGAGAGAGAGAGAGAGAGAGAGCGAGAGAGAGAGAGAGAGAGAGAGAGAGAGAGAGAGAGAGGAAAACAAGCAAGCGGCTCGCTTCGCCTCATTCCGCTGCTTTCTCAGCATCCATTCTGTGAGACCCCATTCTGGAGAGGCGAGAGCTACATAACAGGCAAATTGGAGGAGGAAAAGAGGGGAAAATCTATTGAAGAGGGAGGATATCGAGGAAAACAACACATAATCAAGGCTCACTGGCATCCATTATCACCTCTTGTAGCTTTGGAAGAGGTGTCTGAAAGTTTCTGTCCGGGGGGGACACCCTCCTCTCGTTGTGGGGATGAACAGTGGATGCTGAATTTCATTCCTGAAGGCAGGAGGAGAGCTGTGAATACCGGCTGGATTCACTTGCAGTGGAGCTGGTAGTGCGCACCAGAAGAGATCAGTCTCTCACACACGCATTTTCCAGTAGAATACATATCATTATTTCATTGTGCCAAGGTGGAATATCAGGCAGAAGCCACCCAAAAGCAAATCTCCTGAACCAGGGAAGTAAAGGGGAATGGATTATGTATAGAATCAATGAAGGACATCCTGTTCAAAAAAGTAAGTTCTAATCAGAAAAGGCTTTGAATTGGGTTCTGATTTTGAGAGACTTGGAGGATTTTTTTTGCCATTTTTTGTTGTTGTGGAGCAGCACCAAGCTTCAGACAGCTCTTGTGGACTATAGGGTTCTGGATGGTATTTCAAGGTAAGGACAAAACCACAGACTCTTGTACTGTATATAAATGGCACCCTCTGGGCTTTTGAGAAAAGGACATATTAGGGAGTCGAAAAGCTCAGCATGAAAGATACAGTGAAGTGGGAAAGAGAGAAAGGAAGATTAAAAATGTGTTAGTCTGGACTGTATGTCGCTAATTTTACAGAAAGTCCAAAGTTGGGATAAATGTCCTAATAATACGATAACATGTCACAGGACTTACGGAGATGATTGTTTTTTTTATGGCTATTCGAAGGCTACTCCCCTCTGCAGAGAAGAATGTATGTCTGTATATTTGCATACTTATGCATGTGTGTTTGCTGAGAGGGGAGATGCCTGTCTGAAAAGCAATTCATCTCTTTGCTTCCTCGGTGCATAGTGGTTATCACCAGGGGAGGCTGCTAGTGGAAGGAGCATAATTGCGGTGACTGTTTGTTCTCATCTTTGCAACAGCTAGTATCTGTGAGCTCAGAATTACTTTTATACAGTAGCCACATTTTAAAGGCTGCTCTGTCCCTTTTATCTTTGCTCATAGAGAATTGATTGTGTCCAGTATAACCTTATCTCAGATGCCCTACATTATACATTCACCTTCAGTTTCTATGTATATGTAAGTTTGTCGGTGTGATTGTGTTCCAGCAATACATCTCTTTCCATGCCTCTTTATCTTGTTTTTTCTCGCTCTTTCTCTCCAAATGGGAAAGTGATGAACCAGTCATTATGTCTGCCGGTTGAAAAGTTCCTTTTCAGATGGAAATTAAGACTGTTTTAGGAGACGTGTACAGACTAAGAGACAGACGGATAAAAGGACACTAGTGTGTTCTTTTTTCGGAAGAGTGAATCTGCCGCCCTCTTGATCAATACCAGACAAGTGCAAGGCTACCTCCTTTTGTAAAGTAACGGTTGAAATATTTATGATTGCATGGGCACCCTGTTGGTCCACTAAAATATTTAAAATAATTGAATAATAAATAGCCTGTCTAAGCTGTCAAAGCACAGCTTTGGCCTGGGCAGATGATTATAATGGCACTACCTCATGTAACATGCAAAATAGTGACCATTAAACACCTTTGCCTCTGAATATAAAATTTTCAAAAGAAGTCTCTCCTCTTGCAAAACATCCACTGGGGGGAAGTGGAGCCTGATGGGAAGTTGATGACAGCTCCTGTGTGTCTGGTGTTGACTGGCTAAAGGTGGCTCAAGTCGGCAATTGTTCCCCTGGATATGACGCTTGATTGTAAGAAGCTGCTAAGAACAAATAGTCTTTTGAAATCACATTTAGCATTCAAGCTGCGTAGTGTGTAATTGCTTCCCCTTGAAAGGGATGCAAACGTATCATCTGCTCTGCCTGCTGCATTCATTTAATCTAATGAGCTACATCTAAAATATGCATACATCAAATATGCGTATTAGTGTATATATACGTGTGTAAGAGAGCGTAAAAGAGTGAAAGAGAGTTTCTGAGTCTATCTGCTATCTGCGTGGGTGTGTATTTGTACAGAGCTCTGTGCTTCATCCCTTTTGATGTTTTATTGAGTGTTAACCATGGTAGGACAGACGCATTGCCTCTGATATGGAGTAGCATGGTTAAAGGAAAGCACTAAGACCGACTTTGCTCTTTTTTGTATTTCCTTTAACTCTGAATTAGCAATGCTGCTTCTGCCTCTTTCAGCCCTTTTGGATTTAATAAATTAATTTGGTTCAGGCACTGTATATGTGCAATAGTGCGAGACTGTGTGTCTTTGTGCTTGTTACATCTGTGCCTGTGTGTATAAGCAAATAGGGTATATGTGCACTGTGCATACAGTACATACATCATGTGTACTCAGGTGAGTGTCTGCCTTTCTGTGTGTGTATAATCCCCTTCTCACTGTGTTAAAGGCGACATACAATATGCAGTCTGTTTTTTTTCCTTCCATTTCTGATGTTGGCAAAGGAGTCAAAGACGATTTTCCGTGATATAATGCAGCCACTGAATCACAGGATGGACAGAACAGATGGAAGGAGCACTTTTCTATCTTGTGAGGATTCAGTCCCATTGACAGCATGTTCTAATGGAGCAATCAGTGTACATGCATACCAGTAGGCACCTGAAATCTGACACACACCTAAGTGCAATAAGTCATTTGCAATCATGTGTGCCTTTTTGGTTTGGTATCAGTCAAATATCAGTCAAATATAGAAGTTGCAATTCAGGCCTAATATCCTAATACAGTATAAGGTTTTTATATTGTCAGTGGTACCATGAGACTTCACATTGAGTAAGGATTCATAGATTTGAATATTCCATGAATATTGCTAATTGATATAGCTTTTTTAAATGTTATACCTCATAATGTGGTTAGCTTTAAGGGAGTGGTATGGTGTACTGTTAAAAAAGCACAGCATATGGAATACAAGCAAGTGTACAGTGTCTGAAATATCAGTGCATTGTTTGTTGCAATGGTAAATGTTCACTAAATTAAGATATCTCTTGTTAGTGACGGATAAAATTATCTTTGTTATTAAAAACAAATGGTGGCCGGGCTAGTTTGGTTGGTGGTTTGCTCCTCAACGCAGCGGCCGCGGGTTCGGCTCCGACCTGCGGCCCTTTGCTGCATCTCATTCCCTCTCTCTCTCCCCTTTCATGTCTTCATTTGTCCTATGAAAATAAAGGCCTAAAAATGCCCCAAAAATTATCTTAAAAAAAAAACAAATGAGACAGAACAGATAATTAGATTTTGTCAGAGAGATAAAATCTTTTTAGGGGTATGTCTCAACTTCCCTCTCCTTTATAGTTAAGGTTTAGGTGTATCGAGTTTAAGTTTGTAAAGTTTTTTTAAATGTTTTAATTACATATTAACTTTTGGCTATCTGTTGAAAGGAGATAAAAAGTGACATAATTACACAAAATGGCAAAACATATTTGACACTTGATATTCATTTTAAGCTGTAAAAAATGAAGCTAAGATTGAAATTAAATTGAATGTGTCCCAGAGTCGGTTGCAATGCAGTGGTATCTTTGCACAGCCATATAAAGATCTTTTAGGTTCACTTTGTAAAGTGCTCCATGAATATATAAGAACTACTCAAGAATTACTCAGAAATAGTTTGTCTAATATGTAGAGTTGGGTACCGAGACCTGGTGCTAATATGCCACCGGTGCCTTAACGACCGGTATCTACAAGCATAGCAATATGGATTTCGGTGCCTCATTTCAGTGCCACTGATATGCACTGCTCTTTGATGCTCCGAAACGGACGTTAGAGGCAACAGAAGCATTGCTGCACATGACGCTAGTTAACACTACACTCGACAGCAGCTAACGTTAGCCTACCGTTAGCTAGCAGCTGGATTAAACACGGTTAAAATGCTGACAGCTAAACAGTGTGTATTTCACTGAAGAGGATCCAACATTGGGGTGTTAGCAGTGTGCAGTATCAGTTCAGGCACCGTTTAGGCACCAGCACCGTTTTAAAAGTATCACTTTAGCACCGGTATTGGAAAAAAACGATACCCAACCCTAATAATATGTTACATTGGTGTATTATAAAAATAGTTGTACCACAGTGTTTCAAAATATAGGTTAGACACTTAGTTTGTTGTTAGAGGACAGATGTATATAGAGCTTTGTCAAAAACAAGCCCTGTACCCAGAAGCAAAAGAACATTTTTAGCCTGTCCATTAAGGACATGGAAGAAAAATCAATGATCACAGACTGAAACACTGGGTTTCAAATTTAAGTTGTTTCCCTCTATGACCTTTTGGATACAGTTGGCAATATGCACTTTGCAAATATCAGATTTTAACTTGGTAAATGAAAGAGTCTCATAGATGTAATTGAAAGAAGGTGTTTGTCTTGTTTTTTAATTTCTATATTTAAATCAAACGTAATCCATAAGGTAAATGATACATTCATACTAATTTTTCACTAGTGTCTGGGTAATATTATTAGCAGGAGTACTTATTTTACAATTATATTTTTCAGAAATAGTTTAAGTTTAAAGGCTAATACTGTATGTGTTATTACCTTAATACCTTATTTTCAATGGAGGTCTGGTCAACTGGAGACCAAGCCGTGAACGGATGCGACTGATCTGTTGTCAGCCCCTTGGAATCCCTGATGAGGCGAAACGCAATATGCCCGAACAGCTGGGTCGTTTATGGAATATGCTTATTCATTGTGGTCTACTGCCACTAAAAGGAGGGGAAAAGAATTCTGTTTTAATAGAGTATACTTCACAGAACTATTTTTATTTTAAATGAAGTTCATTTATTAGCTCACAAAAAATGTCAAAAAAGACGTTTGGAGGAAGACCTACTACACTCACCATAATCTTATTAAAAGTGACAATAAGGGCATAAGTGTTTTTTTTTTTATAAATGTGCATTCATATTTAATGCAGTTTGCTAACATTGTCTCTAAAAGTAACTGAGATAAAACATAGGAGGTATAGCCATGGTTTCTTTTATGTATGGCAAAAGAGATAAGGAAAAATAACACAGTCTTCTGTCTGGTGTCTGTTGAAGATGTGATCAGCTAAGTGTCTGCTGGTGGCAGTGTAGCCCTTTTGGGTTATAGTAACCAGGAAGATGCTGTCTGGAGCATGAGGACTGATCTACGAACAGCTTCCATTTTCAGTGACCTTGTTGTCTGTGTCACTTTGCAGCTTGACCTTCCTGGGCAAGCTGCCGAGGGCAGTAAGTATCGTACCACCTTTGGAAAGTCCCTTTTCGTGTGTGTTGACAAGTAGCATTAGTAAGGGTCAGGGGTAACGAAGCTGGCTAAGAATAGGGGGCAGAGGTTATCGCGCTATATGGCAGTTGAGATAAAAAAAGAGGAAACAAAGTATTTTGGGCTATCCCCCTGAAAAAAAAACAAAGATCAAATGTCCTCAAGCAGTGTCTGCAGCTTTATGAAGAGACCTTATGTTATAACTTCTATCTTAGCGTCCCTCATAGGTTACATCTCTTTACACAAGTATTCTCCTAAACCTAGCCTGCACATAGTTCAGACTGCAAGCATTCAACGTGCAAACTGTGCGTTTCTTTCTCAATTATAATCGGAGACATTAGAGAATGTTATCGATACTACAAGCTCAGTAGTTATAAAATATAGGTTTGATCTAAGAGTTGGTGGTTTTGCCCTTTTTAAAATACTTCCTTATAAATGAAAACTAGGCTTGGATATTGTTTTTTCTTTCAAAACCGGTATACTTGTAAAACGGTGCCTGAAAAGCCTGGTTGACACCAGACCCTTCTCAGCTGTAACTGAGAGTGGGTCTGGGCAAGCTTCATTTGCGGCCCATTTCCAAAGGGGCATCACCAACGGACACCGCTCAAATGCTTCTGGGCGCAATTGGATAGTCCTTCAACCAATCGGAACGATCCGGGTGACGTAGCAGCTACAGCAGCATCAATGGGTTGCTGCGCTTCGGTGGCCATTGTGTTGAATGTAAACAAAAAGCTGCTTGCCGTCGCTGCGCTATCATCGTGTAAAGCCCACCTCAACGGTTGTGATTGGTGCCTTGATTTGGAAAAAATGGAAATGGGCTTGAATAGGCTCTTGGCCAGACTGACTTGCAGAGCAAATCTCAAATTTGCCGGAAGTTTGTCAGGGTTTTCCCAGGCTAGTGCCTGAACGGATATTGAGGGACAGAGTACAAAACGACATTGGGTGACATTAAATAATTACTTGTTTATGGCTAAGGCCATATGGTCAGATTTTAAATGATTTATTTAAAATGTTATAAGAATAACTTATAAAGATAACTTTTTTTCACGAGTCAATTGTTGTTAAACAACTAAAGGAAAGCCACTAGATGGCAGAAGGGTATTGTACAATAACTTTGAATGCACCATGAGCTTACGATGTGCAATTGAACACACCGTTAAATTCCGTCTGTGTCATTTCTCCGACAACTCTGACTACAGCAGTGGCCATGGTGCAGCTAGGCTATCTGCTGTCAGCATTTTAACTGTGTTTAAGCTAGCTACTAGCAAACGGTAGGTTAATGTGACTGCTTCCAAGTGTAGTGTTAACTTGCGTCACATGCTGTGATGCTTCTGTTGCCTGTAACGTTGGTTTTGGAGCACCAGAGAGCAGCGTAGGCATTTAAGTGGCACCGAAATGAGGCACCGTAATCTGCGTTGTCATTTAATCTGGTAGATACTGTCTGTTTTAGGGTTTCGGTACCCAACCCTAATGAAGACCTAAAAAAAGGACAAAAAGCATGATTCAGTGTGCTTTCCTGTCACTTTAAGTATTCAAACAGAGAGGTTGTTTTGGAGTCTCAAAATGCCTTCTGTAAAAAAACCTCCAGCACCACATACGGTTCAACAGGAAAAATATGTGAGAAGTAAAAAATACTTTAACTTGCAATTAAAAAAGTATTTTTAGACAATCACATTCTGTATTGTGATAGGTTATATTGTTATACCAGTGCTAGATTTTTCCTCCGTAGCTTATTACCACCAGCCTACATGTAAATATGCCGACATCCAATTCAATTTTAGCCCTTGTGTTGTCTTTGTTTCAACCTTGAAAAAAACACTTTTTTTTCTGACATTTGTGACGCCTTTTTTTCACAATTTGTTTTTGCTTTTTCCAATGTTTTAAATTTTTAAATTTTTCTTCTACACATTTTCAGCGCTTATTTCTCCGTCCAATATTTTCTGATAAGAAACAAAAATTAAAAACGGGCCAATGTGACCTGAAGTCAACACAAGGGCTTAGTTTCTTGTCTAAACAGAGGAGTGAAGTACATATGTGACATGTACTGTAACATCCTGAGACATAATGTTTTAGAATGCCTCTTAACAGTATGTAAAGGGATATTGTGTCCTTGTGCTATGCATGTTTTTTATACTTTGTAATTCAGTTACTTGAGCCACAAACAGGCAAACACAGCCAAACCACTTTTGTGCCGTTACTGACCAGTCCAGTTTTTTTTAAAACTAATTAAGGATCATTAAATATTCACACAGTAGAAAAACCTGCCTATATCCTAATAGCAAGACAAGATTGATACTGGTTCTTTTTCAGTAAGGCCTATGTTGAAGCCATCCATTTTATATTTTGCCTCCATCAGCCACTTTAGGATGTCCTTACAGCGACTTTGCCACCTTCATCCTTTCTCTGCACCCTCAGTTTTCAGCTGTGAAGCAGGCTATTTAAAAGTATTGACCGCTTTGCTCTTTAGATGATAACAGAAATGCTGTGTCTCTTCTATCGAGGTGAGGGGCTACTTACATATTCAACTCTTTGTGTGTGCATTGTTTTGTTAAGCTTGATCTATAGTCCCATTAAATGATGGGTATTGGCAGAGCAGATCAAGGGTTTAATATCAAGTCTAGAAATTATTTATTCAGCATGAGCACCTTTTGTATAAAATTCAGTTAATCCAAGATTCATATCAAAGCATACATATTTTAATGGATTTTGACAATACCAAACTTCACTCATTTGTTGATTAAAGATTGTTGATTAAAGATTCTCAGTTAAAAAAATCTTTCAAATATTAGCCAGAAAGCAGTTTGAAATGAATCCTTGTGCCCAGAAAGGTTAGGTCATTACATATGCCACAGTATCCCCACTAATGCTTCACAGGTAGATCCGTATATGTCAGAGTGTGGTCTTTTCATTGCAACAATAGTAGAAATGTCAATACATGGATACCTCCTCTGCCTCTGAAGGGACTATGGACTTTTTAAAAGCACTTGTGTCTCTTACATTGGACAAGCTCCAATAACCCTGATCACTGATCCTGGCCTCTTTTGGGCTTACAGCTGGTATAGACCAAAGTACAGCTTGGATGTTTGTTAGTTGCTTATGCTTTAAGGAGTCTGTGGGGAAAAGAAGGAACACCTACTCACCTTGAAACCCCACTAAGCGCTGAAGACTTTTGTTGTTTAGGGGGAATGAAGTGGCTCGTCGCCCAGGTGTTGTTAGTTCACACAGTGTTGTGCTGGGTCTTGCGGATAAGTTTTCATCCCCTGGTGGGAAAAAGGTTCCTTGTGGAAAGAATGTTTTAATCTGGAAGCACAATTAAAGAGTGAAACTAGATGAAGGAACACGAGAAAAAGAAGGAATCCAGAAAGGAGATAATGGTTCTAATAGTATATACAGTAGTTGATTTTTCTTTTTAATAATTGATGACCCTGCTTTTTATTGAGTTTCAGAGCCTAAATGTCAATCTTGACTATTCTATTGGTGTGAAAGATGACAGGCAAGATGACTCAAGATTAATTTCTGTACAGGCAGAAAAAGCTCATATTATACCTGCACCATTTTATAAAGATAGTAGTGACAGTTGGCTGCTATCCAGTAGTGCAACCAACCCAATTACATAACAGCATTGCTCCTGAACTCCCATATACTGTAGTCACTTCCTTTTCTATTTCAAGCTGTTGTATGGACTGCCAATAAATTGGGAGGAGGGGCTGTGATTCAGTGTTGTCCTTTTAATTTATTGCATGCTTCTTTTTTATAGTTGTATAATCTCAGATAGCTGTCATTTGTGCGAAAGCTTTTAGAGCCGTTGTCATGCCATTGGTCGTGGGCTGGGGGACATACTGAATAGATAAGAACTCCTTTCTCCTCTCCCAGCTTCTCTCCCGCTCTTTTTATCGCTGCAGCTCTCTCCTTTCATCTTCTTACTCTGCTCTGTGTGTAACCAGAGGTTTGACTGTCAAGTGGAAGTTCTAGACATTTTGGAGTCTTTCAGGGAGGCGATGGAGGTTCTGACGGCAGCGCATAATCTTCTGCCTGCTGCGGTTTTACTCTTGTTGAATTTTGGTTACAGAGGCATGTTGTCTGATGATTCAGTTGCTTGTCTGGAGCAAATGTGGGCTAATGTTTGTGTGCGAGACTATGTGTTTGCTGGTTTATAGAAAGCTATTGGTTAGATGGAGAGAAAAAAATGTTTTAGGTAGAGATGTTCCAATACCATTTTTCCTTCCCGATACTGATTTTGATACCTGAACTTACATATCAGCTGATACCGAGTACCAATCTGAAACCAATGCATACAAAAAAACAACATATATAAGTATGTTATTTTTGTCACATCTGTATACTGCTAATTCTGAATGGATGTAATATGATTGATATCATCGTTGTATGGCCTGGCTCAGGTTAAACCCTTTGTAAAACATTAACAAATACATACAAAGAATGAATGCCATATAACTTTATTTTATTATCTAGTTTGTCAGTCATAACCAAAAAAATAACAGAAATAACACAACCAAAAAAATAACAGAAATAAACTACTTTAGCAGTAGTTTTTTCTTGGCTAAATTACGTGGTATCGGATCGGTGCATTGACCCGCGTATTTGCCGATTCCAGCATTTTAGGCAGTATCGATTTCTTATACTGGTATCGATATCGGAACAACTCTAGTTTTAGGGAGTGAGTATTACAAATTGATAAAATTTAATGACTTGTCAGTATGTCGTAATGTCTCCTTGAATTAGTTATAAAGAATAATGTGCAAAAAAAAATCATTGTTTGATTATTTTTATATTTCACTTCAGTAGTGATTGCATGTTCTATAGCAGGGTTTTAGCTGATGGTATTATAATACTGACTCATGTGATTAGCTGGTGATTTGCTCTAGATTACCGCCGTCAATATTCTTAATACCCCATCACTTAAAATATGTCACTGTAACCCCTTATGTAGTAGTTATTGCTGATCTAATATTTAAAAAATATTTGGCCCATTCAGATTGGCACATTAGTCAGGTATTAATAAGCTTTTATATTATGTGGTTGTGAATGTACCCTTAGCTGTTGCTAGATTTAATTTCCATTTTCTGAGTTTTGAGAAGTGACTTAAAAGAGTGCTGATCCTGCGAGCCTTATGTCCTCGGGTAGATCATTTCAAAGGCAAGGGGCCCTTATGGCAAAAGCACGCTCACCCTTAGTTTTAAGCCTTGACTCTGGAACAGGTATAAGGGCACTGCCTGTGGATCTAAAGCTATGAACTGGTTCATACGGGGACATCCTCTCCGCTATGTAGCTAGGAGCCAGACCCATACAGTAGGGGTGTAAGAAAAAATTGATACACTTATATATTATTATTCAATATATTCTTAAATATTCATGTAAGACAGTGGTTCACGTTTATGTTGTGTTTAAACCCCCTACCGCTAGATGGCTATGCTGAGACGGACCACTAGTGTCCTTGCCTAACAGTGCCTAGCAGTGCCTGACTTTTTGCTAGAAGCTAACAATGTAGCTATGGCTGAACTTTGGCCTACTTTAGCATATAAAAATTTGCTCACTAAGAACCTGTGAACCACAATCCCAAACTGGCAGTTTGATTTTCTGTGTACTGAATTGTTTACCTAAAGTAAACTTCTTTAACTTTTATGAACATTGTCTTTTTTTTAATATTAGTTTTTCTAAAATTATACTTTAAATAAATCCCAATATATTGTCTTACGCACAGTATCCACATATATTAATATATTAATATGTTTGAACAAGGAAGGGAACATTCCACTTGCTAAGGAGCTATTAATGATTAGTAAAATACTGGGCCCAACCGTATCAACAACCTCTTTGAGAAATTTAGGCTGCAGGTAGTGGGTTTCATCCGGGATATTATATCAGATAAAACAGACAATGATACCAGATTAAAATTACAAAAATAAGTAAGATTGTAAGAGTGAATATGTATCTACTCACAGAACTGTGAGTCACACTGTATAAAGGTCTCCACTAAATGACACATGCCAGCTGGATCTATATATCCCACGTTCAATGATGCAGGCTATCGGATATAAATGACATTACATGGCTTCGTAAATAGAATTGTGAATAACAGCCCCACACAACTCTCCTGCCACCCTTATAATGTGGGCAACGCATAACATAGAATAAATGTATATGTCCTCAGACATTCTCAACACATGTAATGCAAATTCAGCTTCAGCTTTAACTCTATTTGATGAGCTGGGAATTAAACCTCCAAATTTAAACATTGACCTTTACTTCCAAGTATACAAGCGCCACTGCTATTGTCAACATGTGTAATTCCTAGCCCTGGATGCCGACACGGTCACTGTGAATTATAAATCAATGAGCATGTATTAGTGTAAAATCCCCAGCACTTGGGGCTTTGCCTATGATGGAAGAATGAAAAGAAGGGAAACAGGGGCACCTCAGGGTCTGCTGGTTACAGCCTGGAGCTCATCCATACAGATACATAGACACAGGGGGCTTACATAGCATTGGCTTTGAAAAAAGCTTGTTTCTTTCTGTCTGTGTCTGTGTGAGCGTGCTTTGATTAGCTATTGAGAGCTCTGGCTGTCCGACCCGCATGTCCAAAAGAAAAATAACAGACAAAAACGTCACAACCTCTGTGCAGCAGCAGCGGGATGGGTTTTGCCTCTGCATGTTTACCTGGCTCTGCGGACGTCGAGCATGTGTTCACCTATGTATAGGCTGCTGCTCATTGATTGCAGTTCACTTTTGCCTTATTTTGCCACAACCACCGACACATTTGCTGGATATACCAACCAAACTCTTCCTTACTTCCCTGGTGTCAACAAGCACAAGAGGGTAGCCTACAGGAACAGCCAACTTTTGTGTAGGTTTGCCATAATAACTTTTACTACTAATAATGTTGATGCCTCATATAAAGAAACTACACTAATATGCCTCTTTCAGGTGTGTTTCTGAATGCCGTCTTGCTTTACATTTCACTTTTTCACGGTTTCACGGTTTGCTGTAAACTGTAAATTCACCACTTCTAAGCTTAAGTCAAAAGATAACGTCATCTCGGAGCCTGACCGGCAAAGCCTCTCTTCCACCGAGCATCTGCCTCCGTCTTACTCAGACTCACCCTGGGTCCAGTTCAGCTGCCTGTACTCGTGGCTGACATCTTCACCGAGCGCAAGTTGCAGCGGAATGATTTTACCGCAGAGAGCAGCATTAACTCAAGGAGCACTCACTCTGACTCTGAACAACAAAAAAAAAAGAGTGCTCTTCAGTCCCAGGCAAACAGTGTCTTCCTTTACTTTTCACCCTTTCTCTAACTGGGAATGTTGGTATCAGAAGTAGGCCTACTCAAAACATGTTTGATTTTTTCTGAAGTAGAACTATTAATACTGTAGAAGTATTAGTATTCGTATTAGTTCCTAAGAAGTAGTACACAGTCTGTTAGTAGTTTACAGTTGGGATGCATATTTTAAGTGATTTTTGGGGGAGGGGGGGGGGGGGCTTCTGTATTTGGGTTACAATAAGTTAGAATAGTTACATATTAAATATTCTTCATATGTAAACATCATAATAAATCTACAGCTAATTGGGCCTCTTTTACCTCGGGCCCCCAGGCAGTGGCCTACCCTGCCTAATGCTAAAGTTTGATTTTGGTGTATTTTTCCTGTGAACCAGAGTGTATTTCGGTGGTACAGTACTTCTGACTGCGTTTAGCCGCGACTTTGGTATATGATGCAACTATGTCATGGCAGATGTATAGCTCAGGACCCGAGGAAGCACAGTGTTGAGTGTTTGGATGTTTAGATCAGCTGCAAGCTGCAATGGCACAGGCCAAGCTAACGGCCCGTTCCGAACAGGCATGTTTTGAACGGGCACTGTACTAGTCTACAAAACGAGAGAGAAATACATCACATATATCTGCTTCTTCTTTTTTTGCAGAGAAAGCTCAGGTATCTGCTGCAAAGCTCCTTTGAAATGTAGCATAGTATAAGTACAGTGAAATTGTCTCATGCTGTATGTAAAATATAAAAAAATATATATTTGGAAAAAAAAGTAGCAATATACTGTTTCAGTATTTCCAACATGAACTGTATCATTAGTATGTAGTACACTGTATCTTAAAGTGGTAGGCTATGACAATGTTCAACTTATTTACGATGTGTAAGTGTACCCTAAAGGTATCCCACAAACACCCACACAGACCCAACACACATGCATAACGACTTAAATACATATAACAATTTATCATTTAGATGCTGTTAACATGTTAAGATGCATTATTTCTAGAAGCACTCAACAGAAAGTAATGGGATTTTTGTACATGACTGCATCTGGAAGCCTGTTCAACATGTTTGTAAGAGAGGGAAACAGTTTAGCTTTTTTCAGCTAATTAACAACTTAATGACCTGAGACACTAAAATGCTCTAAATGCTCAAACAAAATCCCCACATTTATTGTATTATTTTGTAATGTGTATGGATACACGGAAAAAGAATGACCACATACTGTAAATGTTCCACATGAGGTAAACTCAGAGGCAGATTGCATTCGATGATCACACAGTTACTTGTTTGCCATGTAGGAAGAAAAATAAATTACTTTAACAGCTTACTACAGGGGTATATGCAGACGATTTGAGAGCCTTGAGAGGTTTTGAAAGAACTTTCTGTGCCCATATGTAATGATGACATGGCACATTTTATACAGTGGGATTTAGGAGTACATTATCTTGACAATTACTGTTCTGTTAGGGGATGAAAGCCTTCTATCATGCTGTTTCGTGACCACTGCCTTTGGTCCTCAGGGTTGCCCATATACTCAGCGTCCCTCGTTTCCTCTCTTCCGTTGCAACGCCAATCTATTCCATTACTGTTTGTGACTCACTACTTTTAACTGTCGGGAGAGAGAAAAAAAGTGCATAAATAATGTATTCCTTGGGTGTATCCACAGCCAGATCAATGGCAATAAAGACCATCTACAAAGATGGTTGGCTCAAGGCCATATTTGATCACTTCCACTGCGCACAATCACTGCTCCCTTTTTTGTCAGCCCACTGAGACTCAATTATTTCCAAGTGTTTGTAAGCTATTGTTGAAAGAACACAAAGTGAATATTTAAAGTTGGTGAGGGGAAGAAAAATCTTTGAGACATGAAAACAGCAGATGGATGGTAATAGTGAACTGTTCAACAGAGAGAGAGGAGAAAGAGGAGAAAAGAAAATGATGTGATTCCTCATAGGGATAATGGGAAAAAAACAGCGTCTGCTGTGTTCATACAATATGACAGAGAAAAAGGACAAATTACAGAGCTTTGACTTGATCATGTGAAAACAACTGATCAGGTAATAGCATAGTACAACAGAGATGGACTCTCCTACCTGTTTGGCGGGCTAATCGACTTTAACACCGAAAGCATTGCTCAGTGTTGTTCCGAAGATGAACCAGAAGGGGTAATATAAATGACAACAACCATGTCACTACTTTTAGAATGAAGTCAGAAACGTCCAAACGATCCAGTGGATATTTGAATGAATACACTAAAGAAGTTAATGTGCAGCTTTGTGATCTTAGCAACAAGTTGTTGTTTTTTTATTGATTGATTGAAATTTGTTTTGAACATGTAAAATAAAACCGAAAATCAGGTCATTAAGAAAATAATAATATAGATAGCATAGCATAGATACATAATAACAAACACTTGTTTTTTTATTTCCGAAAAAGAGTGGTATGTAGTATATACTTATTCAATCCCACCCCTTCTCCATAAATCATTGTTAATTAATTTACAAATTTTCATAATTTTGACATAATTTTTATTTTTTGCATATTTATTTATTTTACTCAAAAATACTAGTGACAGCTAACTTCTTACTACAGAAGCACAGATTTATTTTTCCTCTCATATCCCTCGCTGGGTTTGTTCCTTCCTATCCCAGATGGCTGGGCTCATAGCCCAAGATTTTCACCATGAAAAAATATATTTTTCCGTTTTTTATTATAATTTTTTTTTTCATTTCCTACAGTGCAAAATCTTCACTCCTTCAGCAAGAATGGATGGTACATCCGATTGGCACTGTACCACCACTCTGGCTGTGCCACGGATAATGAGTATTTGAAGGGCAAGGACTCACTAAAATTAGATCAAAGGTCTGCACTCTATAGGCATCAAACGGTGGACAGAAGTCATGCTTCAGCACGGGTAGTGCCATGCCTGTTCAGCTACTCGGATGTCATACCACTAGTATGACTGGATCTTCTTGAGACGTCTTTTGATGTGCAGTTCCCGAGTGAGCATATCTTGGTTTCATCAGTCTAATTTACATTCCAGACAATATTTGAGGGCTTAAAACTGTGTAGCTAATCAGCAACTGTTGCAGTACTGATTCTGCAATCATCGATCAGTGTTCTTTGAACAGTGGCACAGGACAAATACTCCACCTGCTACAAGAGTCCTTAGTCACATTTGAGGTTGTTTTTGTTTTTTTAACTTTGGGTACCTCCACCTGCTACATGTCATACCAAGCTTGTGCTGAATCTGGGCAGTATCTGTTTTTTTACCTGAACTGAAAAGTGCAGTGATCTTTGCATGCAGAATATGGAGGGAAAGATATTTCGGTATGAGAAATGCACACAAAATGTACACCTGTTCCCAGGATGACATTTACATGTCTAAGGCCTTTGTTCATTTATTTTTCCCATATATATATTCTATTAAAATAGGTTAAGTCTAGGAATAGTAAAGACAGTTTACCTTTTGGACTTAACTCACTTTCATCAACTCCACATCAACATGTATTACAGAAGAGAGGATTTGTTCAATGTGCTGTCTGACTGATATAGAAAATTAATTCCATTTTGTTTTCTTTTCCCCTTTTTACTAGGAACTGCACAATACTTTGTTTAGAAAGATAAAAACAGATTGATTTTGTAAATATATATAAATAATAATTCACAAAGACTAAGTTGGCTGTTCACATATGAAACATTTAAATTACTTTTATACTTGACGGAAGAAATCAGGATTAACTGTAGGTACAAAATAAAATGTATCTACACATGTTATTTGAAAGACTATAGAAGTACTTCTAATGTAACTTTTTAGTTTTCTATGTATTACCCGATGCATGTTTTGTAAAATAGCTGTGTCTTTTAATCCCATGTGGCCAGATGCTTGGCATGACACTACGCTAAACTTAACTATTACATTTAGGTCACCCCATTTTTCCTCAAGCAACAGGGCCCTCAGCAGTGTTGTAGTCAAGACCACCTAAACCAAGACCAAGTCATCACCAAGGCCAGAGTGTATCGAGACCGAGACAAGACCAAGACGTTGAGGGGTTGAGACCGAGACAAGACCAAGACCAAATCAAACAACTGACACATACAGTATATACACAACTACTGTAGCTAATATGTTTAGCTAATATTTGCTAAATCCCTTTGGGTGAGGGTTGAAGAGATTTCTGGAGAGTTTTGGTACAGAGGCAGATTGATAACTTTAGCTAGCTATTTTACTAGCATCACTTACATTTACCTTCTTTATGCTTCCTTACTTAGTGAAGATAAAAATATTTTAGTGTTACATTGCAGAATATACACACTGCTGTGTGTTTTCTTGTAGGTGTTGTTTTGCAAATAAACTCTTTAAAAATAAAATGTAATAAATAAAATTGTATTATCGACGATTTGGCTGACATCTCCCAGACAGCCAGAGCTTCTTCTCCTGTCACCTACATTTACTTTGGGAGTTCATGTTAAGGGGGTGGGGAACGGGGGTTAAAAGTAAGACATTTCAAACTAGAAATTTGAGTTATTGTGTAAAAGTGTTCTTAAGACCAAGACTGGTCTACTGGCTCTCAGCTATATAAAAGTACAACAATAAAACAAATCACTTTTTGAAATGGTTATAGCTAAAGATAATAAAGAGAGTCAAAATCACATACTAAATGCATGTTTTTCATTTGATAAATAATGGCAAAGGAATCAGCTGAAAATTGTATATCAACGCAATTTAATTATTTGATCATTCACATAAAAACACAAAGATGAGATGTGATCTTAACCTTGAAAGGTTAGGAGAAGCAACTGTTATCTTTGAGTAGTGTATACAAAACCAAAATGGAGAGAACTGAATAAAGTATTGTTTCTGAAGTTGAAATAATGCCTACTGTGTTTTTAGAATAAAATATTCTTATGTAATTATCACTTTGGTTTATCATCCACTCAATTTACACCTCACTGTAAACCACTGACAAAACAATCTTTATACTCATTGAAAATGTGGCACAGATCAGTCAGTTCATGATCAAGAGTATGGCTCCTATTATCGAAAATGTGATTAGAAAAGCCTGTGTCGTTGGCAGAAAGTGTCTCCTCTTGCCACTGCTGTCTGATAAAGAGGAGGTAACACATTAGTAATGGAGTTAACCTTTCAGCATGTTGTATTGGCAGTGTGTCATGTAATCTACACCACCCATTGTATATAAGTGGGTCATTGTCTTGTATTCCTCCTAAAAAGGCAAATGTGGATTGAATGCTATTAAGAGGTGATGAATTGACGCACCATCTGGTTTAGCAAGTCAAGCAAACTAAAAATATTTTGCAGCATGCATGAGGAAAACGGATGAACAGGCAAAAGATTTCAGTTTGTTTTTATTCCGGATTTCTTGATCAAGCATGATGGGAAGCCATTAACCTGAGTGGTACAGTACACTTCGCTGAAAATGTAGTGCTTCAGAAGTTATCTGTTTTTTGGAAAATGTTCAAAATGAGTCCTTGTTGACACTGAGCTCAGGTTACCTTGTGTGTAGTGATGGTCAAATGAAGCTTCGCGAACCACTGTCTTTATTTTCTGAGCTTACTAGATGGCGCTCTTTGTTCAAAGGTTAAAGGTATGGCAATTATGTGCGTTTTCAACCCTTTGTTGAATAGAGATCGCCATCTAGTGAGCTTCTTGTGTGTATTACTTTGATGGGGGGAGCTTTCATTAGATTTTAATTAGGTCACTGTCTGTGCAGGAGCAGGATACAGTAGATGATATGCCTGCTAGCAAGAAGTACACCTGGGAGATGGGCTAGGCCTTGGATGTAGACCACAATCGTTATGTTCTGCCAGTGTTATTACCTTTTTCAAAAAATTCTGGCATTTTCTGACTTTGCTAGTGGTTGTCGCTATGGGCACAACAATGAGGAACACGTTTGTAGTTTGGTTATCCATTTTGCTTAAACAAATCAGGCTGTTATACTGTTCGTATTGCGTGTGCGGGACTGGAAATTGTTGATAGTTGATACTGAGATATTTTTATATGTAGATATATTTAAACTAAAGGAGTGGTACCCCAATAGTGTTACTTAATTATGATATCTTGATACAGGTTTTTATGGCAATTGCCATGTTTGTGTGCAAATGGTTTGTCAAATATCTGTTTGCATATTTTCTGCAGTCTGCAATGTGCATATGTAGTTTTGGGAGCTTATGTTTACTATTCCTCATCACTGTCATATGTGCTATATACTGCATTTTATTCCACTTGACTGCATGACTTCAAGTCTTTCCCCCTGAGATAAGATCTTCCATGTAAGATATCTACTGCAGAACAAAAACATTCAAAGTATTTTTCTCAGAATGGATGTGCATGCCGGCTCCAATACAACCCTCACTGCTGATTTCTAGTTGCCTTTGAGTTTCCCTTTACATTAAGTGAGATGCATGAAACGGTAATCTGCTGCAGGTTCTTCCTGGGCATTGAAGATACTTTACAGGTGCTTTTTGTAGAGTGGGAATTATTTTAGGCGGCTACTGAAGCGTAATAGCCAAAGGTTTGGAGGTTGATAGCCGATATACTCTCAGTGCCTTTGAAAATGAACGTTCAACTTCCATTTGGGTTTGTCTTAACCGGCACACTCCAAGAAAGAAGTCGTAATCACACTGATATTGAGTGAAACTTAGTTGGTACTCTGTGCGGAAGTTTTCGCTAGCTCCGGGGCTTACACCCTTCACTTCAAACAACAGTTAGGAAGCAAGACACAGCAACTTGGCTTAGAAGAGTCATAGTATTTATTTACCGACCAATAAACTGTACAGTACACACTGCACTGCTACGTTCACAGCTATAACGTTACTTTGAACTCACCAACAAACACACGTCACTTTTTCTCTCTTTCTCCAAGTTGTCTCCACCGCTTTCCCCATAGGAATACAATGGCACAGCCATCGCAGGATCATGTGGCGGCGGCTTAAGCTGTATAATGGCAGGTAAAACCTTGCTAACATGGGGAGAACATACACACGGAAAGTAGCAAGACAGAGGTATGAGCTCAGAATGTCTCTCGCTGTCAGGTTACGGTTCTAGAGTGCAGTCCCTACTGAGTGATTGCCCTTATGTTTCAGAGGCTTACTCCAAAGATCCTTTGTGGGTGTCTGTCTGTCCGTGACGCTCGAAAGCAAGAACTTTGATCTCTCAACCGCTCTGGGAGGTGGTGACATTTGGCTAGCTTTGCCCTTTTGATGCAGTTTTTGTTTCTGAAATTAGATTTAGAAAGAAAAAAATATATCTTAAGCCTGTTGATAAGACTTAAAATAACTATAACTAACTAACTGAATTGATTTTTATTGAAGTTACCTTTCAAGTGTGTTTTGGCAGACCTTGGCCTTTTTTTTATGTAGAATGATATTTAGCAGATCTGTAAATAAAATGGTGGGAGATGGTTTGGGGGTGTTGCCAATTTTGGAATGAGCAAGACATTAAATTAAATACAAAACATAAAATGTTGCTCTAAGTAAGGCAACACTTGTGCGCAGTGGACTTGTAACAAATAAGCTCAATATTTGGGAAAGGAGCTTTCTTATCAAATTTAAAGGTATAGTAAGCAACATTAATCCATTACACTTTTTTGCTCTCTATTTTCTGTGTGGGCTGCTAAAAATCCGGTGTTCCTACACAGCCCTGGCTGTGTAAATGCTAAACAAACAGAAAGATGTGCACGAGCCACACAACACTATTCCAGCCAACCAGTAACAGGTGGAGCATGCAAGCAAGTGATGGGGGCGGGAAAGAGGCGGAGGCAGCGGCCGGCCAGGAGTTATCAACAAGTAGAGTTGGCAGAGAAACGGCAAAAGAGGAAAAGGACTAAAGAATACAACTTAAAAAGAAGTTGAAAGACCGGGAATGCAGGAAGAGCCTTGTTAACATCGGTGGTGCGTTTCAACGCTGCAGAAACCTCCATGATTTCTTACTGATGATTACTCTTCCTTATTATGGTAAAGTGAGTAATAATGTTAGCTTTGTTGTTTCACTGTTTGCCGTTTTCCACAGGTCATTTTGACCTTGTCCGTTTGCTATTGTTTGTGATGGCTGCTCCCAACTGGTTGGCTTTACGGCAGTAGCAATAGTTTGCTAATCTACAACCTATCGTGAGCTAATTTAACGTTTAGCCAGCAGAGACACTAGAGCCGCCTACACGTGATCTGTGGCCAAACGGCAAGGTAGGGCATAGAGCAAATAGGCAAAGCACAGCGCAGGAACGTTCTGGAATTGGTTGCGCCTTGAAAGGTCAGTGGCAATCAGCTCAAAGTTGAAATAATTTGAACTTTGAGCGCACTGCTCGGCGGCAATTCCAAGCGGTGCACGATGCCAACGGTAGCGCTGTATTTGTAGTAGTGTAGTAGTAGAGATTGTATTTGTTTGGCAATTGAGTTCAAATCTCAACAATCTACACGCAGCATCGCTTATTGCACTTTTAATAAGCTGTTTAGATGTTGCAATGCTTTTTCCAAGAGAAAGCACCTTCATGCTGATTTGAGGAGTTAAGTAAATAATATACTGTACTTGTAATAAAACAAACACATATCCATTCACTTGGTAATTTCACTTCATATAATCAGGAAAATACTTTGTACTACCAGACGGCAATATCTCTGCATCAAATTAGCCAACGTATTTCCTACATTGATTATAGAAATGAAACAGGAAGATGATAATTTGATTTGTTGATGAAAGGGCAATATTTAAAATGGAATGGGTAGAGAGAGTGCCTGTTTATTTCCCTCTGACTGGTCATCTGAGCTGAGTTCTGAGCTGTGGTTATTTACCAGAAATGAATCCTCTAATGTAACCATTTCCTTATCTTTAGAAATGACCCGACATTGAGAAGCTGGTAAGTGCTTGTGGAGTCTATCATGAACTTTGCAACTGGTCTACTAATACAGTATGTAATATAGATCTATCAGAGGCAGTGTAGGTGTGTCACTATTGTGAACGTTAAAGCAAATTTACACCAACAGAGGAATGTGAGGCGGTTGCCTTGTCTCAAGCTCCTCTTCAACTTATTTTTCTTGTTTTATTCTTTTTCTATTTAGTTGTATTTGTAACTTATTTTTGACTTTTTTGCAACATGCACACCCTCAGACTGATCTCATGAAATGGCTTATGAATGACACGCCAATTCATATGCCATTATTGGCATGTTATCAAGATGCATACTTGCTTTTTAGCGTGTATATCAACGCCTTTTGGCCTCCATTGACTTACATTAGCTTGCGTTTGCGTGTGAATTTGCACCGTAGCGAGTAGTATGAAAGGACGAAATTCCACATAGGGAGGTTGGTTGGGGTAGTGAATAGGTAAAACACAGGACTTTCACCCAGGAGAGCAGGGATCGTGTCCCACATGTGACGTTTCCTTAAAGCCAACCCCGTTGTTCTTTTCCTAAACCCAACCGTAGCTTTCTTCTAACACGTTCTCACGATAACACGGCAAGACGGCGATAACACGTCAACTGCCGTGTATGTTTACACGTGCTGTATACAGCGTAGACATACACGCGGATAGCTCAAAATGCGTACAGATAACACGCCACTTGGCTTAAGAAAGTCGGCGTGCATGTTTACGCAAAGTCATGATACCACGTTGACACCCTTGACACTTGAACAGCTTTTTTAAACTTGAGTATTTTCTTCATGCTACGGATGAAAAATAAGTTGTCCAGTGTTTTGTGCAAAACTTCCTGTCACAACAGCTTCTCACTGACACTTTGATTTTATACAAAACACCTAAAAAAAGACAATATAACAAATGATTAAGACACCAGACACCTTAATATTTTCTATAATTTAAATGAAAGAGATAAACATCACACATCTTTTGTAATGTGCTCTAAAATGCTTTCAGGACCATAGTAAAACTATTTTGAGTCGCTAAATACTGCTTTTCTTTGTTTTGCAATTTATTTGGAATGCACAACAGCTGCTATTAAGGACATGTTGTGGGTGGTGACTTTCTTCAACAGAAAGCGCAGTGCTAAATACCTACGTAAGTACGGGGAATGATAACTGGGAATTATCTCTTACTTAAGGTGAAAGGTGTCTAAGCATAGCAATTGGCCATCACATAGTCAGCCACAAGGAGCAGGATTATTTTTTAATTTATGGATCTTAGACATTTGCCCTTACTTTGTCTTTTCTCTGTTCTTAGTAATTACGCCTTAGATCACACATCTCACTTTTTTAGTTTTTCTTCAGTGTTGAGTATGCCGGCATGAAGAACTTCAAATAGTGTTTAATGACTTTGTCTCGTGATTGTATTTCAAGAGACTTCCACTATATGCCTCATGACTGGAGGCACAATTTCATCTAAGCCATATATAAAGTTATCTCATTTGATCAAGCATTTTTTAACACGTAGGCATTTTGTAACTCGTATATTTGAAAAAGAGTGAACTCAACATTTACATTCCTTTCACTCAGTAAATGCATCTCAGCATTTTGGTCTGATTCCCTAGCACACTGTTGTTTCTAACCAATTACTTAAAGGCTAAAATATGAATGCACCTGATTAATTCATGGTTTATAAAGCATCAAGTAACATTTGTTTTGCCCCATTTAAATATTTTTGGTGATCTATTAAAGAGATGATTATTTGATTAGTTGTGCACTCCTAATAGCTATCTAAATAATGTTTATAAATGCTTTACAAAATATTTATTAATCATTAACAAGGTTTTATAATAGTCAGATGCAACTTTACATTAGCGATCCAAATATTGTTAATAATTCACTAACCCTAAATTTCATTAGATATGAAGTAGGCATTTTCATTGATAACCATCACCTACTTTTTTCAATATATGCTTATGTCATAGTATCGATCATATCTCAATCACTGTAAGCTGACTGCTATTTCTACACATACAATGCTTGTTTGTTTGCTAATTTTAAAACAAACAAACCAACATCTTCATCAGCAGGGAGAAAAAGAGGATTGTGTGAAAGGCTTGTGGCAGCACCACACACATGCCAACTTCAACAATCCTGGCCTGTTGTGAGGTAAGCTGAAGACCTGTGTTTGGGCAAGAGTATGCTACCCAAGCCACGTTGACTGAGCCACAGATGTAATTACATGCAAAGGATTTTTTTCTTCTCTCCACATTTTATGATTTATTGCTACCACAGCTGTCATAACTCGAACTTTACTGATTGGCTGTTAAATGGAATGTTATTAAAATGCAAGTGCAATGCCACTGAACACCCCAAACAGTTGAGCTGAGGCCCCCGATGGTAAGCTGTAACCGGTGTTGAGCCAGACAGGTGTTTCTGCATGGCATACAGGGTGTTAATGAGTAGAATAGATTGCAGATTAGGCTCACTACACCGTGACGTGTTGTTTCTTCACCTGAAACTGCCATGCATCACCTCCAGTAATGAGTGCTTGTGATGCTTGTAATGATTGCTCAATTTAAATCCACTGTTATGGAGTAAGCTATAAATATATTGTAATGTGATGTTTACATGAGCATGTCCTCTCCTCTTGGATCAACATATGATCATGGGTGGATATTGCTCACAGCAGCACAGTATATCAGGAGGCTTCTCTAAAGCCTAGTACAAATTCAGGTTGCATATGTCGAGGCACACAAAGAATACAGATCTCAAATGCCTGCTATTTTAAATCCATTGCTTTTAGCTTTTTTTTGCAGTTCGACACATTTTGTTTTTTAAAGACAATACCTCATTGGGCATGTGCAGAAACTGCATTAAACTTATCAGTGGATAACATCACATTTTTTTAATGAAAAGATTCAGAGCTATTTTACACTATTGGCAATAGTATATAATAGTATGATAATTCCAGTCCAAGCAAATATTTGATGTCAAAACTTTCTCTCTGTGTTTCTCTCTCCTGTATACACACACAGCACCCAGCCACACACACAGATGCTGGTGCACTGTTGTCAGTTACAAGTTATCAGCCTATCCATCATGAACAGGCTATACATATTAAGATATAAATAGCAGTAAGTTAGCTCTCACCCAGGATTAGTCTGCTAAGAAACACAGACAAAATCTACAAATATCTCCACACAGATCACAGACTAAAAGAATAATAATGATAAACCAGCGAGCAACTGCACACCAAATCAGAAGTGACTCACAAATTTGCATTGATGTGAGAAGAACTCAATGACAAAATGCAAATTTCTCAAAATTTTCACCTACTGGCATACACTAAAGAACCTACCAAGCTGTTGACTGTTAAAATCATCCCCTCCACATTCCACTTGATATTCAAGAATATATATATTTTTGGAATATCAGTCCAAAACCCAAAGTGAAAACCTGCTGGCATGACTGCTGTCGCATATGTGTAAAGCAGGAGGAAGGACAGAATGATTTTACTGCGGAGTGGTGCGTGTGTAAGGTAGCATGACTAGGACAAAATTATTCGTCTTCATGCTAATCATTGTATTTTTGTGATTCAAACATCAAGAGTATTACTTAATAGTAACATTTATTGGTTTACAGTCATGTTAAGATGATAGGCTCTAATCTAAACTAATAATTTAATAATATGGGAAGTCTGAAAGCGGCTTGTCAAGTTGTTTCTAGGTTTTGGTGGAGTTGCAGACGTCTAGTCTGAACTGCAGTATATGTGCATCTCAGTGGATGCACATAGTATACAGTATACAGATGCACATACACTGTAGCGTGCAATGATCACGTAGTGATTACACAAGATTGCATTGCATCATCACATCACACCAGCTGTTTGTGATCATCATCATTACTAATTTGCCAAAGTGTAAACTTATTTTCTTCTGTTGAGGTCTTACAAGAAGGCGTGTGTCTTCATACTGCTGCTATGCCATCATCTTAATTCTGCTCTAGTTGCTAACACTCTTACAGTACATAGGCATGTGAAATTCTTGATTAAATTGCCAAAGGCAGGAATATAACGGGCAATTCTGCTTTTCATAGCCAAAGGGATGTTTAGCCTGCTGATTTGCTAATCTTTGTTATCCTGACTGTGGTCTTAGGTTTTACACGATTGGGTGAACGAAGTGGCCATGTAAAAAGGTGCCTGGCGTGCACTCAGTCATACAAACAAGCTAATACATGTCAAGAGTACAAAAACAACAGAGCCTATCTAATTAGCTGCGCAACAGAGCAGCAGCTCAATAAATGCCTTCTGTTAGACTGGACAGCAGTTACAGCCAGAAACCTAATGCTTCATTGAGAATGAGTGATTATTGGACCTTGAGTTTTTGGCAGTTGGGACTCATTGAACCTTTATTGCGGAAGCATCTTAGAAACACAATGCAAAGAGCAGGACATGAGTTACCGTAACTGACAACCTTTAAGATCCACTCCAGCCTCCAAAGGTTTAATTTTACAGAATAACTGATTCAGGTTGCAAACGCTAGCTTGTGCTGTGCATGGCATAAGTAAAAATGGAAAAGATATTTATGCCCATGCCATCTCTTAAGTTATCCAGTGGATGCTGCATTGATGCTTTTGGAAGTTGTTATTGTTTCCAGTCTTATTTATCTGCACATTTAAAAAGCTTTGGAAAGAATATGACATTGGCATGGCTTAAGATGTTGAATATACTCACATTTATTTCTTATTGCCTTCATGTTTGCTTCTCAGACATTATTCCTGGAAGACCTCACTCTCATCCTCAACCTTTTCAATCTGTCCAGCTTCTGCGCATCTCTTTATCTTAGGGCTAACAGGCACTGATAAACATTAGGGACCAAAGGCTCCTCAGTCATTGAGGCTTGTTCTCGTCGGCTGAGCTGTAGCATTAGCTAGCTCAGGACAGGTGAGCTAGCAGTAATAGCTATAAACTAATCTCTACAACCTAGCATATACGTCTCTTCCATGAGTACACTTTCTACTGCACTGTGATTCAGTTGGCGTGTGTAGTTTGGTAGAAAGAAAATAGTTTCAGCATGAAACTGCTCATAACCATGTCTGTGGATTATTTGAAGTAAACGGGTTATGAATTCTGGAAAGAGAAATTTTTGTTGAGTTTTTCAAATGTATTTTTTCCCCTTTTTGAGCACCACAAGCCTGGTGAAATCTATTGCCATTTTATTTGAGAGATGGCAGACATCTCCACAACCGATATCTCCAACACTGGGAAATAATATGCATTTTGTGATTTTGTGATATGAAAACCCCTTTTTTAAAGCAACATGTGGAGTATAGCAACAGTTGAAAGCAAGCAAAGGCTGTGGAGTGTCATCGAACCTTTGTTGCAATAGATTTGAAACAGGGTAAGTTGGAGTAGTATACTGAAGAATTTGACAGCTTGACAGCTTCTATAGTACAGAAGAAAATGGAGTCAACTCTTCTTTGTATTTGTATTTTCACATGTTTTCCATGATCTGCTCTACAAAATAAATACCTTTTCTTGTGAAAGATGGCTATTCCAACCTGAGTATAGCATATAAATAAGGAGGTGAGCTAAGGCATGGATACATTTTAAAATATGAGGAGAAATAATAGTCCCCAAGAAAACTATTAATCAATTAATCCTTTTTTTGTTAATACTACACTTTGAAAGGAATAACTGATAGCTTCCTAGAGGATGAGAAACACGTCACTATATGAGCCAACACACTTAATCATCACTTCATCCTCAAATAGAAGTGTTAATCAGGCTGGAAGAATAGGCAAGACGTTGTGCAGGGGATGTGGTGTGGCAGAGGCTCTGACAAGGCCTTTCCATAATATCTTGGCTGTGATTGGGCAGCTTGGCTGTGGGCATAGTATAGCTCCAGGCTACTTCTTCAGTACTCTTGCTACTCCTGCAGTTCTGCATCCCATAAATAACAAGGGGCAGACAGAGGCAAAGACAATGAGCAAGTGAGGACAATGTGACAGGAAAGCTAAGAGCCTGAATAAGAAACAGACAGTTGGTTATCCTGAAGACAAAAAGAGCCAAACGGTGATTTGTTGTTTAGAACAGAGACAGACTGGGGATGAATAGTAGCATGACATTGGGAGAACAAAAAAGGAAAACACTGCAGTAGAGTGATAAGGCTTCCTCTATAAAGGTATGGGGAAAAATTCGACAAGATGCTCTTTTTTACCCTGAGAAAGTGTTTAAGCAAATTTATTTGCATCATTCTTGCCTATTTATGTGGTTACTGTGCAGGGAATGACTAAAACTACCCGAAAAGTAGCAACATTTCTATGCAGTAAGCAATACATCATAGAAAACATTAATTAGCAAGTCCAAGAATGACAACATGGTACAGAATAGAAGTCAAATAATGCTTATGCATACTGTAAATACACTTCCATCAAAATATGCAGTGCACTGTGGACTACCAAAAACTATTATAAATGTAAATGGAATAACGTCCCACCAGGGTAATGTTTAACTAAGTTGCACTCGGTGCTGTAGGACATTCCAGTGTGCTAATGTTATTTTATATATTCTGTTGACATTTAAATTATAAATGAGTGTGCTAGTAAATACCGAAAACAAACAGTAATGTAGCAGTTAGATGAGAGAAAAATGTTTGTACAATATAAGTGAGCAATACAAGAACCAGTTATGGTACATACTGTATATATATATATGCACATTAGTGTCTTCTCTCCCGGTGGCTGGCTTATAGTAGTTTGTCTTCATATGTTTGCATTTGGTGTTGAGAGTTTTAGCTTTAAATTATTGCATTATTGTGTTATGTGGAGCTCTCATTGGTCACCTTACAAACTAGTTCAACCAAATCCCTAAATCAACCAAGGCTACTATGTTCATTATCTAAGTAACGGTCACTCGTAGGTACAATAGGGAATGGGACCACTGGGAACGTTGGACAGAGGGCAAGCTGCTGAGAGTGCATGGTGGAATGGAACCCTTTTGGCTGACGTGTTTTATTTATTCAAATATGTACACAGGGAGCATTAAGATCACGCATGCATAGCACTGCTTCCTCTATACAGCCAACACAAGGACATCACTAGTTTTGTTTGGGTCAGTGAACAAACAGGTTGAGTATGATAGCTAAAGCAGGCACACCGAGCACACGTGACACTGTTTGCTGTGCTAGTAAAATGACATTCAACCACGGTACAAGACTAATAACACATTTCAAGAATGTTTCAATGCAATATTCCTGTTTGAGAAAACAAATATAATTTTATTGTGACTTTTTTCACTGTTTACAATTTAGTAATCTAGATGGTACTTTGCCTTAACAGATGTTTTGTGATATATCATATTGTACAAAGGATTAACTTTAATGAAAAAGGGTAATATCATGTCCTCAATTCTGCAATAGATTTTATTTAGATTAGTGCTTTGTCATTTTCAACAATCTTGCCTCTCAGTAATTGGAGGAAGTGTTGACACTATTCTTTTATGCAGTGACATTTAAAATGTGGTTGGGAAGGAAAGTCACTGTGCATACAAGGTACAGTGTGTGATGATACTAACAGTAATTAGATGAAGGCTGACAGTCAGAGAATGTAGTGGATCATCTATGAATATTATACCGAAGACCAGTTGTTAAAAGGTTTGATATAATTTGTGTTTAGCCATTAGGTACTGTAATATACGGCTATAGTCTTGATTAGCTAAGGACTTGCAACAACATTGACAGGTGACAATAATAAAGTCTCAAAATAATGAGTTGGGCTTCAAGTATCACACAGAGACAACCTAGTTAAGAGCTAATATAGTATGAGATAATATAGTACACAACTCTTTGTGGCTTGTTAAGAGTATTTCATTGTTTAGAGAATTTCTGGATTTTAAAGAATAATCATGGCATTCAGTATGAGGGAATATGAAACACCCTCTCCCAAGTTTTGAGGAAGGCATTAATAAATAAAGCATGCTTGTTCAGCAGCATTACCAAGGAGTGTGCCCTGTTAACTTTAAAAGCTCAGTGCTCTCATAATCTATAGTATGTCACTCATTAAATCTGATTGGCTTTCTAGCCATATCCTATGAATTTGATCTAATAGGAAGCAAGTTTGTATTATATGTTGTGCCTTGTTTTTTTACATTAAACATTATCTATCTAACTTATCAGTACTGCAAACAAAGTTTGATTCACACGTTGATCGTTCTCATATTGAAACTATTGGTGTAATGATTGTAATTGATTGTAATGATGTAATGTAATGATTCCCCCATGGTCAGGTCCTGTGGATAGTTTCTTTAAGACGCAGTGGCTTGCCTGGCCTTGCCCCACGGATTACCTATAAAACGCCTGTGCTGGTGTTGTATTATTGATTGTTTGAGTCTCACTTTAGTCAGGGTGCAGTGTGTGATGGTGTGTGTTGTGACCTACATGTATGAGTTGCATCAAACACACTTGCTGTCAGTTTGTGGGCACTCTCCTTGGATTGTTGTTCCCTTTATTCCTTGATCTCTTTAGCCTTCCACTAGTGGAATTCTAGTCATCCTCCACGTCTGCTGTTTATGATTTGGTTCTCAATGGCGTCCTCAAATTTATGCTCAAACAACTGGAATCAGAATGTTGCCCTGTAAAGATCAGGGACAGCAATCACAGATGCTTCTGCACATAATTTTGTTGATGAGTGAGGATTACTTTCCAATTTCTCTGTTTTTGAGATCTGCGGTCCCTTCATTGGACCTGGACATGGTCTTACGTGCACTGTGGCATCATCCATTGAGCCCATTGGGTCAAAGAGGCTTCTACTGGCTCAAGTCTTTTCCTCGAAACAGGATTTCTATCAGATGTCACTTCTGAGCTTTAATCTGTGTCACTTTAAAGTGAATGATGATTCCCACATGAAGCGATGGGAAGCAATCCACCCTATCTATTTCTTCCAAAAATCTTAGTCTGAGTTCTATTTAACCCAGGCAGCTGAGCTGCAGTCACACAGGCAGGGTAGGAGGTTGAGCAGCTTAGGTCTAATTGTGCCCGGTCAGAGCCATGTACATACAGCACACTCAGGATTTGAGGCAAACTGATCAGTTGTTCATCTTTTAAAATCCAGTCATTTGGACAGGGCCATGTCAAACCAAGGCCGTCCATTTCATAGGCTTTATGGCAAGGAACCTTTCTTGCTGACATTTGGGTGGCAACCACATGGTCATCCAGGGGCGTTTCTACATTGAATTACACCCAGGGCGAGACCCCGTTCGAGCGCCCCCTCCCCCCCAATTGAGAAAATTATATTTCTCAATTGCACAAATCCTTCATTAGAGCATTTGAAAAACACACTTAAGAGAATCCAGTTATTTGACTATTGCAATTACAACAGGAAACACATGAACACAATTCTGCACAAAATATAACAGTATAGGTTATCAAAACTTAAAAAAAATATACACTATATACATAAATGTGCCAACAATATATATAATACATTTTTTTAACAAGATTAATAAATTAATAAAACGGTATACTCCTCATGAATCATAAAACAAGATATATATATATATATATATATATATATATATATATATATATATATATATATATATATATATATATATATATATATATACAGTGAGGAAAATAAGTATTTGAACACCCTGCTATTTTGCAAGTTCTCCCACTTGGAAATCATGGAGGGGTCTGAAATTGTCATCGTAGGTGCATGTCCACTGTGAGAGACATAATCTAAAAACAAAAATCCAGAAATCACAATGTATGATTTTTTAACAATTTATTTGTATGATACAGCTGCAAATAAGTATTTCAACACCTGTCTATCAGCTAGAATTCTGACCCTCAAAGACCTGTTAGTCTGCCTTTAAAATGTCCACCTCCACTCCATTTATTATCCTAAATTAGATACACCTGTTTGAGGTCGTTAGCTGCATAAAGACACCTGTCCACCCCATACAATCAGTAAGAATCCAACTACTAACATGGCCAAGACCAAAGAGCTGTCCAAAGACACTAGAGACAAAATTGTACACCTCCACAAGGCTGGAGAGGGCTACGGGGAAATTGCCAAGCAGCTTGGTGAAAAAAGGTCCACTGTTGGAGCAATCATTAGAAAATGGAAGAAGCTAAACATGACTGTCAATCTCCCTCGGACTGGGGCTCCATGCAAGATCTCACCTCGTGGGGTCTCAATGATCCTAAGAAAGGTGAGAAATCTGCCCAGGACTACACGGGAGGAGCTGATCAATGACCTGAAAAGAGCTGGGACCACCGTTTCCAAGGTTACTGTTGGTAATACACTAAGACGTCATGGTTTGAAATCATGCATGGCACGGAAGGTTCCCCTGTTAAACCAGCACATGTCAAGGCTCGTCTTAAGTTTGCCAATGACCATTTGGATGATCCAGAGGAGTCATGGGAGAAAGTCATGTGGTCAGATGAGACCAAAATAGAACTTTTTGGTCATAATTCCACTAACCGTGTTTGGAGGAAGAAGAATGATGAGTACCATCCCAAGAACACCATCCCTACTGTGAAGCATGGGGGTGGTAGCATCATGCTTTGGGGGTGTTTTTCTGCACATGGGACAGGGCGACTGCACTGTATTAAGGAGAGGATGACCGGGGCCATGTATTGCGAGATTTTGGGGAACAACCTCCTTCCCTCAGTTAGAGCATTGAAGATGGGTCGAGGCTGGGTCTTCCAACATGACAATGACCCGAAGCACACAGCCAGGATAACCAGGAGTGGCTCTGTAAGAAGCATATCAAGGTTCTGGCGTGGCCTAGCCAGTCTCCAGACCTAAACCCAATAGAGAATCTTTGGAGGGAGCTCAAACTCCGTGTTTCTCAGTGACAGCCCAGAAACCTGACTGATCTAGAGAAGATCTGTGTGGAGGAGTGGGCCAAATTCCCTCCTGCAGTGTGTGCAAACCTGGTGAAAAACTACAGGAAACGTTTGACCTCTGTAATTGCAAACAAAGGCTACTGTACCAAATATTAACATTGATTTTCTCAGGTGTTCAAATACTTATTTGCAGCTGTATCATACAAATAAATAGTTAAAAAATCATACATTGTGATTTCTGGATTTTTCTTTTTAGATTATGTCTCTCACAATGGACATGCACCTACGATGACAATTTCAGACCCCTCTATGATTTCCAAGTGGGAGAACTTGCAAAACAGCAGGGTGTTCAAATACTTATTTTCCTCACTATATATATATATATATATATCTATATATATATATATATATATTTTATTTCAAGAGGTCCTGTGATTTAATTTGAAAAGGTCTATCATGAGTTTTTGTCTGCCTAAGCAGATAGAAAAGCTCTCGTTAAGAACGTTTGCATGATGTGCAACGTTTATATAGGCTACTAATGCAATCATAGAGTAAAGCATGCCTACGTCTTTTATTGTTGTAGTGTTTTGTCCACCACTCAGTTTTTGGCTCAGTTTTATCAAGGGGCAAAGTGTTTTAAGAGGAGTTCTGCTTACCGCAGGTTCTACCCTCTCCCTCATCTCTGTCTCTCTCCTCATGAGTCTCCTCCTCACTGTGCATGCCACTACCGCCGACACCACCACCACTATCATCAGCCACGGGAGCTGATGAAGGTCCTCCTACTGCCGAAAACATGTCTTTTTGCTTTTTCTTTTATTTGATCCGCTTGGGTAACTTTGTTTCATTTTCGCATTTAGACCATTGACATAAAAGAAAGGTTTAGACTTGCTCCGTCTCTGTGTACTTCCGAGTTCTTCTGTCACCATGTGTTTATCTTTCGCGCCGGCCCCGCACCGTTACGGACTAGTCCATTTCATTGTGAAAGTAGGGGGTGCAAGCAGGGCGCCTGCAGCTGCAAGGAGGGTGCCGTTTTTGCCAATTCCCCACACAGTGAAATGGTAGATAACAGAAAAACGCTTCGCGGCGCAGATTATTATTATTATTATTATTTTTTCTTAAGTTCTCATGCCGCCCACCATGTGACATGAAAAAATGCCGCCCCGGGCAACTGCCCGCTTCGCCCGTGCCAAAAAACGCCACTGTGGTCATCCTAGTCCACATTTTATAGACTCTTGGACTTGAATCAGTCCCTTGTTAAATTAGTGAGTGATACTGTTGACATGGCCTTCTGAGCTAATGGCTTGATTCTTTACCCATTTCATTTGTCTCCTGCCTGATCATCCCTTTGATTTCACAGGTGTGGCCAGGCCCGGATTATCCATAAGGGCACTTGGGCCAGTGCCCAGTGGGGGGGGGCACCACATAACACAAGCGTTAACAATATTTTCCATAAATGGTTATATTATTGACTTGGAATTTTTGAAAGATCATACATTACTTGTTTATGAACACTAATTTCACAACAATAATAATAATAATAATAATATTCCATTATAAATAAATCAATATTACATGACCACTATCACTCCCCTCACCAATCTGTCAAAGTTGAGTTGGTCCACAGGTACGCACAAATGTATCATTTAGGGGATGGGGGGGTTTAACAATAATCAAAAGTGGCCAGTTTAACACCCCCAAAAATGTTATCATAATGATGAATGTAAAATATTAACTGTTATAAAAAAATGATAAGTGGTTGGCTTTCTTGATTCAATGTAATTGGCAAGCAAAGAAAAACATTTTTCACACAAACCCCCCCACCTCTGGGTGAGACTTGGTTGCGCCCAACGTTCCATAGCACGGCCAGCACGGCGCTTCGTGAGTTTTTTTTAGTATGCAGAGAAGTAAAAGACCGGTCAACAGTCTGCGCTTCTTTTCCTAGAACTCGTATTTCTTTAAGAGGACTTAGTGCAATAAATCCATATTCTTAGATCTAATATTGATAGTCTTTTGTCCATATCTTATTCATTTTAGGTCCGTTTATTGTCGTTAGCTGTGATGCTAAAGCAGTTTTAGCTTTCCCTTGATGCTTTTGAAAGTGTTTGACCAGAGGAGTTGCTTTCAGGGCCCGTGAAATAAAGTTGGAAAAATACATATTTGACCTACCCACAATGCTGCAATACATAGTATTGATTTTGGCTTTTTGAATTGATAGAAATTTTGAATTGAGAAAGTTTGAATAAAGTGCTCACTGCTCATATGCCTACATGTATGTAGTTGAATAAGTTAGTAAATTACATTTGAGAAATCCCCTTGGTTATATCTGATATTTTGGCAGGGGGAAAGCAAGTGTTGGTTTATCTTTGCATAATGAAAATGCTTTGTTTTTTGTTAGTTTTTTTGGCTTGTCTGCTGGGCTGATATACTGATGTGTATTGATTTTGACATTTTGAATTGAGTGCTGTGCTTTTTGAATTCGACATTTTGAATTGAGACATTTGAATATAGTGCTCACTGCTCATATGCCTACATGTATGTAGTTGGACAAGTCAGTAAATTACGTTTGAGAAATCCCCATGAGTATGTTTGATATTTTTGCCAGGAGGACAGCACGGGTAAAGGGGGTGGTGAACGGGGGGGTGGGGGGCCTTTGAGGTGTAGTGCCCAGGGGCACCACGTTGTCTTAATACGGGCCTGGGTGTGGCCTTCACATTTGGTGGGCTTTCACCTGTTTTTGTCTTGCATTTGCATGTACACACAGGCGATGCACATTCCTGCCAATGGTTTCACACTTTTCCAATGATCTACAGGTACAATACGCCAACAAAGGCAAAAAAGAAGTAGACAGCTTGCAAGTAAACATAGATGTTAACTACGCAGGTTTTAAAATACCCACAATCCATATTGGTGAGTAACACTCAATGTAAACATGTTTTGTTTGTTGTTTTATGTGTTTACAAGAAATCTCTTCGCTGTTTTTTTGCCTCTCCTTTTGCCTTTGTGTCTTGGGACACCTTCCCCTGTTTGATTGATAATTTGCAAATAGTTGATTGACTATCACCGTTCCACAATAACATTTGATAATCATTGCAGTTCCTCATGAAGACATTAAAAGCTTGTATTATCCATTCATCAGCATACATCCTTCTCTAAGGCACTGTGTAACATCCTGTGCACTTGCGTGGGATTAAAAAATGGAGGCTAATTTTATGAATGATGGCACACTGCAGCAGAAAATTCTTTTAAAAAAAATGTGAAAATGGGAATTCAGTAGTGACTTGCTGCCACAAACAGGGAATCGTGTTTCTTTCTGCACCTTTTTTCTTTTAAAGATTATTTTATGCATTGATTTGATAGTGAGAGATAGATATGATAGTTGTGCTTTAGGTGGTTGACATTGGATGGTGATGGCATTTGGCTATTAGTCACTCATCAGGATAGGTAAATCAACTTGCCAGTCTCCTGCTAATTCTTCTAACCTCCTGCCAACTCTGCTAGCCTAGGCTAGCTTGCCAGCTGGTCTGTCAAGGTTTTCAAATGTAAACATCGGCGTAAATACAGAGGAAAAGGTGTAGAAGATGAATTCCAGCTAGCAAGACCAATTGCTGCAGCAATCTTATGACTACAAGTCGCTCATTAGGGTAGGGAAATCACCTCACCAGGCTCTTGAGGACTCCATTAGCCTGGCCGGTCAAGGTTTCAAGGTTTTCAAATGTAAACATCAGAGTAATACAGAGGAAAAGGTGAAGATGGCTATCAGCTAGGACCTAAGGCTACAATCCCGACTATGTGCACAAGCAAGACCATCTCTGCGTCCATTTCCATTTTTAAATCAGAGTAGGCACTGAGGCAAATGTTGAGGAATTGAACACTGACTGCGATCTTCTCTGCTGGGCATACAGCTAGCCAATGTGCAGGTGTTAAACTGGCGTGAGCTGGGTGGCCTCCGTGCCTGTCTGGCTTCCAGTGAGAGTCAGGGGGACTGTGGTGTTCTTCCGCCGAGATGTGCCTGGATCCTGGATTGCCGGCGCCATTCAACGAGATAACTCTTTTTCTGTGTGCTGATCTAGCGGCCACATTCTGCGTTATGATGAATCATGCCCAAGTTGAAGGAACTGATGGGATTACATTGGAATTGCACATTGTACAATTTCATGTGACAAATTGATTGAGCTGAACCGGGGACTCGCTGCTCACGGCATTTGCACCCATGTGGTATGCGCCCTAATCGGCTATGGGGTTGCCCCCTACACCATGTTTTTGAAGACGTTACTTCATGGCAGCAGTGGGAAAGAAACACTCACACAAAAGTGCTAACATACTTCAACATATACCACATTACCAGGAACAATGACTATAGTGGCTGTCTTTGCAACCTCAAAATAAGTGCATGCATATTCAAAGTGTGATCTCTTATACAAATTTCCAACCGCTGTCTAGCATCCAACCCAGTTATACAAGTACCCACAGCATTGCCACTCATGTCAAGCAAAATGTATGAGAATTGCTGAAAAGTGCAATAAAATTATATAATTATGTTAAATTTCTCTAAATAAATCTAATGAGATGGTGCGAGGCGAAACATTTATGTGTTTATTATTTGTTTCTGCCCTCTGCTATGAGCAGGAACAAAGGTATAATTGAGAAACATTTTCATCATAATTTATGTTTATGGAAAATACAGTTGACTGTTATTGTTCAGAGCAATTTCCCTGCCCAATCTAAAAGCCATCTGATGCTCAACAGGGTAAAAAGTAAATAGTGTTCAGAACCAAGGTAATTCACTATTGTTCACCATCTTTTCACATAAAGCAGTATACTAAATGGTTAAACTACAGGAACTGTTGAAATGTACATTTAAAACATATTAAAGTGATATGCTAAAAATTAATGGCAGTCACTTTGAGCAATGCACTGAAAAACAAACCAACTTGCTATGTAAAACAATCTGGGAACTCTATGGCAAGTTCATAGAACACTTATCAAGTGCTTTGAGCTGTGAGCAATTACTTTGTAACAGTGTTACCTTTATTCTCAGAAGGAACACAGTTGAAGTGTTGAATTATTTGAGAATCTTGAGCATGGTTCCAATGAAGTGTAGTCTTGGATCGCCAGAAAGTAGGCTATTAAACTGTCCATCAACACTTTAACCAGTGAATACCACTGAGCGCAACCTATATTTTCACACTGTATTTATGTGATGAATCCCCTAGGCATATGCTTGCATAGCTAGAAACTCACATTTGCTTCCTGTCACTCTCTTTTTCTGTACTGCCTTTTTTATGTTTCCTTACAGCCACAGACTGTCGATCATTGATCACTGTCGAACAGCATCAAACCCGTGGTAGGAATGTGTATCATGTAGCCCACGTGCTCACATACATACATGTTCATTCTAGTGCAAACAAAGTGGAGATACCCACTAATAAAATATTGTTCCATAGCGCTACTACTGGCCAGCAACTCCACAGGGTACCTTAAATAAGAGAACTGTTATGTAAGACTAGCAAACAGATGTCACTGCCATGGTTAAGATAGTACTTGGTACAAGACAGAATAGTCATGCAAGGACAGACATGATGGTGACAATGGAGGAAATCACCAGGAGCACAAATGTGCTTAACAATTACATAATATATCTTATCTCTTTGGGACTCTAGTTGCAATACACTTGATAACATTCAGGCTCTGTTTTTAGACATACAGTACAGACAAATGTTTAAATGGATTGATAAGGCAATCATAGAAACTTTTTGTCAGACAAGGAAAAGAAAAATATAGGCAGTGAAACAGACCTTTTTATATATTAATAGTGTGAAGATTTTAGATATGTATTGTCTGTTTCCCTTACATTGAGAATATGTACCTTATTATTTTGTTTGATACATAACTGAATTAAGTCTAAATGAATGAGTATAATGGAAATGCTGTTAGTAAATTAATTGGATTTGTTTGGAAGTTTGGACTGTTGCACAGGCACTTTCTTAAGTGATATACTATGTAGATTATGCATGCGATGCATTTTTCGGGACAATATAGTTTTTCTTTGAGATAAAGTCCAACAGATCTCATTACAATGAAAGATCTTCACAAAAGCAAATGGGAAATATAATCATTTACAGTGTTTGTCACAGCTTATGATGATTTTGATTAGACTTTATGCTTCGATGGTTATGCAGATCTGTTGTGTATTAATATTGCAATGGCACTATTGCCATTTCAACACAGCCTCTTTTCAGACATTTACTTGGATAATACATAAGCTGAATGATCATCTTCTGCAGTACATCTAATCATGGAGGATAAGAATTTGATATTAAATGTAAACATTACAATATTCTCAACTACTTGCTTCAGTTGGTAGCACATTACTATGTACAAATAATCATGGATATAACCATTGAAGTAGAAGACAACACCCCAACTTATAGTTGTAAATTGTGGAAAATGTTTATCATTTTCCCTTTGACTTATAATACAGGAAATCAGAATTAACTATTTAACATTTTAAATATGT
Organism: Zingel zingel; assembly: GCA_023566125.1. Lineage (NCBI taxonomy): Eukaryota > Metazoa > Chordata > Actinopteri > Perciformes > Percidae > Zingel > Zingel zingel. The sequence goes on along the minus strand of CM042323.1, from coordinate 28,402,715 downwards.
AGCAATTTCATATCTAAGGAAATGATTGACCATGATCTTTTATTCCATATATATTTTCAAACCAATTTCCTCTCTGTATGTGTGCGTACACAATCCACCTTTTTGTCCATCTTTTGCCAAGCCGAGGTCAAGCACTGCCAACATTGCAACAGCCCTAGCCACCGGGAGCCTCCAAATTTAAGCTTCATTTTGGCTCTTCAGAAACCTATGGGTGATGTCATGGAGACTATGTCCGTATTTTATAGAGTCCATCCTCCAACCTCATAAAATCCAACATGCTGTTCTCTACCCCAAGAGCTGCAAAGTGGCACCTCCATACTACTCTATTTGTAGGCAGTCAGGAGTCCCAAAGCAGTATCAATGCTGGTAAAATAATCTATCTTTTACAGATCTAACTATTAGAACATGGTTAACACAATGCTACAAGTCATGGAAATAGCACAGAAACAGAAAGACAAATACTATAATTATATTCTAATGCCCTACTGTGCATATTTCAAAATAATAAAAAGCATTATCTGATAAATGAAATGAGTCCAAATGCAAAATATCAGGTCTCTTAAAGGTCCTTACCAGTAGCTGTAACTCATGCTATATTGCGGCACAAATGCGCTGCAACCGTGTCAAAGGTGTGTCATTCTCACTCTAGGGTGGGACACTTACATGCTACCACTGAATCAGAGTTTTACTGGATATAACCATTTTCCTTCAGCAGGGTGCAATTCTCTCCACTATCTGTTTCTGCTGTGGCATTTAAAAACCTTGACTGAATCCTGTGTTCTCTTTGTGTTCTGAAGCCTTTGTACTGTGGCCTACACACTGATTCTTGAGATTTAAAGCCCCCCAAAAGAATGCTGCAAAGGTCCCAGAGGGAAATGTGACAGTTTACAAGACTGCTCCAGATATTTTATTGAACAACTATTATCTCAATCAGGGTTGAAGATAAATTTTTTTCAGTGCATGATGCCTTAGAAATTATGAGGCCAACTATTGCATACTGTTTTAATGTGAACATCTGCTTTAAAAAAAAAAAGTTATTTATCAGTCAAGTCTAGTTTTCTGAACATGAGGACATTGTTGCCAAAATTTGCAACACATGAGCTACGACATGAAGACACACAGCTCACATCTACAGGATTGATAATAAGACCACCTTGTACCAGTTGTTTTTAGGACAAGTCTTGTAATTGAACATCTGCAAGTACATAAATCTGGATGTAAAGAATCACAATGTATCACAGACTTGTATCACAAATCAGTCATTATACACTATTGATGAACTTGCTTTAGCATGTTTGGGTTCTCGTCTTTGTAGCTTTGTCGTAGAGCTGTTCATGTTTGCAAATAATTCAATAATTTTAGAAGAGAGATAAAAAACACGGCTTCCATTTTAGGTTGGACATCCACACCGAATATTCTAGCTCGAGGTGCAGACTGTAGTATTTCATTATTTCATCTCCTTACATGTTCATAATGAAACTGTCAGTAGTTTTCTTTGAAATTAGTCTTAACTATATCTCCATCTCTTCATTGTCTTGGTAAACTGAGGCCGAGACAAACCGGGACTTTGATGTCTCTGCCTGCGAGGCGCCGCAATTGTAATGAAAATGTATTGCGTTGTCTCAGTACCAAATGTTTGGCATGACGGAACACAATACTAATTCTAACCGAGGTTGGCCTGCTTTTGCTGGTTTCAAAGCTGCTGGTGAATTTTGTTTCCCAAGAGAGTTGCAGGCACTCCCTCACAGAGCCAAACAGCTTTCAGGCTCATTAATTATTTAGCGCCTGTTGCCTTCAGGGAAATCCTGAGAAATTAGAATGATGAATGCAATCAGGAGACATCAAATATATATTTTTAAATCAATATTTTTCCTAGTACTTTCAATATCTCTTGATGTGGAGTTGGAAAGCAAAGATTGATTAAAATGCAACATCAGAATGCTGTGCAGAACGCCATATCGGTACAAAATATGCAATGTAATGCACAATCACAAAAAGCACTTTGGTAGTTAAGGGAGGCCTTTGCAAGGATTACAAAAGGCACTCTGTTAATAGTGGGTAAATACCCATGTGATGTTGAAATGTTTCCTCCATTCTCACATACTGTCTGTACTAAGTCCTTTATTATGAATAAGCATGAATGTTTTAAGACTGCCAACTAGTTCAACATGCAGCCAAGCAAGAACATCGTTTTTGTCTCTCATTGAAATTTTATTAGAGGACTAAAGGATGTGTTTTAATGGAATATATGGATGATATTGAAACAGTAAATAACCTTTTAGAGTGCAGTTTAAAATATTCCTTCTGGGGTATGACTGCAGTGTACAATAGGGGAATTTTTTCATATTGTGTTTACTACACAATAAAAGCGAGGACCTGAAATGGAATCAATGAAAAAGTAACATGAGGGGCGTGAGTGTGTGTAGCATATCACACCCTTTGTAGTCTTGCTAAAGCGAAGAAAGCAAGAATGATAGCATAATGTGTGACATGTGAGCCTCAAATCCAACGGTGTAACAGGGTGCAGTCAAAAGTGAAGTTGAAATGTAATAATTGACAAATAATCATTTTAACTTCACAGTGGTTCAATGCAGCAAGATTCTGAAAGAGTTTGGACAGACATGTACTGTACATACACTAAACTGTTTTGATAAAAACCTTTATGACATAATATCTGCTGTCTATCAGTTTTTAGTATGTGAGGCCCTGTTGGACATCCTGGAGGGGGAAGCACAACATACAACATCATTTACCATTTAATCAGTAAGACAGCAACAAAAAAAGTGATATTCACACAAATAGATGGTAGTTGCAAGTGGGAGGGATAGAATGATGTGCAGCGGAAAGTGTGATTTAGCTGAATTATGACAGCGTATTTGGTTGCCAGAAGAAATGAAAATATGCCAGTGTAGCAGTACGTTTGGTTTAGCATTAATCTAGCTTCTGTTTACAGACACGCATTTTGGTGATTGTGTAAAGGAGGTCAACCTTTTTTTGAGACCTGTTTTTTATTTAGACTCAAGCTTTTATATATGAGATACGTGTTACTGTGAGAAATGTGCAGAGCCAAACTTTGTTTGTTTAGCCAAAGGGAAAGCATTTTATAGTAACACTGATCAGGCTGTTCTCATAAAACATTCGTACAAATAGCTGAACAGTGGCGCACTGGAATTCATATGTATTCCGCGTATTTATTACTAAATGCAGTACAATGACTGCTGATGTATAAGAGCGTGAAGTGCTGCATAGGGAGGAAGTCGGGGAGGATGGGGGTGTCGAAAAACACAGGGCTTTCAAACGGAGGGGCGGAGTTCGTCTTTGGAAGCTGTTAAGGGGAAAATATAATGCTGCTTACCCACTGCTAGTACCAGATCTGCTCGGCTCGGCTCAGCTTGACTCGACCGCAGTGCCCCGTCCTCCATTTTCCATTCCAGATTTTGTACCGTCTCATGCGTGAGGCAAGTGTAGCTGGTCGTTGTGTTGTTTTTGATTATCAGTATGTGGCTGTTGCCACAGCCAGAAGACAAATTTTGTTTCAAAAGAAACTGGAGGCAGTAAAAAAAAAACATCGTTGGCTAAACTATTTCAGGACACCCTCATCTTTCGCTAGCAATGATGACGCAGTGATTAGTGACGATTCTCTCTGACCAATCAGTAGTCTGCAGGTTTTCACGTCACCTTTTGGTATCACCTCAGCTCGCTTGGAACCTCAATGGAGGTGATACTAAAAAAAGTACCTTTTAGCTAGTACCACCTTTTTTTCATAATGGAAAAACTTTAAGGCGAGTAGAGGCGAGTCAAGCAGGTAATGGCATAACACTTTTACCCACGAAATGGGAGTACTCCTTAAGGGGACGGGTGTTTTAAAAAAAAAAGTCTAATCTTTTACCTAGGAAAAAGGAGTACTACTTAAGGGGATCAGTGTTTTTTTTTCTTTTTTTCTAATCTTAACTAGTCGTTTTGGTGTCGTTGTCGCATGACAGTCACCTTTTGTCGGCTAAACTTAACTGTAACAGCTGCTTAAACGAATGGGGCCTCACAGTGCTCTGTAGTCAGCTAACAGTAACCTTTTTTTGGCTAAATTTAACTGTACAGACCACTAAACTTAACTGTTATGTGACTGGTCGTCACGTGACTGGTCGTCACGTGACTGCCCGGCGCTTGCTGTAATTCCGTAGGATATCATACGAATTGTTGTGCATACGTTTTTGTATGGTATCATACAAACCCATTCATGAGAATTTGTTGCACTGATACTTGCTGGTCTTCTGGGTGAAATAAACAATACTGTATTCATTCTCCAACCATGACAAGTTCGTTCATGACCCCAACAGACATGTTATCACCTGAGGTAACTCAAAGAAAGGCAGGAGAGTATTAATTAGAAGCCCAAATGAGTGCCAGTTGTCAGTGCAGCTTGCACCCATATGAAAGGCTTAATATACTGGTATTCACATCACAATGACCAGAGACCAATGTAATGACACAAAAGAAAGAGCTAGAGAGTGAGTATGTTTGTAGGTGTACAGGCACATATAGCCATGTGTGAGCCCATCGGTAATTCAGCAGTTCTCAGCAGGTTGTCTTCAGGAAGGAGCTAATATGTGCAGTGGGTTGCTAAGTGTAAGTGTGTCTAGTTGTGTGTGTGTGTTTTGCTCTTTGTGTTTTTTGTGCTTGTGTGTGTTTGGCAGCGTTTCATTTCATAGCGAGTGTTCTGCTGACCTTGCCATACTCCGGATTCTATCCCAGCGTTGCCTCACCCCCGCTCTTTTTCATCACATCACCCTTACTCCACCCAAATCCCCTCCCACGACAGGGCTATTCTTCTCTCTTTGTTTAGAAGAGCCAAAATGATCAAGCAGATCCAGATGAAAGGTGCCAGCATCTCTATATTCCACCTAAATAATTTGTCACAAGTCTGTGATTTAAACACACAGGGTAATGGATGGAGTGTGAAGACTACAGCTAATAGTAAGCCTGGATGCAATCATTAAGAGTCACATGTAAAAAAAACTCCTATGGTTGTTTGACTTTTCCTGTCATCCTCATTTCTGCTGGCTCATACCTTGCAGGGTAAAGCATGCCAGAGATCTCATTATTTCAAAAACATTGCTGTTAGAGTAGAAGAGATGCAGTGAATGTCAGATTGAGGTTTTTCCTGCACTTGTTATTTTTCCCTTCACTTCAAACACAATCTCACCAAATATGATAGACATAATAGTAAAAAATATAAAAGTTAGAGGTCCAATATGTTATATCTACTGTAATAAATCCAAAAATGACCCCAATGCATCATCAGATATTAAGGAAACATGCTAAGTTGAAATATTATCTTTTCTGACAACAATGCTAATGCCAGTATTTTCTCCTATTGAAATTTCGTAACAGAGACGTAACAAACCCCGGGTAAATATCAGAGATGTATTTGAAAGACAGAGACAGCTTAGAGCCCAAAAGGACGTTGAGTTAGCTAATTTCCTCCTGAACAGTTAAGCATTAGCTTTAGGGTAATTTATCACGGCTGCAAGGGATGGGCATTTTATGTCATTTCAACATTTGTGTACTCACATTTAATTAAATAGCTGGAGTACCCGAGTTGGTTACTTGCAAAAAAATTTAGACACAGCCAGTAAAGTGATCCTGACTGGTCCTGGCTAACGCCACCATGCTAACCCTGCTAACTGCTAGCTAACGTTAACGGAGGACCAGGCAAGCGGGCCACGGCTGTTAACAACGTGTAGCCTGTTCAGCGGCCGTAGCCGACAACGGTGAGTTATTTTAAGCCAAGAGAGGGGGGCTGTAAATGGGGAAGAGAGGACTGTGAGTTTGCAGTGTGTTTAGCGATTGTTGCCGTAATTCTAAGCCAATAAAGTGTGTTCAGTCAGGTGGAGAGGATGGCGAGGTAGTGTTATTTTTAGCGGTTCCTACCGTAATTCTAAGCCGAAATAGTGTGTATGTCAGTTGGGTACAGAGCTCGCTTTGAGCACGGGCTTTTATGACTGTCAATATAGCCAGCATCTAACGTTAGCTACTCCGCTGTGCTGTGAAGTAATGTCTGGCTATGTGAGACAAGCGTCTAGCAACATTGTTGTGGATGATGCGGTCAGCCTGGCAACCTCTTTGAACTTAGAGTCTGGGGAGGAAGGGGCAGGGGAGATGACTCTCTCCGGTATTTTGAATTTGTACTGCAGTGACTATTTTAAACAATAATTTGAATGTTAAGTATTTAAAAAACAGCACACAAACCGATAGCTGCATCATTGGTAGATTTTTAAACCCAACAAAAGGTAAACATTCCACAGTGAGCATAAATTGTGTTAACGTTGAAATTGACAGAGGGAAGTTTTGAATGCCGCTGCACAGAGGCATATTTCTAGTGTTTCAAGTATTTCAGGTTGACAGCAGTAGAAGCCACCCAGTGCTGCTGCTAGTCAGCCTATGGGGAAAACAACTGGCAAAGCAATTCAATTGACAGTCTGGGTACACGTGTACACTGAATGTTTACAAAATATCCATGAGACTCGCCTCTTTCATGAAGTGGATTGATGACATAATTTAAAACGGGGTGGGCAATATGGATAAGATTTTTTTTTTAAAGGTATGTCATTTCATATAATCTTTTTTTTGCTAATCCATTGAATTAAATACATGACAAATCTAGGTATATCATCACATTGATACAACATTGCAATTAAGCATTCCTGCTCATTCATCTGTTCATTCATCATTGTCAGCAATGGTTTAATGCAGCTATTAAATGTATTACACTTTTTACCAACGTTACAGCAAAATATATACCGATAGACGAATCTCAATTTTCTTATCATATCACGCAACCCTAACTCCAGTTGAAGGCTATTTTCATTCACCTATTTCTAATTCTAAATATTTTGATATAGAAATCACAAATCAGAAGAATAACTGGGGTGGGGATTGTGTTACTCAATATTAGGAATACATATTTATATTAAAGTTGGAGCTACAGTATTTCATGTTTCATGGGTCTATATACCAGCTTGTTCAGAAGTATTGAATCATAGTTTGCAGGATTTTAACCCATAATATAGCAAAATCAAAATGGGCTAGCTTATGTGATATGGTACTGTGTTAATAATGTTCTCTGTCTCTTTTAATATACAGAAGCATATAGCATATAGAGAAGCATGGGTGGGATTTATATAAAGTCTAGGATTTACATCTATGGTTTAGGCATGTATCCAATGTGAGGTAGAGTACAATGAGTGGATCACTCAAGCTTGCTGCATGCTGGCATTCCAGATTACTGATGTGTCTGTCTTGTGAAATAACATAAGTCATTCATATTGCGTGTTCTAACAGAAGTCTTCTCTTTTTGTGTTTCAGACTGAATCTGTGTAGGCACCTATCCGCTCTCCTGGCAGGAAGCAGACATGTTCTTTGCCTCTGTTCCAGTATGGTGAGCTAATACTTTGTGTCTCTATTAGCATGAATACATTTGTTCCTCAGGGAAAAACAGCAGGGCTTCATGCATGGCTTGTTATAGATTTTGGTAACCACGTGTTGGCTATGAATATTCTTTTGAAGATTATTTTTTGGGGCTTTTCCCTTTATTTGCAACCCAGTCTCACGGCAGCTCGTGAAATTGTCACGTTATTTAATCTATTGATTCGTGTTCATGGGGACGTTTTCTCGTTTTCTACATGGTGGCCAGCACAAAAATGTAAAGTAATATATTTCAATGGGAAGCATATTTCGTGATCACAGCACGAATGTGGTAGGGAGTAGCATGAAAAGCCGAAAATCCGCATAGGGAGGTTGGTCGGGGTGGTGGATGGTTCAAACAATACAGGACTTTCACCCAGGAGACCGTGGATCGCGTCCCACTTGTGGCGTTTTGTTTCCCCGTTGTCTTCCTAATCACAACTGTCCCGTTATTGTCGCGCATTCCCCACGGCCATCTCCCGGCGTGTGAGGCGTCCTTTCCCCGTTGTCTTCCTAAGATTATTTTTTGGGGCTTTTCCCTTTATTTGCAACCAGGACTTTCACCCGGGAGACCGTGGATCGTGTCCCACTTGTGGCGTTTTGTTTCCCCGTTGTCTTCCTAATCACAACTGTCCCGTTATTGTCGCGCATCCCCCACGGCCATCTCCCGGCGTGTGAGGCGTCCTTTCCCCATTGTTTTTTTCCTAAACCCAACCTCTGAATAGATGGTTCCCATTTCGTGCTGGCCACCACGAAAATAATGAGATAAACGTGTTGTTGTACACAAATCAATAGATTAAAAATAACGGGACAATTACACGAACTGCCGTGAGACCGTGTTGTTATTTGATAGTGACAGTGGATAGACTGGAAAGGGGGAGAGAAAGAGAGGGGACGACATGCTGCAAAGGACTCCTACATGGGGCGCACACTCTTACTGGGTGAGCTAGAGGCCGACCTGCTATGAATATTCTTAGTGCTCTGAAAAGACACACGTCAAGTATTGCCAGATATTACCTGCTTAAAAGAAAAGCTATTCTGAAAAAGTATGTATTGAAATGAATGTGTAAACCAAGATGATAGTCAAAGATGATAACCTGACTCTTTGTGCCTTCCACTTCTTGTTTATGTATACCTAATTTGTAAAGAAGAAAGGCACTTTGGTCACTGTGGGAACTGTGAAATGATTGAAAGAGCTTTTGGCATCCTTGCACTATGTCAGATTCCCTCTTAAAGGTCCCATGGCATGAAAATTTCACTTCATGAGGTTTTTTAACATTAATGTGAGTTCCTCTAGCCTGCCTATGGCCCCCCAGTGGCTAGAAATGGTGATAGGTGTAAACCAAGCTCTGGGTATCCTGCTCTGCCTTTGAGAAAATGAAAGCTCAGATGGGCCAATCTGGACTCTTCCCTATATGACGTCATAAGGGAAAGGTTACCTCCCCTTTCTCCCAGAGAATTTGGCCCGCCCATGAGAAAGAGAGAGACATCATGGCTTGAAAACAAGCAAAGCATGGCAGTTGGTCAAGGCCACACCCCATCCTCCACCTTGCCCCCCCTCTCTCCTCCTCAATAGCATTTAAAGCTACAGACACAGAAATGGCACATCCTAAGTAAAGCTCATTGTGGGACTGGCTCTAGTGGCTGTAATTCTGCACCAAGGCTTAATTTCGAGAAAGAGAATTTACAGTATTAAGGGACCACTAAGGCCTATGCAAAAGCATCCAAAAAGCAGCTTGTCATAGGACCTTTAAAGATGGTAGTTATATACAAACTCAGCTGTGGGTGTATTGATAGTGGTTGATTCCGTGGGGGGCTTTTTAAAATAGGCCAGCAGAACACACTGTTCTTTTCACATACAGCTTCTTTGAATCTGTCGACCAGTAGAGCAGATAAAAAAAATAGCATTGCTTTTGAAATCTCATTGTCAAATCAGTATTATAAAACATAACCAATGAATGTTAGAATTGAGGCTCTGATGGGTTACTGTACCCTCCTCTTGAAGGTTTTCAATCTTTACAACAAATGTTTGTACGATTATCTTTGCATACTAGTAAGTTTACCTCTAAGGTAGGGTTGCCTGAGTTAAATATTTAGTTTAATATTTACAGTGCTGCACACACACCAATGCAAAAATAACAAAAATTAAATGGTCTCAAAATGGAGGCTCAAACAATTGCAGCCCAGGGGCTAAACATGGGTAAACAAGGGTTAGTCAGGGTGATTATAGCCCAGGGGCACAAACCCAGAATCATTAAAGCAGTTATCTTGTACCAATCCCTGTCATTGTGCTTAACATGATAAGAGCAGCTTACAGCTCCATGCCAACTACTGTGCCCATTCAGCAGTCCCAAATTGTACTGGCGAGGTTAGAGGGGAGGACATGGCACAGTGGAACGGAAAGCAATGAAGCACGATGTAGCGAATTATTGAGTATCTCTTGTAAATTATCTTTTTTTTTTCATTTTTAAATAATTTAAGTGGTAACTACATTGATACTGTTTTTATTAACGATATGAACATGTTGTTTTATTTTAATTTCCAATACAACTAATCAAACTCGAGGTGGAATTCTAGCCTGAGGTTTATGGGGATCTAGTAAAAACCTGATAGCTATGGGGAGGGTGACGAAATGAATGCAGACATCGCTGTTACTAGCCTGCAGTTACTGGTATTATGATGACAGTAAAAATGATCTATACCAACTGTATCTTTTTTAGACAGCTTGTGAGTCTTGAAGACATATGAAATGCTGAGTGTGGAACACAGACTGGAGGTGCAAACAGTAATTTATCTTTCACCTTTAAAAGAAAAACACATTTGAAATGTTTGTGCTGTTGCTATATTTTGGACATGGTCAGGTTGTATTGATGAAAGACAAAATGAGAGAGTAAAAGTGGGCTTGAGCTTGTTCAGTTATAGTATTTTCATGAAATACACCCCACAATACATCAAATAATCTTAAGAATGAAAGATCAACAATGTGGCAAATGATATGAAAGCTAAAACATATTTTCTTCCATCATCAAGAGAGACTTTTTGTCAAGTATCCTTTCAAGTAATTATTCATCCTGTGACAGCATCCTGTGTTTTTTTACTGGGGATGTGATGTCGCACTTATTGAGTAAGATACCTAATCAATGCAGAATAAAGCAAACTTTGCTGTACAGGCTCATGCCATTAATCTGCCAGTAGCTCAATAAAGTGTCACTTGATAACATAAATTAATAACTTGGTTCTTTGAATTTTATTTTTGTACTGACCTCAGGTTAATTTTCACAGATACTGACTAACGCATAGTTCAGTTTATGTTCAGATAGTCACTTTAGGGCTACAGTTCAAGTAAAGTTCATTGCCACCAAAGTAGTTTTTTTGATGCCAATGTAAATATAAAAAAGGGATTCTGTGCATAAACAGATACAATTGAGGGGTGTTGATCGTCAAAAAGTAACGTTACCTGAAAACTGTGTTTCAGGTAACGGTCAGAAACATTGTGCCAAAATATGAACAATGAATAACGTCGCTGTCAACGGGCTTATCTGCTAATGTTAGCTACCAACCGTTACCTTGAGACCATCCAGCAAATAGGCAAGGCAGCTTTATTGTATAGCACATGTATAGCAAATAGACGGTACCGTAGGGTGCCGTTACCTTAAACCGGTGATTTAACGTCACCGCTCATTTTACACACAGTTTAACAACAAAACACAACACTGAGTGAACATTACTAGCTACGTTTTTCATGTTGGTTTTGAGTGGTATGCACCCCCACTAACCTGGAAAACAGTTTTAAAACAGTAACGTTAATACAGCGCATCGGAGGAATACAGAGTCTCCTGCAGCGGGGAGTCAGAGGCAGAGGGACCACAGCGTTCGCCAACGTTAGCTTCTTGTCTCATCTGGGGTCTTATAAACAGTAAATTCATCAAATTCAGTGTCCACAATGCTGTTTTCCAATAAACTGTAGCTGTCATATTTCACGGGACCCGCGTGAGTGCGGATTTCATGTTGCAGCTTTTGTCGCTGTTTGTCACTTTGCCTAAGATTGAGTGACAAGTAGTAGTTGCCATGACTTCGCGAGTGATGACGTCCTGTCACTGTTCCAGTTGCTCACCCTAAAGGGGAGAGAGAGCGGATGATAGTTCGCTTGCATTCAGTAGAGCAGACGGCTCTGCAGACTCGTGTAATTACGACTTTATGACTTTTCATAAACCGCTGAAGGAGCGGCGGTGCGTGGTGTACATAGCGGAAACAGTGTCTGCCCTATTTCTGATACCGTGGTGGCAAAAATCAACATAGAGGAAACACTGGAAACCCTTTGGCATTTGAGGATCTTATTTAAAAGATTTATGTGGGAAATTCACTTGCCAAGATACTAATGCCTTCATAATTTCCTGTAGCTTACAACTCTCTATTTAGTTGACAGTGCATTACTCTGTGCCCAACATGTGAAAACAAGTCGGGTGTAGTGTTTTATATGACATTAGAGAGAGTACCTCTTATTTTTTGTTCCACACCTTTTTGATATAATTACCATCTACCAACCATTTTAGACTGGATAATGTGTTTTACACTAACACCTGTACAGGTGATATAATTTGCCTGAGAATAGATTGTATTGAGTGTGTTTGTGAGGGTCAAAAAGTGTCATGAGTCAAGAGTCATGAACACCAACCTAATTAGTCTGGGGGGTCGTGACTCGAAAATGTTAAGAACAACTGCTCTACATAACACTTAACATGATTCCGCAAATTGATACAGCCGCAGATTAAAAAAAATGTTTACCCTGGTTCCAGACCTTTTTATCTCTGCCCACATCTCAGATTTGTCCAGTGACTCGAGTTGGTCTGGGGTTGTGCCCATTGACAGCCATTACTGCCAGGTAAAGTAACCATTGACCAATCAGTGCTTTGTAGGTGGGATTGAAGGTGCTTTCAGACAGTGAGTGCTTGCGACTGTGGCTGCCGCTGGAAACATCGGTGTTCTTTTGTTTTGAATTGGCAGCAGCAGGGTGCATTGCCGCTGCCGGTTACCTCAGATCCTGCCAGCCTGTGCACCACAGGCAGCTGCCACCCACCAACTGTGATCTCATCACGCAGCTAAATAGAGCACATTGTAGCTTAAAATAGAGGAAATGGTTATCAATATGACACAATTAAAAAAGCAAGTTTTGCTAACTAGTAGGCCTAATAAACGTTTATTGTCCCAGATCATCATACTCAGACATTGAAGCTGACATTTTTCCAATAACATTGTTTGTTTGCTGATAAAGAGGTTTGTAATTCCGGGATTTCAGATACATTAAAATTAGCTCCTGTTTTGCTCCCACGCAGGTGTTTCTGTGGTTGATGTTGAACCATCATAAACTCTGAATGCATCGGCAACTAACTGTGCATGTTCACGATAGCGGCAGCCGCCTTCTTTCTCCTTGTTGCTGCTGCCTCTGCCGAACTCAGGTGCACTGCTGCAGCCATTATATCTGCTTTCTAATAAACGCACCAGTGCCTTAAAAATAGTCTTTAAAAATTATTTAAAAAATAATGCCTTTAGTTCGGTTGAACCGCACTAGAGTTTGTTTTCCCCCTTGGTGCAGTTTGTTTGAGCAGTTGAGAAAGCAGCAATCAGACTCAGATGCGGACCAAACAAGCGTATCGAGACCTGCTTAATGAGGCGGTCTCGGTACGCTTTTAATTGTACTCTGGAGCGGTTTGTTTGTGGTGAGAACATGATCCGACCTCGAACCGCACCAACTACTATATGTGTACTCCGCAAGTCTGACTAATGTCTCCTGTCGTCAGGTGTGCTTTGCAATCTGTGTAGTGTTTCTCTCACAGAAATAGACTGACTGCGGTCAAGCTCATCGTCACTTGCATTTCCGTGGTCAAACCAGCGGCAAAGTTGGAGACAGACACCAGCACAGCTGAGCGAAGTCTTTGTGACAATATCTGACTATCATAAAAGAAATGAGCTGGTTTGACCATGGAGATGCAAGAAATATTGACTAGTCCAGAACATAGGACCTTCTTTCTGTATTTACTTTCTTGCTCCCGCCCAGACTCTGACCAATAAGCGGAGTGAACGTTCTTGCGTGATTTGTAATGACACCTTTTGGTACGCATGGATTTTTCGAGGTGTGAAACCAAACCAAACCGAGAGGAAATCACTCCAAGTTTACAAACTCATCAACTAATTTGGACCAAAGCAAACGAACTATAGGTGTAAAAACGCCCTTAGTGTTTCTTACCCAAAACATGAAACATGTCTTTTTCAAACAGAGGTGTGATGTTAAATGTGGTGTGTTTGTTTAGGTGTGTTTGTTTGGGTTTTGTGGTGTTTATGCTTGAATAAACCTTGGATTTATATGAACCTGACTTCAAAGCTGAGAGGCAGGAGACCTGGAGTTAAGAGGTACTTTTCTTAATTGTTAATCCTGTTTTATGGATTCGCCATGCTGAACACCTGCATTATAGTGTTTGAGAAACAAATAGAATAATACACTAAGGTCTAACACGTCTTAAAATTTTTTAGTTGCTGTTGGTATTGAGGCACATGGTTGGAACAATACAATAAAATGATGCAGTATATACTGTATGTCAAATTGCATTTTGCATTGATGAAAAACAAATCATAAACAACACATCAAGATGCTGTGACTAATTGGAAATAATTACTAAGAAAATAGATAAACGGAAACCTCTGTTGTCTGCTAATGTATTAATCTGTTTTGCTGCTTTGATTGATGTAGCACAGTTGAACCAGAATTCAACAAGCAATATTTAAGATATTAACATTGAATCAACTTTTGGACACTTTTGGCCCATTACTTTGGCTTTCAAGGTTAGTATTAGCACTGCCACCGCATTTACCATCTAGACCCCATATCTTGCTTGGCCTCTCCCTGTCTAGAAAATAGTTGTCTTACATTTCCTACAGCATTTTACTTAGGTTTCCCTGTAGTTTCATGATGCGTGATGCAACTTGTTTTTCTGTCTCTGGATTGGCACACACGCCTTTGTGCACTCAATGAATAGCGAGATCCTACATTTTTCTTTGATATCGGTTTAATGAAGCGCTGGGCACAAGCAGAAAGGCAGCAGCAAGATACAGACAGGACTGCCTGATGTTGTAATCCTTAGAGAAAAATATATATATTTTGTTTTTATCAAAGTGCATTTACCATATCTGCACTGCGGTGAAGACAATACCAGAAAAGTCTTCACAGGAACCCTCATAGTTTAGTTTTTAATCAAACGGATCAAATTGCTACATTTGCAAAATGCACATTCCCACAGACACACACACACACACACACACACACACACACACACACACACACACACACACAAAAAGAATACAAACATTTGCTGTTATCTTTGACATGTTTAATACATCTAAAAACCTTGGAGCCTACTTTGGAGCCCAACACTGATAACATATCTGTTTGATGCCACCTGCTGCATACCTGCTCATGCAAACTTGCCGGTTGCGTTAGAGTCTCTCTCTCTCAGCTCAACACTTTCCAGCCTAAGTCTCACCAGGGGTACAGCAGCAGCTGTAGAGCATAAGTTGCCACATCAGAGGCTCTTCCGGAGAACTGGCAGTCAGCAGCATCATGCCATGGGGTGAGAAGGTGGCAGAGCATGAAAGGATGCATTAGACGGGATGCAGACAACCTGAATAGGGTTAGACTTAACATTAACCACCTAGCTGTGAGCAGTAGCTAAAGACGATTGACAAGAAATGGAGACAAATTGTGAGATAGTGAGAGGGGCCAGAGGCCATAAAATGAATGTCAATAGATGCCAAGCTCAGAAATATCCTTGTTACTGTACTCACCTTTTAAGAAGTAGTTGAGTGGCCTTTACTTTTAGCTGTGGAAGTGAATGTCTGCCTTTTTGAGTTCCTGTTGGGTTAATCTGTTTATCAGTTTTTTGGTACGTCGTCACCAGCCACCTGATAAGTGTTTGCCAAAATGGATTCAACAAATGAAAGTGTAGTTTGTTGTTATCAGTAGTAACTTAGGAGTGAAATGTGCAAGAGAAGTGATTATTGATCCCATCGATCTGACACAGCAAAATTTACGTCTCATGCTTGCTGCTGTTTTCTCTCAGATGTTAGAGCTGCTGGTGCTGCAGTGTCTCTGTGCCAGTGACAGAAAGTAGCAGAACCATTCTTGCCTGTTGGGTTAGACGTCAATGTGCAGATAGCAACGTATACATTTAAGCATAAGTGATAACGGAGGGGAGCCACACTGTGACAACATTGGGACGTTGTGACAACATAATCAATCATTGCAGAGAGTTGCAGCTGACACAGAGATGATGCATTCTTTGTAGGAACTTTTGAAATCACCCACTGAGACACATTCAACTGTATTTCTGTCATCCGTCATCTAAGAAAAATCTAAAATCTATTCATCACATTGTGGCAGACTAGCCCAATCATTGCATCGTATTGTTTTCATACTGCATCAATTTTAGTTAGAATTGGAAATTGATAGATTGTGGGCCTTTTGTCATGAGTAATCTGTGATACTTCCATCACTGACTAGTTCAGCTATCTCCAAGTCCCCCCTCTGTCTTTCTAATGCCAGTTGATTTGTATTCCCCGTACATTTGTCGTTTTTGTTGCTAAGGCAATACAGCAAGGAAGGTTTGACAGCCAGGATCGAATGGCTGACATTTGATTGACAGTGCAATGTTCGAGCAGAGAGACAGGGAAATTATCTGAATATTCAACATAAGGATTAATCCTTCTCCCCATGTACTACTGAATATCTTCAGCTGTGGACAGGCGAGGGGAAAAAAAATTGTTAAACATTATTTTGGAATTAATTGAAGCACATTGTTGAGAATCCATCAACGATGCTTACAGACTGTTGATTTATTTTTAATATTGGGCAAAGTGAATACAGTTCCTCACACACAATTGGCTCAACCAGCAAATAACTCAAAGCTTAGAACTTGTCTTAATGGTGAGAAAGCTACCTGTTAAAACACTGTAGTCGATGCTAGCATGAAACAATGAATATCGATTAAAATGGAAACTTGAAAAAGATTTCTGATTGTTGTTAACACTAATTGCAACTAAAAGAAACATTCACTTCATTTAGAAAGAGCAGTTCACCTGTCTTGCTTATTCCCTGAAGCTACCTTTTGGCCCGGCATCTTGTCCAGTTTGATGTTTTAACAAGAGAGAAAGCAGTTCACTCAATGAACTCAAATGCATTGAGCAGCAACACCTTAAATAAGATGTAAGGGCATCTCAGTCAGCCGTCTACCTTCTCAGTCTCTAAAACCGTTGTTCTGTGTCTTATTTCTCAGAGTATTGATGTCTTTAAGTATGCTTCCCAAGTGCCTGAAGGGAGTGGATCCTGTATAGATTGTTTTCAAGGTGTTGGGACAAAGCCGACTGGCGGAACTCAACAGTAGAATTATGGTCACAAAAAGTGCTGAAGTGAAAGATTTTGGGAGAGTAATGATATTGTTGTTTGAATCACATTGTTCTTCAAAAAACAAACAAACCAACATAGAATGGAAGCAGATTGGTTTTCACTTATATGTACTGAAGAAACATGCAAAAAACACAGTACAATTTACCAAATTAGTCTCTTATCTGAAGCTAAAACCAAACCTAACCTGACTGATACTGATTTTCTTGTTTACTTTACCTTTCTGTAAATTCCCTCTCCAAATGGGAAGTTTAACCATCTCCATCTTCAGGCACCAGTTTCGATCTCTTTCAAACAGATCTTACAAAACTGCAGGGGGGGAGAATAATTCTACACAAGAAAGGTCACTAACGATACAGGGTAGTCTTAAAGAAGATGTGTGGACACAAAACTTGGCTTTGTCCTAACAGATGAAAGCGCTATTTGTAATAGAAGTAAAAAAAGACCAGCAGAGAGATGTTTTACTATAAAGGCAAGTTTAAAAATGGAGAGAAAAAAAACAATACCCTACTGTTTCTCTGTAACATGGCCAAGCAGGGCAGTGAATTGGATAGAGAGTGTAAATGGATAGGTGTAGAGAGTCACTGTAACTAGGAACAAATTGTGTGATGCTGGCCCTTCTTAAAAGCTGCTTGTCCCTTCCTCCTCAAATTAGCAGTATTTCATCTTTAGACTCTACTGGTGTTTCTATTGAATATTACTGCAAGATGGCCTCCATTTCATTTAAAACTGTATGAAAAATAGTAAGCTTGTCTTTGAGAGGCTGATATATAGCTGTTGAAACTAATGAAATAACAGCTCTGATCACAACCCTGCTGCCTATTAAGCAAAGAAGCTCATTTGAATTAGGCACCATGTTGAGGCATGAGGTATGGATGCCTTTATTTACTGTATGTTGTGTACACAAATACAGTGATATAATTAGGCTTTCCAAAATGAAGTCAGATTAATCCTTCTATGGAGTATAAAAATGTCTTTATTTAGATCCCATTAAATTGATTGGATTTTCTCTTTTTAGTTAATTCATTATTTTTGAGTAGTAATTTAACAGAGGCACAGATGTTGGGTTAACTACAACAAGGATGGAGCAAATATGCTACCACCTGGTCAGTCACTCCTACTGGATTGAATTCAAAACAACTACATTCTTAAGATGCAGAGACAATCTGGCAGAGGCACAACCTTAGGACAACATAATGGTTTTACCCAACTAGATAAAGACTGGTGGTGATTACAGAAGAGACTAGAAAAGAAGTGCTCGGATGCAGAAGCTGGGAGAGTGCTCTGGAGACTGTAGGCAGCTTGACTGCAGTAATTAGCCAGTGAAGCTCTTAGCGGTTAAGGGGCAGCTGACCACTGGCTCTGCTTGCTTAAAAGAGTGGCAGAGTTTCTTCCCTCTCTCAAATATGACTGTGATTAGCATCAGCAATTACCTACAGAAATTGCACCCTCTTTCTTCTTTTGGACAAAGGGAAATGGATTGCCTGTGAGGTGTAGATAGCCTCTATCACATGGGCTTTCTATTTTAAAGTTTGCTCAGTCCACTGTCTGAAAGTCCATACATTAAAGTATCACAGATAACATACCTTAAATGTATCATAGTGTGTTTGCACGTTTATGTTATTTTCACTGTTCTAAATCCACTTACATGCTGTTCTTAATTAATTCAGCCAAGGAATGGTTACTTAGCAGATGTAAACAGAGGCAAACCAATCAGGCCAACGAAACAGGCCAAGAGTGTCAGAAAAGATGCTTAGTAACGAAGATAACTTTTCCATTTGAATATAAGAACCATGCATGAAGAAAAGTCTCTTTTTTTTCTACAGTACACATTTAATCCATGCACATATCTTACCTAACCTTTGTGAAGCTCTAAACATTAGCTCTCTGATCTCTACATTCATGTCATTTATGGTTGAGCTAATGAGCTAACCCCTCAAGACCTTATGAATTTGTTGATGTTTACTTCCACAGAATTGGTAAATGTCAGAGCAAGGTAGTAATATGCACATTAATGAGCATGTCACATGGACAGTAACTAATTATAATGATGCTGGGCTATGGGGCCTTGTTTCATGATGGTGTCAGCAGTAACAGCCTTCAGGCCCTATGAGTTCAGTCTGAATTATCATAGAAGTCCCGCTGAAAGTTCCTGTTCCCTGAAAGCATACGTGTCCGTCATGGAGGCAGAAAAGCTTTACATTTGTATTTAGGTAGTTGAACTGAAAAGTACGGGCTTATCTGCTAATGTTAGCTACCGACCGTTACCTTGAAACCATCCAGGAAATACATTGTAACGTAGGGTGATTTAACAACAAAAAATAACGCTGAGTGAACATAGCTAGAACTAGCTACGTTTTTTATGTTGGTTTTGAGTGGTATGCACCCCCACTAACCTGGAAAACGGCTTTAAAACCGTAACGTTAATACAGCGTGTCAGAGGAATACAGCGTCTCATGCAGCGGGGAGTCCGAGGCAGAGGGACTGTCACCGCAGCGTTCGCTAACGTTAGCTTCTTGTCTCATCTGGGGTCTGATAAACAGTAAATTCATCAAATTCAGTGTCCGTAATGCTGTTTTCCAATAAACTGTAGCTGTCATATTTCACGGGACCCGCGTGAGTGCGGATTTCATGTCGCGGCTTTCGTCGCTGTTTGTCACTTTGCCTAAGATTGAGTGACAAGTAGTACTCACCCTGTTGTTTATTTGGTTGCCATGACTTTGTGAGTGATGACGTCCTGTCATTGTTCCTGCTCACCCTAAAGGGGAGAAAGCGCGGATGACAGTTCGCTTGAGTTCATTAGAGCAGACGGCTCTGCAGAGTTGTGTAATTACGACTTTATGACTTTTCATAAACAGCTGAAGGAGCGGCGGTGCGCGGTGTACATAGCGGAAACCCTGTTGTGCGTCTTCCCTATTTCTGATACCGTGGCGGCAGAAATGTTACTGTGTGGCGGGCCGCCGCGGTAATATCAACATAGAGGAAACACTGCAGCAGTACAGTAATATTTTCTAGCTGTTTTAAAAAAATTAAGTGCTGCAACCTTAGTGGATAACTTGCAATTGGAATGCATTGTTTATTTTGATAAATGTTGGAGACATGATTTGTATGTGTGCCTTCGGGAATGGCAGGCAGGCAGACATTGACAGACAAGTGAAAAATGCTTGAGAAAAACAAAGTGAAAGGAACTGCTATGGCAAATATTAGGGTAGATGTAAAAAAAAAATTAAAGATATACTGTATGTGTCATAAATTAATCTTGGGGTACCTATACACTGAAGCCGACTTTGGCCTTATCGAAGCTGTTTCAATCAATGTAGCTGTATCTTAAATATTAAGGTTGGTTTGGCTCACTGAATTGTCACACCACTATTGCAAGTTGCCTAAAGCAATCCAGAAAATCATTTTTCACAGTTCCTATAAGCGTTGTCAAGTTAATTATTAAAGGACTAGTGTGTAGGATTTAGTCACATCTAGCGGAGAGGTTGCAGATTGAAACCAATTGAATACACGTTCCCTTCCAAGGTTGTAGTAAAACCTACGGTGGCCATCAGGTACCTGGCCCTCTCTAGAACCAGTGTTTAGTTTTTCTGTTTTGGGCTACTGTAAGAACCTTATTGCAGCCATAACATTAATTATAAGTATTATGGGCAATTTAGTTGACAACATGCTCCACAAAAGGGCACGGTAAGGAATAATTATGCTTCTTGGATGGATAATTAGTTAAAATCCTTAATGGCAGAGCAAGATGCCCTGCCAAGATGCTAAATAAATCGCTAGCAAGTGAAAAGTTCATCTGACAGTGTAGCGGTTGTGTAATCTTGTGTGTTGTGTATATCGATGAAACATGTACTCTTTTTCACTTTGGTTCCAACTAGCCGTTTATTACTTGATGAGTAACACAGGATAACAGTTGCAGTAGTTCTCCACAGTTCAGCCAATCTAGGGCTGCACAATATTTTGTTTCATTGTCTACCGCGATGTGCACATGAGCGACAGTCACATCGCAGGACGTTGCGATGTTGACGCTAAAACTTTTTAGCTGATTGATAGAACCGTAAACTTTCACCGTTCTCCTTTTATATGATTGTTACCGGCTGACCCTTCCCCTTTAAAACAGTTAGCAATGTGGGCAACGTGTTTATGTGACGTAACGTTAGTCCGACCGGGTTTATTAAAGGCATACTATGTAACTTTTCCCTCTTCGCTCCCCCTACAGGTTGTCTCATTGGAACTACAGCCGTGCGAGCTGTAGTTCCAATGAGACAACCTGTAGGGGGACCGAAGAGGGAAAAGTTACATAGTATGCCTTTAAGTGAGGCACTTCGTGTGTAGAAAAATACAATAAGCGGCAGCTGTCGCTGACACAGTGATGCACATGCTTTTTCATGGGTAGTGAAGGACGAACTAAATCTCCTGATTAATGCAATGTTATCACAACATCTCACGGACATTTTTCACCGCAGAAAGCTGCTACCAGCCAGGCCAAAGCTAATATAGTTAGCCTGAAGAAACAAGGCGTCTGTCCAAACTAACGTTACGGTTTGGAGCCACGACGCTGGAAACGGAACACTAATCTACAACAGAAGTTTGTGTCTGATATAATGTAATTTACACTGATTTAAGTGTTCTTGGATTCACATTATGTTGCTAGTGCGTGACATGCAGGCTCTGCATGCACACTAAACCACACATCATAGTTGATCAGTTAATCAAACAACCAAGGCTAGGCCCCGCTAGTCGACTGCAAACTGAAATTTAGAGGAAGCAACATGCATGCATTATTAATATAATTGACTCTAGCCTGGATTCATAGTAGTATATGAATACAGCGGTGCCATGTGAGTCAACCAGTGTATTTCTACCTAATTTTCCTCTCCAAAATCACTTCAGAAGAGTAATCGCTTACTTGTTTTGGTGTTTGTAAAGCATTCAAGTTCAACAAAGAATAGTTCACATTAATTTTTATTTTCTATGTTGCACTCCCCTACAAAATCACCCCAGTAGTCGATAATAATTTATTATTTCCAAATAGAGCTATTTATATCATCTTGTAAAAATGTGTCTTTTTTTCATATCACAATATATATCGCAGGAAAAAAAATATTGCATTTGTTCCAATATTGTGCCGGCCTAAGCCAGTCTCACATGGAATGCATCTCACATGAAATGCATGGAGACGCCACATGCGGACTGTAAATACATTTCGGGGTGCACCGCTCAAGTTTGCAGTGGTGCAGCAGAGGCTGCCCCGATACACACAACCAAGTCTCCATGGCAACCGCTTCTACTTCTACAATAAATCTCTGGATAATAAACACATTTTAAACAAGATAATGGGGTGGCAGTAGCTCAGTCAGTAGGGAGTTGCTGGTTCAAGTCCCCATACGGACCAAAGTATGGTGGTGGACTGGTAGCTGGAGAGGTGCCAGTTTACCTCTTAGGCACTGCCAAGGTGCTCTCGAGCAAGGCACCGAACCCCCAACTGCTCGGGGCATCTTTCCCCGGGCAGCCTCCTCACTCTGACATCTCTCTGTTAGTGCATGTATAGGTACCGAGCATGTGTGTGTAATTCAGGCCTGTGTGTATTAACGACAGAGTGAAAACATTGTAAAATCCCCTTGTGGGATTAATAAATTATTATTATTATTACATTAAAAGCAGTATAAAACATGACAGTTAAGAGTATCTAAATAAACTGACTGAAAATAAATCATATAAAATGTATATTGAAATGAATACATAGTGACAGTGATTGCAAGTGAAATCATTAACTCCGCTACAACAGCATCACATACTGCAAACTGTGGGGCACTGTCTCCAAGATTTACTGGTAGAAATGGAAAGCACACTTTTTGTGCAAACTCAACATCTTATCATGTCAACAACAAAAACATGGGATTTAAATGCCATTGATTTAAAAAAAAAAGGTAAAAAAAAAGAAAAAAAAGAAAATACAAGTACTACAAGCTTTTGCAAATTAATTAAACATAAATGCATTTAGACTGCACTAATGTCGCTGCCTGTCATCAATATGTGTGCTCTCTTCACATGCTGTCTTATTCCTCTTAATGCCCTTTATTTTTTTAATGAATTCCCCATATCACTTACATTCCTAATAACTGACCATTAAACCTTTGCATAAAGTTGATGTCATAGATATCATAGATGTTGTCTACATCATCAGTTTGGACTCAGTTGTGCATTATTGGCTCGGGAGATACACTATGTCTTGTGTTGATAGAAATTTAGACTAATTCCCTAAAGCTTCTCACCTTTTGCCAATGAAGCTAGGAGAAATGTAAAATACCTGACAATGTGAAATTTATCAGGTGGAGGATAACAATCTTCTTTCTCATTTTTGACATCCATATGAGCAGAGGAAAATCGATATTGCCAAACATTAAATCATGGATTTGATTATTTCAGTAGGTCTATTGATGTTTGATCTTTCTTGACAAAACATAACTCTCTTAAATGATTGTTTATTAAAATGGGCAATAGTCTCATCTTAAATGTAAACTTATCATGTCACACAGCAATGAAGGTGGTTTTGGTCTTTATCTCTTTATTACTTAAATAGGAGATATGTATGGTCAGTACTAGCGTTTACATTTGACTAACTAGTTAATTTACTGGTATTGCATTTTAATTTGGAGTGTTGTGTCAGCTCCTCCATTTGCATTGTGTATATATATTTTCAATATTGCACTTACTAACCTATTTAGGCATTAAGGTATCAACCAGAAATATTTTGGCAAATGCCATGTTCAATGAAGTCAATACTTGAATAAAGCATTGTATAAAGAGGAGGAATTAGTTGGTTTCCTTCCTATTATCATGAGAACTGGAGCAAAGCACCATTGGCTTTTAGTCATGCTTACTATTGATTTTGAGGGCCATAATTTACTTTTGTCCCAAAGCAAGCTTTTCACCCCATTACACTCTGCTCATGGCTCTTTGGCTAGAGCCAGTATTGGTCTCTATCATCATTAACACCTGCCTGCTCATTAAATTGAGCAGCCAGATAAAGGGACAGACATTACATATTCCATCATTGCTCTTCACATCACCATGTCCAATGATTTGTGTAAAGGTATAATGGTTAGCGTGGCAAAAGGCCAAACAGTACCAGATTGTCACAAGTTAGAGCACTGGAACAAGTGTCAATATGTTGGATTGTTTTGTACCTTCACCTTTGACACCCATTGCAAAGCAGAGCGCTTTACTAGTAAATGAGGCCTAAAGTTATGTATTCAGTGTATTCTTAAAAACGATCTAGCTGAAGTTATACAGGATGAGGCACTGGCCTTTGAAACATAAAAGTACCTAGTTAAACTCATTTTGATACCCTTTGATACATAACATGACTATTTTCAATACTGGAGGACAAAACACTATTTTCAATATTATGAGCATTGTCCTTTTTAATATCACACTCAATGCATTAGATGTATTATATACAAGGAAACTAGAGCAATGTACAGTATACAACTACAAATAATCCTATACACATATTGGATTCTTTCTCTGGTCTAATGGATTTAAAGGTAGCTAAGGCTTTGAGCAGTTAAGGTTTCAATCAATACATTGTTGTCTGTGAAGCATCGCTGCCAAAATGGCAACCGATGAAGAGTAAAGCACGACACATCAGGAAATAAATTAGGGTCCTCATCTAGATCATTGCATCTTGAGAAAATCAGTGAGAAAAGGCTATGTTATTTTTTAAAGAGTACATACACAGAGCAGGGAAGGGGTACTGTTGAGCTGCATAGAATAATTCAACAGCAAGGTTAGAAAACTGTAAACATTGTTCGGTCTGCAGTCTCAACAAGCTGTGTAGGTTTGAGCACTCTTTTGCAAGAGAGTGTGTGGACGCAGGATGTTTCTTTTGCGTGTGCACACTGACATTGAAGTTTGATTGAATGTGAGTAATTTTAAATATAGCACTAACTTAGCTAGCCAGCTGCAAATGAGTCATCTTAGTCAATACCAAACATTGACTTGACAAACAAACACTTTGTAATTACGGACTTTACCGATTAAAGGGACTTGTAGATCAGATGTGTTTAAAGTCTATTTCTTCTTGACTGAAGAATTTATATGTAATGGCATATATGTATATATGTAAGCAGAATACCACCATCTGTCTGCAGTTAGCAGTTGCCAGTCAATGATTTAAAAGGTATCTTGACTTTGGTGCAGTGAAGATTCAATCCCGTATTGATCCTCAACATATCAAGTTCTTGTCAAGGAGGCCTACACCATTTCCTGATGCAATGCTTTGGCAGAGTAAAGATGATGTCTGAGCAAAACAGACGGATGAGGAAAAAAAGAAAGAGAGAGGGAGACTGAAGTTGGGTAATGAAAGAGGACATTACTAATTTACCAAAAAAAAGTAAACCAACAGTATTGATTGTGTGGTTGTAGAAGTAGTGTTGTAGAAGATATTTTGTTATTTTACCACTGCAAAGTTCACGTACAGTATATTGACTTAAAAGCTGAAATGATGATACAGTAGGTTGCTGTTCATTGTGGATGGGACCTGGCGTTGCAGCCCGGGGCTGCCAGCTGTGCTGTAGTGAAAGGTGTCCAGTGGCACTACAGGGAAAAGTTGAAATGGGCTAAAATGTATGTAAATGTCCTCTGAAACAATATGAGCGACAACCAGGTGAGAGCCAATCGAGTTTTAATCTCATAGAAACGGAAGCTAGGAGATGTTTACTAAGCCACTCGGCTATTGGAGTGGAGACCACTTCCAGCACAGATACAGGACCACAATGGCAATCTTGTCTTGCAATCTGTCATTTTTGTATTCAAACTGTTTCAGCAATGCGTACTGACAGGTAAAAAAAAAAAAAAAAAAGCTCTTCTGTACTCAGGAAACAAAAAAACCCTGTGCAACAGGAAATGAACAACCTCCTCGTCTGTAATATGCTGTATGTGTCAGAAAACAACTGTCCAGTTGGAGCAAAGTGTGTAAATTGCGTGCTCAGTGCAACATACCCACAGAGTTCCAGCTTCATGAGAGGCCAGGGACTGCCTACTGCTTTGTGTCTGTATCTGTGAAAGCATTGTTAGGGAGGAGATTGGGGTGGGTGTTTGGGGTATTCTTGGGTAACTGCATTAGGTGATCATCTCCTTAATCGTAACCAAGTGCTTTTAGTTGTCTAGAATTAACCATACCTTCACCCTAAAGGTGGCAGAGCAGAAGACACTTGTGTTTGTTGTGTTTAGAACATTCATATGTGTTGTTTTGTAAAGCACAAAAAGACTGTTTTGTTAGTTTAAAGGTATAATACCTCTTATTTATTGAATGATAAACAAGTGAAAGAGAGGGGTAAAGATGACAGAAGAACATATTCTTTATGGACAGGAGCATCAAAATCAGATTGGGAGCGAGAATGAGTAGTGAGGACACACACAAAGGATGGATAGCCATTGCTGTGGATGTCATAACCCTTCATCTGATACAGTCCACGTTTTAACTTCCATCTTTTTTCATTATCCACCCAATCACCTTAGGTTCACCACACTCATTTGGCCCCTGTCTCTCACCACACTGAGAGATTCAGACCACTACTCCACCTTTACCTTCCTCTCTGACTATTTTGTGCTTGATGCCAGCACAGTTGATTAGCTGACTGATGGCAGCTGCGCTCTCCTCTCCAGGGTCATGCTCAGATCTGCACAACTATTTTAAAAAACATGGATGCATTAGTTTTCACCTCGAATGACCCCCCAAAATGATGGCAAACATATTAAAAACCTGTGGCAAAATGGTTTGCACCAGTAAAAAATATGTTCACATTGAATCTGCAGCATTCCTGTTGGGAAACATGACACTCCCATACTCCCATTCTGCTTAGGGGCCTTCTATTCACACATGGATCATTTTCTACCTCTTTGGCTCCACAGCAAATACTGCTTAAAGAAGTTGCAGTTTTAATAAAAATGTCTTTAACCAAGAAACATATTCAATATATTTTTCTTAAAAGAATAACACACTGCAATGGGACCTCCCTCCTCTAATGTCCACTTAGCCATTGCCTGTTATTGGCAAGTAGCCTGTTGATGCTGTGTCGATGAGACTCTGTAAATATAAACTGCCATCTACAATAACTGTTAATGTCAACCTACTAGTGGTAACTGTAAGTAGCATATGTTGGGGTGGCTGATGTCTTCCAACTGGCATCACAGATTTTTGTGATTTTGACTGTGTTAACACAAGTAGTGAAACACATGCAGCGATCTCGCCAGTGTCAGCGTCCAAGGCATAAAAAACAAAACGAAAACATTAACAGTTCACACTCACAATCAACCAAACTGACAAAAAATGTGAGAAATGTCAGATGTAATCTGTGAAAGGTTGATTAAAAAAATCCTAAAAACAAATTTGGATGTTGGAATTCCAATAAATACATCACATGAAGAACAACTTAAAGCATCTAAATTCACCTTTCTAAAATAACCAAAGCAAAGTAGAAATCCAGCAGTGTAAGCAAGGCAGAGAACAGAAGTATGAAAAGATTATCATGACTCTTGTATTTTGATATTTGTTAAGCCACGACTGATTAAGGTCATTAGTAACTGTGATATCAGTGGTATTGAGTTGAATGGAAATGTTTTTTTATCATTCTTTGGATGCAATTGCTGGAAGGCACTATGGGCTTTTTGTGTGCCAATAGGATAGCTGCACTTCCTATGACCTGGGGTTATGAAACGATCTCAGTTGATTTCTAAAACTTGCTGTTTGGCTGGCAAACATTCTGTCAAAGGTTTCATTTAACCTGAAACCTTTCTTCCCTGAATTATACCTTAGCATATCTCTGCCTCATGATGCTTCTGTAGACACAGGACCTTTATGACATCTTTTGACAGGACTATGTGTGTTTGACTCACAAATGTACCCAAATGTTTAACAGTGAAGTCTCAAAAACATGCATCAATTTAGAGTGTGAGTCCAACAGCACAACTATGACAAAGATCTATAATGCAATGTTGCATTGCCTATGTTCTTAGTTCAATAGTATTTGTTGCTGTAATTACAGTACAATCAAATTTGGTCTTAGTTTTAGTTTGTCTCAATATTTCACCGACAGATTTCTGTATTGTTACACTTGAATATAGCTGCTCAAATGTTTTACCCAACCGTGTTGTATAAGTTATCAAAGAAGAAAGGAAGGGTACATACTGCGAGTTTTTCTTACAGGGAGAGAGACTTGAATAGACTTGACATAGATTTCTTGTTGTTTTGTGCTGTCTGCTCGAATATTTCGTATTTTAGTCTATGCCATGGCTTAGTATTGTCTGTCTTTGGTGAATGGTTGTTCTTGCCCCAGTTTCCTTTGGCACAAAAGCCTTTGAATAAAAACATGTTCACAATAGACTTTGTCAAATATTAATGAAATATTGTTTTATGTCTATAAGGGAAATGTGTAGAAAACACAAAAAATAACCAAAATATGTTTACATCCTTGTAGTAAAAAAAAAGAATTACATTATAATCTCCCCTTGACATCAAACAGTATAAACAAAATGTATAGGCCCAGTTAACCTACCAACTATTGTCTGACAAAGGAAAAAAATAAAGACCACAAATAATACCCACAATGCATATTAGCGGGGCTGAGCTTCTCAAATTGGCAGGGGAACCCTCTCAGCCCATTACCTTGCCTGATTCCGTGGCATCTTTTACAAATTGCAATGATGCAAGGGCTTTTGCAAACTGCAAACACTTTAAGGTAGAGTCAGAATATTCACAGGGACCAAACCACTTATTCACTGCTTGCTTCATTTCAGCTGAGCTGTCACACTTCTGCAAGGAAGACCATCAAGTCTTGCAACTTCTGTTAATGCCATTTATGCAAAGTCAGGAACAAGGAAGAACAAAACATTTAAAAAGAACACACCGACTTATTGGGACTGAGGCCCTGTTTACGCGAACATGGTGATTTTGAAAAAGACATTTCCCTTCGTTTACACGCAAACAGAGAATTCGCCTCTGAAAGAAAAAAAACGAGTCTTTCTAAAAACTCCGGCCAGAGTGGATAGTTTTTAAATCTTCGTTTGCATGTAAACTGAGACAGACTGAGGTTTAGGCAGCCGAGAGAGAGAGAAGGAGGAAGTGATTCGTTGCTCCTTTTCAGGATTCTGATTGGCTAACGTGGGCTTGAGCTTCTCGTTACACTGCCACCTACAGGTTTGGCATGCTCTAGACGGCATATATACACACACTCGGGTACATGTCAACGAAGACTCTTCTGAAAACTGACAGCTGTGCATGATGTTATTTTTGAAAACAGAGGTTGAAATGTCCGTTTATGAAAACAGCCGGCCACGTGTAAATGTAGCATTAAGCTTATTCACTGTATCCCCCAGAGTTAGATAAGTCCATGCATATGTAAGAAAGGCGGGTGGATATAAGGTTGTGTACGGGGGCGGACAACGCCACCTAGGTTTTGGCTAAGGCCTGGGACCTCTTAAAACTACAACGATTCCAATTCAAGATAAAAGATTAAAACAGGTCCTTTATATCGGGGGAGAGCAGTAAAACCAGTGGTGTTCAAAACAGTGAGTAAAACCAGTTTAAGGGGTGACAGATTTATTTAAAAAGAAAGAATAAAACAATTAAAAATCCTCCTTAAAAGAATTTAAAAGCAAAAGCACAACAAACTAAAATCAAGCTTAAAAAAAAAAAAAAAGGCAGGACAGGAGCGGGAGGTTAAAATGTCCACAGGTCTCCGCTGGCAACCAGCTTCTTTGTCGATTGGCTACTCTCCTCGGGCATAGCCTGTAAAAGGAGAACTCAGGGCCAGTCAAACGTCCTTTAAAAGTGCCACAGCTCTGTACACTACACACAAACACCGGTCTTAAAGAGACTTACGCGGAATGGAGAAGTCTCCGGACCAGGGACATGCTGTTCTCACTGGCGTCCCGGTCTCTATCATGCTTCTGTGTCCTCAGTCTGTTCCTCTCTGTCTGTTGTGCTCTGCGTCCTCCCTCGTGTGCTGCTCATGCTCCCAGTGTCCTCCTCCTTTTTCCCATGAGCTTCTTTGCTGCCTTCTGTTGCTGTTCTGCCCGTTTTATGTCTAAAAACCAGTCGACCCATGCTCTGGCTCCCAGGTGCAAGTCCTTAAGCCTAATTGCTACATGTCCACTGGCGGAAGTAAAACAACATTTAAAAACACACACCACACGTTTCAAAATAAAAGCATGCAATATAAAAGATTAAAAAAACACAGCAACTAGTAAAAACACAGCAACTCCAAGTAAAAGCATGCTTAAATAAAATCTACTTCTGCCCCGTGACACATACCCTTCTCATCTCCGTGCGTGTCGTAACTCTGCCTGGCGCACCCACCGCTAGCCTAGTTTAGCACAGATCTGGGAGGTAACCGGCTCCAACTAGCCTACTGCTCCCAATAGCTGACAAAATAATGCCAACATTTTCCTATTTACATGTTGTGATTTGTATAGTGACAGCATGTACAAATAACAAGGTCGTATGAGACACAGCCATCTTCTAACCTTATATAAACTGGGAACTATATTCTCAGAAGGCGAAGCACTGCTACTTTTGCTACTTAGGCAGAGTGATTTGCTCGCAGCACACCCTATTATTACATCTATTTTAACAGCATATATTATTATATTTATATTTACATTTATATTATGGGTGAGGCTATTTGCACCCCTGGTACAATTAGCAGTGTAAGCTATTCGTACCCTGGTGCAATTAGAAATGAATGCTATTCATACCCCGCCGATGCACACAGCAATGTGTTCTATTAATACCCCGTCTGGTACAAATATCAATGTATTCTATTTGCACCTCTGTGCATTTACAGTACCTTGGCATATATTTACACACAGTTATCCATACTACTCATGTATTACACCTTTTTGGAATATTATAGTTATATATATATGGGGAAGATTGATGAATATTCATTAGGGAACTCATCACTGATTGGCTCACCCTGATATTCTTACCCTAACCATAACCAATCCCACTCCTCTTGCCTAAACCTAACCAACCCAACAAGAGCAGGCAACGAGTACTAGCTATTCAGGGATGAGTCCCCTAATGAATATTCATGAGTCTTCCCCTACCACCCTGCAAAATAAATGTCGCGTTCGCGGGCCTTGACTTGCGCAATGGCATGCAAATTGTCCAATCCAAAATTAAAAAAAACAAGATCACCTTGACAGGGAATCAAACTCCAGACGAAAGCTCAGTGTTCTAACCACTCACCTAGCAGAATGTTATACAACTGTTTACCACTTGGTGTCTTCAAGCCTCGGTTGCTGGGCAACTATACTGTATACAAAAAATAGGTACTAACTAACAAACTAACGGTTGTATGCTTTCACTGAAGACAGAAAGCGCAACTGTAGTATCCATTTCCCGCTAGAAATTCAATTGTTATAAACTTTAGAGACAAAACTTTCCTAATACGCTAGTTTCTGCTGTCATGGAAGATGAACGTCCACCATGATTTCGGTGCCCGCGAGCAACTTGTTTTTGCTGTTACATCACAGGGTGTGAATAGCTCAACTGTGTGGCCGAGGCTTATATTATATGGAGGTATAGTCGTACATTTGTATAATAAGCCCATATAATTAGTTTTTTATTTGTTGATTGTTTTATTTAGTATACTTAATTAATAGCCACAGTAATGACAAAATATTGTTGACACACAAAACATGGGAATTACGATTTTACACATATTGGACTCATTGATCTTTGCATGGGTGCCCTTCAACTCTGAACACCATACAGAAACAAGACATTTCAGTGTGTGTGTGTGTGTATATATATATATATATATATATATATATATATATATATATATATATATATATATATATATATATATATATAATTATTATTATTTTTTTTAATTTACATGTAAGCATCTAAACATTTTATTTCTTCAAATTTAAACAAGATATTAATTAATTAATTAATTAATTAATTAATTAATTAAGAGGAATGTAGTCTCGCTTTGCCAGACCATCCTCCACAGTGCTGCGAAGGAGGGTCTGGCTTGTCCACATAGCATTACGGGATGGGAGAAAAACCTGCTCTGGTTTATTTACATTTCTTTAAACCAATTACAATTGTCATAGGCGGCGCTAAGCTCCACACAGAGCTTCTGCAAAATAGCCTCGGGAAGAACTTGTTTTGGTAGAAAATATGTATGTTCAAAAGTTATGTTAGCTGTGCAACAGAAAACTCAGATTTGACAGATAGTCTAGCTAACTGTCTCAATTTACCATGCAGAGATCTGAGGAGCAGTTAACCATAGTCCTCATAAATCCACCGGAGTTTAAAATTCCAACACAAAGAAAGCAGAAGGAATCGGTCATCGGTGAAAAAGACATGCATCTGGCGGAATTTCCTGTGGCACCAGGGGAACGTCGATGATATACAGTAGACTAAGAGGAATGAAACAAAAAAACATAGATGACAGTATCAGTTGCATGATGCAGTTGTTATTTCATTGTGTGACTCAAACTCTTCCTTTCATTTGTTGAGGCAAAAGTACAAATACTTAATTCATAGGCCTGAGTCATCTTGTCAGACTTTGTGAAATGAAAGAAACATTCAGCAACTTTAATACAATAATTGTGGGTTCCTGAGGACACAGTGCTGCACAAATGGCAGGGATTTGCATGAAACATATGAAATATGATATTAGATATTTATAATTGTCCATGGGTCAAACAGATGGGCAGCATTGAAGCAGGCATAACTCATCGCAGCACTGAGCTCACAACTTTCTGTTAGAGAAAAGCAGTTGCTTGTAGTAAACCACAATAACACACAGTGCTAAGGGACAAATCAGGGTGTCACTTAGAGACAGATTTATTTGAAAAATAACATATTTCTAATTGTCCAGAAACCAGTATTTCATCTGCATCACTGTCACCCATGAAATTAAATTTTCACAAGACTGGCTCTGAGTTGATAGAAAATGCTTCAGGTACAAAAGAAAAAGAAAAAAAAGCTCTGATTTGATTTATTTTCACAGTGGTCAGTCATACATTGTTTTGGGACAATGCAATCTTAGTGATATTTTAATTACACATTTAATGTGTATTTAAGTGCTGTGTTTGTCAACTTCTGTGGTCCACATAGCTAGGTGTGGTGTTGTGTTGCTAACCTCACCCTTCATGTGAAGAAAGGGATGATGGAGCACTGGATGAAAGTAATGAACTGCTATGCAAATTCAGAGGTAACAAGAATTGAGCCTTGTAGACTTTCTGCCCTTTTCTTTCAAGCAGAAACTCTATTCTCATTGCTAATGCAGCTGTCTATAAGCAGTTGATGCAAACTGTAACAGCAGTCTGTTGTTGCAACTACACTTTTTGAATGTTGATGTAGGTCTATATCAGATCTAAATATCTAACTGTAAATAATGCCATGCCGTTTAGCAGTTCTGAAGTCAGAGTGATTAAACCTTTACTCCATGAAAAGGAACTGTGAACTAATGCTCATAATGCAACAAATAAAGATGATAGCCATATAAACAAGGCAGATGAAGCTTCACCCTTTACTGGAGAGTAAGACGTGTTGCTTTGCTTTTGACAAACTTAATCAAATTCGAAACCCATTATTTATTTCTCTCCAACAAATGGCTTGTTGATTGACTGATGGTCTCACATAGATGTACCACAAAAACTTCAGCTACCTAACACAGGCTGACTTTCTAACAAGCCTGGGAACCTGACTAACATACCATGGCTTAGGAGAAATTGCCTCCTTCCTCATACAAAGGATTATGTCACCTTCTTGTGTGTTTGTATTTGTGTTCTCTTTGCAGATTCCAGTATGTTTTATGTCACCTTCTTGTGTGTTTGTATTTGTGTTCTCTTTGCAGTTTGCAGGTCTAAGGAATAGTGTGAGTAGTACAAGTTTAACTGACAGAAAGCAGATATCCCTTCTCGCATCGCTGGCACTGTGAGGCAGGTGTTGGAAAGGCACAATGATGAGTGACAAAATAATACTACCCTCTCATCCTCCAACCGTTTTATTTGATACAAAACTCATATCAGTGTTGCTTTTATTTGGATGATGATATTCCATATTTGTGTACTCAACATATTAGCCTAATTACTGACACTAAATTCAAAAAGAGTCAAATCATTAAATCTAGCATGTGCTGTTTTAAAGTAAGCGGAAACAATATCTCAGGACTAGATTTACTTCACCAACAAGTGAAAAGCACCATTACATGTTTCAGCATTATAGTCAGTTTTGGTACCCACATTTTTGTGTCAGTGAAACTTCCATGGTGGATTAAAAGAGCAAAACCAAATTAAGTGCTTGTTTATTTATTTTCAACATTTAGCAATGCATACTAGTAATGGTAGTGGAGGTTTAGCCATGATGCTATAAGAAAATACTAAAGGGCACATACAGTTATGACTTAGTCCATTCTAACTGTTGCCTGAGCTGCACCCCATCATGTGATCGTCTCACTCTCAACAAATGTGGATGTAGCCTACTGTAGCAAGGGGTGCAAATTCTAATATCGTAAACTCAAAATTAGGAATTTTTATTAAAGATGTGTTATTTATGTTGGTGGAGTTGCCATCAGGTCTGCGAAATGCCATCAGTCTTAATTGGTTCCTTCCAAATTTTCATCATAGTCAGAAAAATATCCTTTATCATCTGGAACTTTCTATAGACAGTTCAAAAACCGATGCATGTCTACAGCTTGCTGCTTTCTTGGCATGAATTATTTTTTTTGTGCAAGTTTTTCAGCAAAGTGGACTGTGAGCTGAGGTGCTCCATGGGAATCCCTGTGTAGTCGAATATGTCAAATATTTACTTGCCTTTCAGCCCACCACATTTGTAGAAAACTGTGTCTTTTTGGTTTTGGTAGGTGTTTAACATTCTTCACCAGCAACTTGCTTACTTCAGCTGGAATCAACTGTTTTTAGTTAGCTGGATAGCTGTGGACTGGCTCATGGAAATTGAGACATCCAGCACAATGCAGTGCTATATTTCCAAAGTCTTCTTTCTCTCAATCTGGTACCATGAAATCCTTTTTGATCATGTGCAATCCATACTCAGTACCTGGCTGCTGACCATTTTCTCCACACAAATGTCCATTTGGCACAAAAAATGCAGCAGACATGATTCTGCTTAACATTTCCAAGCCGGACAAATTGGGCTAAGATACCAGCTGTTAAGCATGGGAAGGCTAATCAGTTTAGCAGAATGCTGAGGATTATGCAGTCAAAGAAGAGTTGTTCTCAACACAATATACTGCAGAGGACAACACATCTGCTGTTGGTTTTGTTATCTGAGCTATTTTCTCTTGTTCATTCTGGAAGCTCGTCTTAGCCTTGTTATTTGCTTGCTGCTGTTTACCACAGGCCTGTTGTGAAGGAAGTGTCCAATTAACTGTGGATTTGGTGGCATGTGCTATCACATCAGGGTTCCCAGAGTCTCTCGTCATCTGTGAGCTTGTGTGGCAGGGTGTGATGGCTTTAGGCCAGCAGTTTTAAATCCCTTCCCGCAGTTAAATGTACTGCATAAAGCATTGCATGTCTGCATGCGATAAAAAGAAAGAGATGGAGAGAGTTTCAGATAGACTGAATGTTAAAGTGTCTATGAGACAGTTTGTATTCTGTATATACTGTGCTTATTAACATTACAAAATCATAAATTACAAAAAGAATAAAACACAATGCAAATAAATTTGTTTTCCATTCCTTCCATTTTATAGTCATTATGTGACTGCATGTCATGTCACTTTATTAAAACATAACAATAGAAGCATAAGGCATGCCTATTGTTTACATGTTTTTCAGTTCATCTGTCATTTTAACAAAAGTAATTGTCTACAATGCACTGCTTTATTAAAAGCAATCACATATGATCTAAGGAATATGCATATATTGGTATA
The DNA here is from genome assembly GCA_023566125.1 of Zingel zingel. Taxonomy (NCBI): domain Eukaryota; kingdom Metazoa; phylum Chordata; class Actinopteri; order Perciformes; family Percidae; genus Zingel; species Zingel zingel. The sequence continues at coordinate 28,366,877 of CM042323.1, read as the reverse complement.
ACTGGTATAGCTCCACGTGTATTACTGTTAATTAGTTACGTGAATTATGATTTAGGCTTGCTACTTTGCATTCAATCTCGTTTAACAAGTCTTTTGCAATAAAGAATTCAGCAGACTTGCATGCTTTTACTCCACTTCATTGTTGCCTAGACTTGTTAGCCAATACCTGTCCGCCCATAACAATTACCAAAATATTCAGTCAAGGTGATAAAACATATTGCAATTAAAGTTTTAAGGCTTCCCAATTGAGTTTAAAACAACACAAAACACAGCATTGTATTGGTGTTTAAGTGATTACAAATGGTTTGGAAGTAAGAGCACTTGTGTGCCATTCTAAATTCATTTAATCAATCATTGAAAATGTCTTATTTCAATCTATCTATAGTCGGACTGATTTGATTTTGGGACATCTTTGTACAAAGCAGTGGCTCTAAAGCAAAAACAGCTTTATTTAGCCTAATAAGTATTTAGTTACAAGCACTAATGCAGTATGTGTTAATTTTTTTCTAGACAGCAGACTGTGAAATTGAAGTTAAAAGAACAATTAGTTCTTCCTCAGATGTTAAAGATCATAAGGACCACAGCACTGTCTGACATGTTCCCATTCAGAACTTGGAGGACTTCAGAAGCTGGTTTTTCTAATGGTGGAGCAAGAAACACTTCTTGTATCTTGTTGGTGTTCATCTTGTTCAAGTTGTTGATGTTGATGGGAGTACTGTAGTTGTTCAATTAGGAGAACTGCTTCACTTCAACTTTTGACACTGTGTTCCATAACCCTTGTGCTCGGCATGAGGGGGTGGGAGCAGGCTCAGTCTTTGGTCTTCTCTCTGCAAATTGTTCAAGACTGGCCTCATAAAACATGGTCCCAAGGTTGAGACACTGTTGGAGACAGACTCAGACACCGTTGTTTAGGGAAGTACTTACGCAACTACACTGTGGTGGTCACTGAGCTCTCAGCATGGGGCCAAAGACAAGTATTTTTCTGTTCCAGCCTTTTGTAATCTTTTCCAAAGGATGTTTTATTTGACATTTGCACTGCCTCTTGCACATCCTTCTGACCAAATGTATAGTCCTTGATTCTTTTATATTTAAATGTTGATTCATTTATTATGATGTTTTTATTTTTTTATTGTTAATTAAGTCAAGCAGTTGAATTTGCCTTCATCTTCTCTTCTCCATCTGTTTATGTTTAAAATGCTGACACTTTCCTTTCCACATTTTTTTTATTTCATCCAAGCTGTGTTGCGTATAGATCTGCTTGCAAAGATGTACACCCCAGACCAAAACGTTTGCATGATTTCTTTGTGACATTTGAAGGATCTTTTGAACTAATAACCTCCATGTTTTTATACTTTCTACGCTATTCACTTTTCCTGTTTGTGTAAAAAAGTAAGAGAGCTGAATTTGCTTTTTGTCTATTCTGTTTTATTCTCTTTGAAGAGAGACACGAAAAGGAAGATGGGGGAGAGTTAACACTTTTTATAAAGCTACTCCAGGCAATATGGATAGGAGGCTGGCAGTGTCTCCACATGCACATGTAGCCAGAGATGGCAAAAGTACTCACTTCCCGTACTCAAGTAGAAGTACAGATACTAAAAAATACTCGGGTAAAAGTAGAAGTACTGATTTAACTTTTTTACTCAAGTAAAAGTAACAAAGTACAGGCTTGGAAATGTACTTAAAGTATAAAAGTAAAAGTACCCTCGCCAGGAGTCATTCCTGATGCCTACTATCTCAAACATCTCTCTCAGATAAGGCCAAGGATGATAGGGAATGTCTTGCTGCTTGTCTGCCGAATCGCTGGGATCTCCGTTTTCTTCATTTTCAATCATGTCGCCGTCCATACTACTATGCTAACGTTATCGCCATCAAGCCGCAATGATTTGCCGCGAATGAATGCCGCCGAATCTGTCGAGTCGTCTTGTAGTGGTGCGTCAAGTGCAACGTATATTCCCATCCAATTAGATTGAATTCGGTATTGATGACGCAAAAAATAATAATGGTAACTCCACTGAAATTATTTGAAACTAAAGTAACGAGCCAATTTTGTAAAATGTAAGGAGTAGAAAGTACCAATATTCGTGTTAAAAATGTAAGGAGTAAAAGTAAAAAGTCGTCACAAAAATAAATAGTAAAGTAAAGTAAAGTAAAAACATTTGAAAAATCTACTTGAGTACCCATTTCCCATTTCCCATCTCTGCATGTAGCTGAGTTACACTTGTCTAATAGAGTGTCAAAATATGTAGCATGTTGTCATTTCTATCAACCACTCTACCAGTCAGTTGAAAATCTTATTTTATTCTGTTGGTTATGTCAATTCTTTGCATTAAAATGTAATTTACCATGAAGCAATAGCGATATACTGTATGTCAAAATAATTTGAGACACCCAAGATAAAAATGTAAAGGTGTTACTGTCCCCATCGTTGAGATAGCAGATATATTCAATTATGATCTAAAGACACAAAAGAAATAACATTGTACCAAGGCTCTTAGCAGTTCTCACCATAATATTAATAGCTCTATATTTTAGACACTGTAAAGGAAGATAACCATTACATTCTTTAAATCAAGAATGCATTCTGTAATTCAAATTTGTCACCATTTTAAGGGGGAACAGCATTAGTTTGTACAAAATACAAATTTGCCCTACATCTGATTATAGTAAAGGAGTAACTCCTTTAAATAAATGTTCACTAAACATGCATCCACAACAGAATAACCAGTGCTAATGTGTGACTTTAAATTGTGAGTTCAGTCAATGCAGGAACATACTTGGACACAATGTAATGATAAGACTAGTGTTGTTAATCATTTTGTGCATGCAATTTAATTGAGCTTAGGATCAATGCAACTGGGCCTAAAAGCTTCCTTTTGCATGTTTTTGTCATCAATTGAATTGGATGCACAGACTTCTACTTGCCCTTCATGTTCTGCTACATAATGAAATGGCTGCTGGGGGGTGCGGGCTGAGTAACACTGCTGCAAATGATGACTGCAACCCTGTCTTGAGTCTGGCTGAGTTCAGACCCTGAAACCCACTGAATTGAAATGTGAAATAATTCATGGTAGAGGATGTAAAGTCTTGTCATAAGTCCAAGAGGGAAATGGTGGGGTACTACTAGATCGGCTTACGGAAGCAAGTTGGTGATTGAAAGGGTTTATTGCACAGAACTTCTGTAGCCTGCAGGGCTAAACTGAGAGGAAAAAACAATACAAGAGAAAGCAAATAAAAAATCCAGTTTTACTGATACGGATGAACTAAAAGTACTTTAAAGCTTGAAAATGTCACCTGTTCAACTTTAAAAAGCAGGACATTCACAGCTTTGGGTATTTACGTAACAAGGACAAAAAGACAATGAATAAGCATTGAAGTGATTTGAGCCTATTTGACAGTGTGGCATTTTGTTCCTTGCGAGGACATTTGTTAGATTGAATTGATCTGACTTTAGAGCCCAACCATGTATCTTGGTCAGTAATGTCTGATCTGTGGCTGTCAAGTGGAGACAGGCTTCTTAAAGAAATAAACTGCTTGAAGAGCTAGCCAGGGGTCTACTTTACCTCTCTGTCATGGCGGCAACATTTCCTTTACTACTTATGTGTTTGTTTCTGCAAAGAAATTACCACATTTTTCAATAATAAAATATTTAGAGCTGAAACAATTAGTCAATTAATGGGATAGTCGATGGACAGAAAAATAACCCACAGCTATATTAATAATACATTAATTGGCAGATTAAAAGATAATGAAAATAAATGTTGTAAAAATGTTTAAAAAAATGTCCCCATGTGATTTTGGTTCCTATTGAAGAAAACTTCTTAGCCAAAATAATTTTCAATTAATTTGTATTGCAGTTATAATATAATATTTAGCAGACAGTGTAGTAAAATAGTTTTAATTTTCAATCAATTTAAGCACAAAGACACTAGTATTGTAGGTTACAAAATCAAATGGGGAAAAATAATAAGTTAGGGACTGTTCATTATTTATTTCAAGGGCCACCAGAGGAGTTTTGGGACCTTTAGCCAAAATAGACCTGACCCTCCCTTCAACAGCAATACATTCTGGATGACCCTCCAAATTGATATGGAAAAAAAGGATGACCCTCCCCAGCAATTTATTGATGCCTTCTGTACTGGTTTGCGCTTTACAAAGACATACAGATAACCACTGTTTTTTTTTACAGCCATTACATACATGACTAAACCTTTGCATTCTCATCTGACGTATCACACTCCTCTGTTATGGTGTGGTGGCCATTTCAGTAGATTTACTCACTAACATTGTTGTGGAAACACAATAAGCATGGAAACTAAATGCACACTTCCTGCATTACTGCATTACTTCAAATACTAAGTAACTCCTCTAGTAAACTAGTATTCACATGAAATAAAACAATAAAACATTGAGACCATTCAGCAAAGCACACTGGGTAATTCAACACTGGTTGCTATCGACTTGTCACTAGGCTTCCTCAGTCATTGTATATTTTAGGACAAAGCTGAACATTATCCAAAACTCAATTTCTCAGACAAGCGTCAATTTGGGAGCTTGCATGCTACCAGTCCTTCCTTCTCAAATGCCTTGAAAAGGCTGTCGTTTATATATATATATATATATATATATATATATATATATATATATATATATATATATATATATATATATATATATATATAATATCACCAGGACCGAAAGGATATTTGAGTCGGGTATGGCTGCAGCCTGGAGACCTCCCGTCTCATGCCCTCCCGGCTTGGTGCAGGCCGCAAGCTTTGACTTTTCAAAATAAAAGCTTGCGTCTGGTCTGTTATGTTTTCGTACGGTGTTTTGGATGTTTTTGAACTAAACAGTACGGCAATCATGCTAATGAATGAAATTATTTTTTCATCAGATATCTTAGTTACAACACGAAGGAGCTAGTAAAGCAGTTTTGTGTTTATATGTGCAAACGGGATTTATTCAGTTTGTGAAATCATACGGTCTCTAAAGCTACAGTTCAAATTGTCTGGCTGACTAAACAGGGAGGGACCCATCTGCTAGTGATGGGGGCTGAGACTGAGAGAGCTACATTGAGCTACATGGATAAATATGCACCAAACAAGCCATTTTGAAATGTTGCTGTTCTCACGAATACAAAAGTTGGGTAACCCTCCCCCCTAGACTAAAAAAAAAAGTGGATGATCCTCCCCTCAACAAAGAATAAAAAGACATGACCATCCCCTATTTTCCTCCGGTGGTCCAGTCCATAAATACCGAACGGTCCCTAAATGCTCCATTACTTTTCTCCAGCGTCAACAGAAGGCTGTTTGGTCCTGCAGTCATATTTTCCTCGGAGATTTTCACTTTAGTTCACCTCTCTCCAAGGACCCCCCTGGAAAAAAAATTTAAAGATTCCATTGGCACAGTTGCAGCTCAGCAATGTCACTCCAATTTGGAAGGCTGTTAGCTGATCCTTTTGACCGTGTCTTCTACTACCTGGGCCATTTCTAAGCCACAGATGATAATCCTCAAGGGGCCCTCATTAAGTCTTTGCTCCAATTAAGCCACACTCGTTTTGCCACAGCACAATTGCTCTGTACCACGGTGCACAAATCCTTCAACAGTGGATTAGGCTGATTAGTGGGTGGGATGAAAATAGCAGCATTGTAAGTCAGTGGAAGAGGTGAGCATCTCTTAGGAATCAGCAGCCACTGCTCACTGCATCAAACAATTTGAGTTCAAGGAAACTGTATTGCATGTGAAATTATACAAAATTTTGAGCCACAGTAGATGGCTCAAATGTGGCTTAGCAAGTGGAATCACTGAGCAAGTCAGTACTGCTGAACTTTGATATAGTGAGTACATTTCTGCTGGCAGTCTTTTAAGACCTACATTTTTTCTTATCCTTATCCTCATCCTTTTATAATGTGTTATGAATCCAGTTGCAGTATGAGTGAGTGGCTGGATATGTTTCTTTGGTAAACATCGCTTGTCTTGTAATATTCCCATTACTATAAATTGTCACACTAATACCAATGGCATTATGTGTGAAAGAGGGAAGGTAGGTATAGTGTGTAGTAATGAAAAAACAACACAGTAACACACAAATGCAAAAACTAACAATATTTTAAAGGGTCTTTAAGATAATGTATTTACATAATAAAGAAACACAACAGCACAAAGAATATTCATAGGTTTTACTAGTATAATCTTCAACAGAACTAATCCTTGATGTGCGGAAACTTATGATTTGAAAGTTCAGTGACATCAAAGCTATTGCTCCATGCAGCACTACAATCTGCATTATGAAATACTAGTTTCTGCCTTGTCATGTGTTTTGAATTGCCTAGTTTTCAAACTCTACCAGTCAAAGGAATGGATTTTATCGATGAGCTTTCAAAACCCAGTGAACACATCATTTTGAAGCATGAATGGTGCTAGCATAAGTTCTGGCAGGCCACATTGTCAATAACAGCACCCTGATGAGGTGATGGCCAGTGGATCTGACCGCCTGTATGCTTGCTGAAATACCTTTCAGTAATCATATGTGTTAAAATTCTACCCATCGCAAAACGAACCTAGGGGTTAATGACAGTTGTGTACCCACTCGATCGCTCTCTGGGACATGTTTTCATGCTAATCGAATGTGTTTGTAGCTTGAAACAAGCTAGCGCGGACTGCTGATTAGCATACAACGCTAGTATTCTGGGCACAGGGAAAGTAAAAACAAATCGCTATTTATACCACTAAAAAGGCTCAAAATATCAGCACACTTCAACGGTAGCATAATGAGGGTCCCTAAATGTTAACTGAAGCATTGAGAACTTTGTAAGTGTACAGACAGTTTATTAAAAAGATAGATTGTAAAGACCGTCGTGTTCTCGTATACAGGCGGACGCCGTCTTGGGAGCTACTGTGTTTCTAAACTCTCTTTTTTTAGCGTTGTAAGCTAATCAGCAGTCCGCGCTAGCTTGTTTCAAGCTACAAACACATTCGATTAGCATAAAACATGTCCCAGAGAGCGATTGAGTGGGTACACATCTGTTATTAACCCCTAGGTTCGTTTTGCGCCGGAATTGTCCTTTAATGTCAATGTCAAATGCTTTCAATAAATTAATTGAAGGAGGAAAAAAAAATCAAAGTAATTTAAAAATGAAATTGCGAACAGAGGTGAATCGAGATTAGAGGTGCAACGATGAATCGATTAGTTGTCAACTATTAAATTAATCGTCAACTATTTTGATAATCTGTTTAATAGTTTGAGTCATTTTTTTATTAAAAAAAAATAAGAATTCTCTGATTCCAGCTTGTTAAATGTGAATATCTTCTAGTTTCTTCTCTCCTTTGTGACAGTAAACTGAATATCTTTGAGTTTTGGACAAAACACGACATTTGAGGACGTCATCTTAGGCTTTGGGAAACACTGATCCACCTTTTTCATCATGTTTTGACATTTTTATAGATCAAACAACTATTCGATTAATCAAGAAAATAATCGACAGATTAATCGACTATGAAAATAATCGTTAGTTGCACCCCTAATCGAGATCACAATTTTATAATGATTTGTGCAGGACTACAGCATATTATGCTTTTACTATCATTGCCATGAATTTTGGTTGATCACTAAACCTTAGCTTTCTTTTTTTTTTTTTTTTTTTTTTTTTTTTACTGTCTAAGCAAATTATATTCATAAACAAGAATAACAAGTACAATAATAGCACATTATCACTTCATCTTAATTGCACTGACTTGTTTATACACGTTTTAGTTTTTGAGTAGTTTTGGCATCCTAAACATACTTTTAGAGACCATGAGTGCAGCCCGTTGGTAAGATATACTGAGTGACAAGAACAAGTAAAACGTTGTTTCACATATGCTGTGGATACTTTGCAATAAGTTACCAGTTTAATTCTAGCTGCTTTACGATCGACTGAACGTGCTGCCCTCTCCCGTTCAATGAACAAGGCTGTCAACCCAGAGAACCACAGTGAGCACAGGCAGATTAACCAAGTACTGGTGATTTGTTTAATGGAAAGGAGTGTAATGTTTGCTCAAAAAGTATCTGCTAGTTGTCACTATGCTCTTCTTTGAAATAAAGAGGCTTAACATTTTTTAAAAGGTGTTTGGTTTCATGTGCATTTCAACAATGTGTCAGTCAGTCGGTGAAGGAAATTCACTGTCCAAGTCTGCACCAATAAGTTAAATGGCATGAGCCCTGCAAATGCTACTCTCTTGTCTTCCCCGACTCAAATGATGGTGTAATGAGCCATTCTCTGGCAGCTGTTTAGGCAGAGAAATGATCAAGTTGACCAAGCAAGACAAATTCTTTGGTTTGCTTGGATCCTGTGCATATGTCATGCAGGTCTTTGCTTGCCTGCTATCTTGGTGTGGTTTATCTACAGTAATGTTTTTCCTTGGACTGACATTCCTTCAAGGATGTTTATCCTGGATCACTGGGCATTTGTGCTGGCTAAGTCATGAGCTCACTCTCCATGTCTGCTCTGATTTGTGTTTCTTTTGTTTTCTTTCAGACCCTGGAGTAAGGGACCTGTGAATAGAGTTGCACTGGAAGTTTTCTAAAGGACTTCCTTGCTTCTGTAACAGTGTATGAACATCTGACATTGGGAATCCCAGCAGGTATGTCAAAATGAATTCATATCTTCTGGTAATGAGAGATGATGTTGTCTTTTTATTTCAGTTCTTAAGTCAGGTTTAGATTTAAAGGTCAGTTTTGAATATTAAGAAATTTCAATAAATATAGCCAAAAAATCCACACCAACCACAGCATTCTAATTCCAGCATGTGCTCATATGCACACAAACTGTATATGACATTATCTGTGTGTAACTTATCTAATGCATCTAAACATAATTGAAAGGTTGTTTACAAGATAGCACTAGGCCAATGCAAATTAAAGCTACACAAAGCAAGGCATAGAAAAACTAAAGAGTGTGTCCCTGTGAGTCACAGCTGAAGTAACTGCCATAGTTTTAAATGAAAGATATGACGTGTGGCTGATAGCTAACCAGCCATGAGAAGCTATTGACTCTTTTTGACTCTGCTGGAAAGGCAGAGAGTCTGGTGGAGCATTGACAGTCACTAGAAGCACATTGATGACCCTTTGAGAGAGTCTGTGTCGGTACCTGTGTTGCAGCTGGCCGAGCAGCTCTACTAAGAGAGGCTCTCCGGTGTGGGTGTCTCTAAGGGAGTGTTACAATAGCTGCTACACGCTACAAGCAGAAAAAGTAGATGTATACACACAATACACATTTTTGTTGTAAAATCCAACTGTGTTATCATCACATGCCAACAATAATCCATGTGAATATGTGTACAGGGAATAAAAAATAACTTAGCGTGTTGTTCCTTCTACATCTACTTTAGCTTTGAGACACTGAAAGTGAATCACAAAGCGAAGTTCAGCCCTGGTCTTGGAACTGTCGCCCTTTTTATCCCACTGGAGTTTGCCGGCCTGAACAGCAAGTCATGTGTATTTAAAAATGGATATTCAGCTAGTAAGCCTTATTACATTGGGCCATCTGTTGTTGTTGAATAAATGCTTAGGTCCCATGACAGTGAAAGCCCAATTACCCCTAGTTTATAATATATCACAGATAATTAACATGTTTGTTATCTTCAACTTTCACTTAAATTAGATTTTCAGCATGGCACGGCCTGGAATTTATTTAACACGTGTGGTAAACAATTCGATTGAGATATTCGTACAGTAACTATGCAATTAATATGGTGAGCACTGGGGAGTAATATATGTTACATGTCAGGTTTCTCTTCATGGTCAGACTCTGCACCACCATGTCTTCATTTTTGGAAAAGGCACTGCAGCAAGTGGAAAGGAAGAAAACGGTTTTGGTGGCACTGCTCACAAGGATTTTTCTATTTTCTGAAATTATAAACATAGATAGGCCTTCTTGTCTTTCCAGATGTTTATCTCAAATAGTAAATCAAATTACTTTGGGAATTCAACATAATTTGCCTTTCTAAGAGTTTGTGTTGCTAATGGTCACCAAGTAATGCTAAGTCAAGTAGCTTTTAGCAAACAAGTTTTTTTGAAAACAGATCAAAACAGGAAATAAGAGGCACATCCATGATGGTGAGATATTTCTGTGAGATAGGCAGGCCTGTCTTACCTTAGTAGTTATAGTCTGTAAAGAAAAATAAATAGGACAAAGGGGAAAAAATTGTTTACATAACTGAATCACCGGCCCCAACGTCACATCCCAAAGCTTAGAGGCATCAAAGTGACAGGGATGACACATAATGACAAGGAGGGTGTCAGATAGGCCTGTCGTGATAGTCAATAAATCAATTAATCGCACGATAAAAAAAATGAGCTTGATAATTTTCCAGCCGCGATAATTTCCATTTGCATCCTTGTTTGTTTTCCTTGTCTCTCTCTCTCTCTCTCTCTCTCTCTCTCTCTCTACCAAAGAGACTGGAGGACCACTCTCGGTACCTTAGCGTAACGAGGAGTGAGTCCCCTTGTCAGTTGCATGGTCTTTGTGTGGGGCGGGACTCCTGGCGGAGAGAGAGAGACAGAGAAGAGAAAGGCTAGTTGAGAGTTGGAGCCTGGTTGGGGCAGGGTTTCCAGCAGCACTTTGCACTTTGTGAGCGATATCCGCCGTGTTACTCTGCCTCCTGTTTTTTTTCCCTTTCATTCCAAAGCACACAGTTGACAACCTGCAGGTGGAGATGGTGGAGACAGGCTTGGACATACACGCGTGGACTATGTCTTGTGATTTCAGGAAAGTGGCAATTCCACAACTGTACAACAGCGTGAAAGATGACATAAAGGAGATCAAAGACATATTGTGGATATTTAAACTGTCCTCCAGTTCCAGTGTTAAATATTCTTTAGAAATAAAAGTGTATTGATCTTTGAAAAGGTGTACCTGCATTATATGCTATTATATGCCATTATCATCATATTAGATAAATGGTCTCAGAACAACAATAGTATCGTTTATCACAATAATTTCTGGGACAATTTATCGTCCAGCTAAATTTGTTATTGTGACAGGCCTAGTGTCAGACACATTATGCCAACATGTCTGGCCTCAGATGCCAATGCTGCATGTTTTTGGTCATACCTAATGGGTCTGGTTAAGTTTTTTTGCCATTTGCTTTTCATGTCACTTTTTTCAACAAATGCACCCAGGGAAAATGTGGCAAGAAAGACTGGGACCGGTTAAAAATGAATGTGATCACGTCGAGGAAGGGACTGTGCTGAACGACACGACACGAAAATGTGTCTCTCTCTGAACTGCCTTCCTGCCGTGAGGCATAACACAATTAGACTTTAGATTGTTTTTTCCTCTCCCTCTTCCCATCTGATTTCTGCTCTTGCTAGGCTATTCTTTCATCTGCTTTATTCCTCTGTATTGTCATAATGTAGCAGACCCTGAGTGCTGTCACAGATCACTGGTACAGCTTATCAGTGAAGTGGTGCCGCTTCAAATTGGGTCCCTTAATTTAGTCTCTCTACATTAAGTCTCGGGATTAGACTTTCAGGGGAAAAGGCTGCAGTAGTGGACAGGACAGATATACTGTACATACTCTAGGTAGAACAGTCTAGAGTAGTACATGGGAATCTCATGTAGAGTGTAGGAACTGAGAGAAGTAAGAAAAGTGTGTTTGCAGTTCTAAATGTTAAAGCAGCTTTCTGCTTTTGGAAAGGACTGCCCTGATCAATCCTAAGCAGATAAGTGGAAGGAAAGTTAAACTTTAACCCATTCTGGAAATATTAGTTAAAGCTCATTTTACATACAGTATCTTCTGTTCAACAAAAAACAGATTATTAGCAAGTGCACTATATTGCAACTGTAGTTTATCTCCATGTATTGTAGTTATTATAATTATATATTTAAGTAATACGATTTACACAAATAAATGATGGTCAACCATTTTTAAGGAAACTTGTTTAAAATTGCAGAGCATATGTTTACACGTTGTTGCAGCTGTCAGCTCTGCAATACTTTCCTTCATTTAAAACAGTGTTTCTCAACGGGGGCGTTCAGAAGATGACGGGGGCGGGGGTGCTGGAAGCAATATTTTGGAAAGGGGGGTGTTGAGGTGCCCTTGGGGGGCGTTTGTTTTTGAAGCTAGTTTAAACCAAAAATTCACAATAACAATACATGTTTACACTTTAAACTACTAAAAACCAGTGGTCTGCAACATTAAAACCTGCCAGTTCACGGCACTGCGACTGGACTAGACGGGTATCATAACTCTTCTGTGCTTCTGTCAGCTTTGTTTGGCGCAGCTCCGTGCTGCCCAGAAACGGGATGTCATCTTAAATGAGCCGCGACGTCCTGTTGTGTTCTTTAACTCCCCAATGTAGCACAAGTAGACTTTCACAGTAACAGTTTTTCGTCAGATCGTTTATAGAACGCAACGTTTCCTACTGCACCTGAAGGCAGCTTCATTTCACGGAGAAAGAGAGAAAGAAATGAGATATCGACTGTGCTTTGTTGTTTGGCAAACATTTAGCTGTTTCATAAACTCCCGGGCAGTTCAGGGATTGTGTTTGGTGTTTTAAAACGTTTTTGTGGAAGCGATAGAGGCAGTGATGTAACTGATTACTGCAGGCTACAGGATTCTCACACCTCAAAATGCAGCGCGATATGGGGTTGCGTTTCTCCAAATGTTTTTTTCTGCTATTTACTAGCAAGACAGGCGATAGCAAACCTACTCTTCTAACCTATACTCTTCTAAGCTGTACTATTCTAAGCATCAACAAAGGGCTCTTACTAACTTTCAAAGGTTGTAAACTTATTTCCATTCTGCAGTAGGTGTCGTTCTTCAAGTTGGATGTCGTTCTTCCAGTCGTTTGTCATCACCAAAATACTTTTGTGTGTGTGTGTGTGTGTGTGTGTGTGTGTGTGTGTGTGTATGTGTAATCCTTCTGCTTTTACCCATTGATAATTGCCAGCTTGTTTTCCGTTGGAACAATTCGATTATAGATTTAGATTTGAATGAAAAATAGATTTGAATGTTAAATTGCTAGCTGTTTCTGATTGGCTACTGTTAGTGTTTGTAATAATAATAATAATAATAACAATAATACATTTTATTTAAAGTGCCTTTCATGACACCCAAGGTCACTTCACAAACAAAAAAGGACATTCAAATTACAGTCATCTTATTAAGGTGCTGAGGTTCACACCAGGGACATGCAGCAGGCCTTTTGATAATACCTAATTATAGTTTGAATGTTACATATCTAGTCACTCTGAATGGCTGCTGTTATTTAAATTGAATGTGAAATGGTTGCATTTTTAAAAAAACCTGTAAATATATATAATTTCTATTCACATGGCTTTTTTGATACCTGGGACCATGTGTTGTTTGTCATTCACTAATATGATGTTTTGATTATTTATATAATATATTTATTTTATATTTATATAATAATATAATATCATTTTTTGGGGAGGGCGTTAGGGACCTGGATAATGGATAGGGGGGTGCTGGCACAAAAAAGGTTGAGAACCACTTATTTAAAAGCTGCATAGATGCTGATATTTCATGGGCCAGTTTCACTATGACCAGAGCAGCTGTCTCCAAATTCACATTTCAGACTGTTTTTAGGCATTACTCATGGATGTGACAGTTGAAACAATATTCCTCTGTGGCAGCACTTTACTGGAACAAATGTAAAGGCATGATTAAGCCATTAAGGCCACATCTGCCAGACGAATTCCTTTTTAATATGCAGAGGACTCTGCTGTATATTGCTACAGTGGATGTGACATTTTAATTAAGCAAGGGCTGTAAAAATGTTTACCACGAGGTTGCATGGAGCTACTGCTCAAATCACTGTGGAGAATAGTAACCAAAGGTCCACACTGGCTACCACTATCAAACCAGCACACCCCAGTAATCTCACAGACCTCCATACTATCATTGCAGTAATCTGTGTCACATATTGAACACAACGAAAGGTAAAAGGCAACCAAAATTCATTTCCATCTGTTCTAGTTGATTATAAGGCTTTCATTCTAGTAAAACCAGTATAATTGTATGGAATTCTTGGACAGCTGAGCTTGTTACACCAGTACATTTATTTTTAACATTACATGTCATTTAGCGGACGCTTTTATCCAAAGCGACTTACAATTGCTACATATGTCAGCAACCTCTGGAGCAACTATGGGTTAAGTGTCTTGCTCAGGGACACATTGGTTGATGCATCACAGTGGGAATTGAACTCACATCTCCCACACCAAAGGAATGTGTCATAGCCACTGTGCCATCACCACAATACTTTTTCCCATGGTAAATCCCTTTTGAGATTTTCTTTTATTAATACTGCCGTTGACATAAACACTAGGACTGGAAATAGAACTCTCAGATTAATTTGACACACAAAATGCCAACAAGCACAGACGGAATTCATCAACCACGAATGATGGTGGTAAATACTGTATATATATTTAACTAAATTATTTCTGGTTTGTATGGATAATTCCTCATTGTTTCCATGTACAAATCTTATAATTTATTTACAGGGATGTTAGGATTGATGAGAGAAGAACTTACTCGAGGATGAATTTGACTCAACATCTGTATCGTTCATTTCCCTTCAAAAAACGAAAGAAGAAGAGATCAGCCTGTTAAATTTAGTAAAATTACTTAAATACATCAGAATATCCGTTTATTATTTTTCATGACCCTAAAAGCATTATAGATATAAGGACCGTTTAGCCAGATATTATTCATAATGGACAGCGTATTTTTAACCTCAAAGGTGTCGTATACATCACTATATTTATCTGAGTCAAACGTACACGTGAAAAGAGTGCATCAGTCCTCATCAGAGAGTTGCTGGTTTGAATCGCAAGAAGTGCTAGTACAGTAATACAGTATGTGAACTGCATATTTTGTCTGAAGTGAAGCTGTTTAATAATACAAGGAGGAAGAGTCTGACTGTACTGAGCTGCGCTCCATTACATATACTGTACTGTACTGTAACTGTGACAGAAGGATTTCGAAGCACGGAATTGCTGCAACACAGCTAATATATGAATCCTGTAATTTTTTACAGTCAGTCATTGTATCTTAGCACCCTAGTGTAGCTTCAGAACTCCAAGGTGTTAGAGTATGAAGCATATTTACAGTTTCATATTTAATAGTTGAAGTTAAGTGAGTGTGATGGTTTCATGAAGGTAGGGTTCATGAATATGTATGTGCAGCTGAGGAACTGCTTCAGTTAACAGCAAACTCTCTGCACAGCTTTCACGCTCGGCACCGCCTTAGCACATGACTTGGCATTATGATAATACATTATTATTATGTCATTGTAATGATACAAATTATCCTGTGACATTCAACAGAATCTCATGAATTGGTTTGAAGAAATGTCTGCGTGCTGGAATGATGGGAAGAAAAAAAAAATAGACACAATTCAGTCAGCAAAAGCACTGAGCATTGGTAGCATGCAATTATAATCGACTGGGGGATTTTTAGGATTGTGTAAAGCTTTCTAGGCACATCCTTGTCAAAGCACAGTTTGACTAGTATTGCGAATGGGATGTGGCAAACAAATAGGCAGACGGGTGAGGACTGTCCCAGCTGAAAGCGATGATGTCTGTGGAGATGTCGGTTCTGACTGATGTTGCAAAGCCAAAGCAGAGAAAAGCAGTCAGCACTGTGGACAGCTCCGCTCTGTGTTGTGTTCTCCTCAGGTCGTTGGACAGCTCTCCAGGGATCTGACCACAGTCATACACAGTTCATCTACAGTGTATCTACTGAACAAAGACCTACGTATTTCTGTTCTTTTTCTGTACTTCACTTCACATGTTCACTGTACTTATTGTTTTAGAAACTGGCAATTTCAGATGAACTACAATTCCAAGTACTGGACTCATGAACTCACTATTATGTGAGGTAACCATGGTAACCTAACTTAAATTGTTCCAAAAACCTGTTAAGTTCTGGCAAGTGGTCAATTTGTCTGGGGATATGTTCCAATAGGAGCCTAAATTGGACAACTGCGGTTTTAGAATAAACTGACAAATCTAATGATCTGTAGATTGAATTAATTAATAGGGAGATGTCTGCAGTGTATGTCCTGAGTTTAAAATAGCTAGTCTTACTTAGGCTACATTGAACAAACACTATTCAGACAGAGGAGTTTTGCCTTTTTTACTCACATTTTACATTCAATGCATAAACACACATTTTACACAATAGCAAAAATAGTTATTACTGAAATAAGCAATGCATGTTTAGGATATACCGGCTTCTAACTTCTAACAAAAGAAGCTAGTTAATAATTTTTTTCAATAGATGAAGTTCACTGCTGCAAACTAACTATGCTTAGAAAAATAATAATAAAAATGAAGCAGGTTTCCCAACAGTGACTGGTTCCATGTAAACTAATGCTTTTATATTTGACTGCTGCATCTCTGACGAGCATCAGGTCGACATCATGAATACAAAATCATTTTATAGCTTCAGTGCGACAGAACAATATTTCATCTTATCCTGAACTGACTCATCCTGTGATATCGATGTACTATTTATTACAAATTACAACCTTACAATGTGAATACAATCATACCTTGATTGGAACATTCATGTAATTGAAAGAGCACATCACAACTGCTGTGAGATATTAAGTCTAATAAAGCCGGCTATGGCTTTGCGTGACAGGTTCCTGTATTATTTTGCGGTTTCTATTGTTTATTATTCATGCACAAATGCAAATTAAATGTAAATGTTCTTATTTCAGAATGTAGTTATTGGAGAGTAACTCTAGAATTCTTAGTGACAGAAAAGTAATCAAGTCATTTACACATATCAAATCAACATGATTATCCTTTTTCAGACAGACCCTTAACATGGGTCATCCTGCGTAGTTTGGAAGGTTCTAATGGCGATTCCTACATAAAAAAACAGGAGTCAAGATGTGTATATCCATATATCAAAGCCTGAAAAGTTATGAGTTATGAGGTTTAGAAAATAAATTCATTTTAAAATATCTCTAGCCATTCCTAAGATTTTTAAAGGGAATGTAGCTTGAATGTTTTGTTCTTCTTTTGCTTTTAAAAAATATGATTCACTATCTCAATGTAGGCAGCAGTATTATTTTTTTCTTTTTTTTTTCTTTTGATGTTGTGGAGTAATGGAAGTTTGAGTACTTTGAAAATAATAGAGCATAACACCTGTTTTCATTATTTCCTGTGAAAAGTTTTCAGCCAATAATATATTTCCTACCTTCAGATGCTTTTGTCTTGCAGAAAACAGACTGCTTTTCTTCACTAACAAGACACATTATTTTGAAGCCAGTCATTAGATGTCTTAATGGTGAAGCTAATTTACCTTGTTAAATCGGGACCTCTGTTGCTTCTCACCTCTCTTTGCAATGTTGCTTACTTTTTGTCAACAAAGAACAAGAGTTCTGAAGAATGGAACTGCTTTTGTTACTAATTACAGCATTATCATAATCGTCATTTGGAATCAAACCAAGAAGGAACCCTTTCAGATTTATGGCAGCAATTTGGTTTATGTTGGCAATAAAAAGTAAAATTACACCAGCTGAATCCTAAAAGCTAAAAATGCAAAATCCTTTGAAAAAAGTGAAGTGAATGGATCTTTGTTAGTAGTGCTCAAAAAAATCTCTAGCAACTGTAAAGGCTATATTGTATCCAAGACACAGTGATCTGCTGGTTTGATTATTAGTGTTAGGCTTCAGGTTAATGTCTCCTTCTATTTATGTCCTTGCCATTTTTACTGTACTTTAGTCATCACATAACCAGAAAAATTGTGGTTCTTTGTTTCCGCCCATTGAGATTTCACATCCAGAGCAGCCCTTCCCCTGAAACTGTTTGTGTTTGTGTTAAAGATTCCAATCTTCCTTAAGGCCCTTCATTGTACAATTATTTTACCGTATGTAGGGCTTTAAAATATATATATTCATCGTACACCTGGTCTTCAGAAAGCATTCAGATTAATGACCAGTCCATTCAGTGAATATCATCTTTCCTGTCTGTATTTAGCACATCTAATAATCTTAAAAAGTAAACTGTGATCTAAATTCCGCTCTGCACATTAATGTTTATGGATGCTGAAAATGGTGGATGAGAATTTTCTGTTCTATACTGGTTCTATACTGGTTTCTATACTGATAAATGGTTTCTTAATTGAGGATGCCATTGCTGCTGGAGATTGAGCTTTAAAGCAATGATTATGGTTGCCTGGCACTTTTTTATTCATACAGGTTTGTATGGAAATGTATTTTTAAAACGGATCAAGTTAGGCTGATCCTGTATTTCTATGCCACTACGACTAAAAGGTATGCCATACTATCCACTACTGTTTCAAATTAGAATCCAGTCAGTCACCATCAACAATAAATGTAGAGATATTTGTCATTGTGACTTTGGTTGAGATAGGCACTGACAAGACTGTCACTGTTCATTGGAATAAAACAAGGTCAACAAGACATAACATTCAGTGCAGACAGACAGTGCAGCACATATAGTGCATAGTTGTCTATACTGTACATTTTACTGCATTTAGACTCAGAATTAGAAAATTAAGTATATAGTTATAGTTGTACTAGAGCTAAAACAATTTGTCCATGTTTTGAGTATAAGACAGACCAATAATCAATTTACAATCATTTTGATAATTGAATAACCAAATTTTAGGCAAAATGCCCAAAATCACTGATTCCGGTTTCTCAAATGTGAACGTTTTCTGTTTTTTGTAGTCCTCTATGGTAATAAACTGACTATGGGTTTTGTGCTGTTGGTTGGACAAAGCTAGTAATCTTGGGCTCTGGGAAACTGTGATGGGCATTTGTCACTATTTTGATAAACTAAACGATAAATTTAGAATTAAAAAAAATTCAAATAAATAACTAATAATGAAATGAGTCTTATCTTCGGCTGATGCAGCGGCGCAGATAATTTGGCCTCTTTTGATGTTTCTGATGTTGCTTAGAAATCCCACATACTAACCCTTATTTTTAAGCACTGCTAATTGGCATTTAACCAAACATGATCAAACTAGTTGTGTTTGCAATTGTGATTATGGTAATTTCATATTTTATGATGTGTTTACATTATTTGATGTGCCCCCTGCATCAATGTACTGTAACTAATGGGGGTATGCATCAGATGGCAGGCAGATATAAACTCTGTACTTTCTAACCTTCATATTTATGCTACTTCAGTCAGTGCTAGCTGTAGTATTATAGCGCATGCTTCTATCTCCTTCTGTGGCCTTTTCACCACGGGTTAATCAGAGCACAGCAGGAGACAAATAATGAAGATGAGCACGCCCCCTTGTAAAGAAAAAACATTCAATCTCTTCTTATTGTGACTCTTGAACGCCCCTTCGAGGGCTTATTTCTTAAACTGTCTGCTCAATAACTCAATTCTACTCTTATCTCGGGCACAAGGAAGCGATTTAGTGTGAGGTGGGAAAGCTTTCTCTCATTCGCTGTTGGATGTATCCCACAGGCTGTGAAGACTGTAAAGAATGGAGGACCCCCCATCAATGATGTCTTTGAGAGATTACCATGAAGATGGGCGTTAATAACATGGCACAGTATGTGACAACGGATGGTTTATTGATAGGTGCTACAGAGGCATTTGCAACACAAGTTGGTGGTGACGAATTGTTCCACAGATAGGACCACATAGATAGCTTGTGAATGGAGGAGATGGGTCTATTTGCTACATTGATTTTCTTTATACTTTTGCTATAAATACAAGTCTGGTCTGATTTCAACAATTTTCTGGAATAAAGGAAAGTAAGTACAGGAGTAGAAATGGCTTTTGATGTCAATACTATCCTCTTATACAATCTAAATGTTCCTGATTTTGCTTATTCTGTGGATAGTGTCTTAAAGCTGCAGTAGGTAACATTGATGGAATAGCTAATTCAGAAGTAATTGAAGTATGTCAAAATGTTTGCTGGCAAAAGTCATATGGGATAATATGTCTCAAGCCTAGAAATGGTGCTATTCTCCTTGTCTGAATAGAATGTGTGAAAACCCACCTGTGCAATGGGACTGCTGAGATAGAAGGCATCTTTGACTTTGAAGCGATCTTAGGTGGGTTGATGGCGTGGCTTATGTAATACTGCTAGATATACAATACACAGTTTTTTTCCGTATGCACAGCCACGTAGGTTCTGCACAGTCTAAACAGTTTGGACTATAAATCCCTCAGCATTGTATTTTATAATCCTGGTGAATGCTTGCATGCACCATCTATTTTGAATAATTTTGTTGAGGTTTGGTCTTTAACAATAAATCTAATTGTTAAACACTTCTGTCTTAAAATGAAGCAATATCTATTCAGCACCTCTTGTTAGTCTTGTCTTTGTGTGGCAAACTACGCCAATCTTTGCTGTCTTTCCTTTTCTGTAATCATCTTACAAGCCCTATGATTTATCCTCTGACCCCTTCAAGGGCTCCCACCCTTAGTGATGGGAACCACTGCACTAGGCCATCATGACGTCCATCTACTACCTGTGGCTCTCCAGGTTCCAGTTTGAAAAGCAGACATTTTATTATCCAGAGTCCCATGAATACTACTTTTCATCTTGCATGCAGTATCTTGTATGTCAGATCCACCAGATACTCCAACTTGTTGTGGGAAAACAAATCCACCAATCAAATA
This sequence comes from Zingel zingel, assembly GCA_023566125.1. NCBI lineage: Eukaryota > Metazoa > Chordata > Actinopteri > Perciformes > Percidae > Zingel > Zingel zingel. Next base: position 28,346,235 of record CM042323.1, on the reverse strand, counting down.
ATAATAACAATATTGATAATAATGATACATTCTGTCAAAAGATAATATTTTATTTGTCATGTTAATTTCTTATTATGCAGAGAAAGTATATTTAGGACATGTTTTTGATATCAATATTGTATAATACTCAACTAACCAAATGCATACAGAAAAAAATGTAATAATTTTAGCTCAATAGATTTCTTCTCTCAAAAGGACACAAAGCACCACTTCAGCAACAGGACACGATTATGTGATTATGTATTCTTGGGGGGGAAAAAGAACATGTTTACACTAATCCATCCTGACTGCAGATATTTGTGCTGCTGTTTCCCTCAGTTCTTCTTTCATTTAAAGTTTTTCTGTGCCTCGTCCTGTTCTGAATTTATTCCTCCAGTTATTTATTTATTCATATCCTCAATTTTTTCTGCATTTATAGGTCTGGAATTTGTATGAGACACGTTATTTGCATTAGTGGCTGTGCAGAATAAAAATGTAACTCCATTGTCTGGAAGGTCTGGTTCACCCTTGTTTGTTCCCTGCCCTTTATTGCTTTTGCTCCCTATTTGACATTATTTGGCCAACTTGTTTGTTGTCATACCCAGTTTGTTCCCTCTGTGTTGTCTGCTTTTGTATTTGTCTTAATGTTTACAGAGCAAAGATGTATTTGTTCTCTCTTGTTTGCTGTTTAGTGAGGAGGCTTTTCTTCTGCTGCTCATTTTATATGGAGCTCCATTGAGAGGCTCATATGAAGTCATAGCTCTTCTACTGAAGGTGGACACAATAACAGCAAAACATGTGCAGTATAATGTAATTCAATACAATAGTTAGTCATTAAATACTACCTTTGATAAGCTTACACATTTCAGATTTACTTGAATCGTGTTTATTCATCTTTTTTAGATTTATGGTAGTAGATGTTTAATTGCAGTATAATGCAGGGTGTATCGGTTATATCAAAATACTGTGGGGAAAAATAAACATAAAATGTTCTCAAAGCCAAAGGTGAAATGTTCATATAAAACCAAAAAAAATCACATTGATCGAAAACAGAGAAAAGCAGAAAATCCTCACAATAAACTGAAAAAAAAAATGTGGTATGTTTGGCATTTTCGCTCGATAAATGACAGTTTGACAGGACCGTGTATGTATGTCAATTTGAAATGTGACTATGCAATACTGTAAATACATTTTACTATTTTAATATTTATTCTCTTTACTTATATTTATTTTTTGTTTATCTGTCTTCTACTTTTCCTCCTATCCCTTGCTGCTGCAATAGTGTGAATTTCCCCATTGTGGGATTAAAATAAAAGATTTTGAATCTTGAATATATATCTCAGTACATATGCACAGTCCACAAATACATGATTATGTCTCCACCAGGAATATTCTCCCCACAATGTTATAAATCCAGTTTTCAAATTCCACAATGATTCCCATTTTAGTTGTTTATACTGTCCCAGCCCCCTGTGGAGCCACAAAGGTTAAGAACATACTAAGCAAAATCTTGGTGTGCAAGCAATAAAACCAGACAGGGCTTGTCCTACTCTGAACCAACAAAGAGGTCATATTTATATAAAAACCTCCTTGTGGAGTGGGGCGGGGCGTCACATTAACACAGAAATGCCAGGCCTCTCTGGTAATAAGAGAAAGCTCTGAGGTAGCAATGACCAGTCTGACATCCACCATACGCTCCCAACCTTTGACTTTATGCAATCTTTTCATGTCCAAGCAAACATTATCTGGGTCATGGAAATACAAATGTCAAGTATATCCACATGAGAATAGTTGTGATTTAAACCCTGGGGACAAACGGGGCCCTTTGTTTCTTTTTCTGATCCCTCATTCCCTCTTTTTCTCATCCCTCCCCCTTTCTCGTGACTTCTTCTCCCTCTCCTTCCCTCTTTCTTTTTCTATCTCTCTCCCCACCCCGTCTCTGCACTGTGGCACACAGAACCTGTCCAGTAGTTTGTAGAGAGCACTGTGGTAACATTGTTTGGCAGTTGCTGAGGACAATGGCCGCCGGGTGTTTTGTGATGTAATGATCCCTGCCATCGCCTCTCACCCCCCTCCGGTCAGTTTAGGGGGAGTATGGGATGGAAGGTAACGGGCCAAGTACAAACACGCATAAGGAAGAGAAGTGCAGGGAAACAGCATCCAAACAGAGCCAAGCTTGGGACTGGATAATTGCCGGCTCAGATATAGTGGAAGAAAATTAGTCAGTCAAGTGAAGGATACAGACTCTCCCTTTCCTCAACATATACTGCTGAGGTGCACTTGGACGAAGCACCCAGCCTCCAGATCTCTGGTGAAGCTGCTCAGTAGTGAGCTGCAGAAAACGGTGGCTGCTCTGCGAAGCACTCATGTGTGAATGCGTTTAACCAGAAGAGAGAATTAGATGACAGCACCATTTCAGCATTGCTTTTGTCTTAAATGTTGTTCTATAACTTCTTAAATCTATTTGTGTTATGGTATATGTGTTTGTCAACTTGGGCTTCGGTACATTTGTTTTTTTACTTTTTTTTTTAATTTATTGATACTCAAAATAATCAGCAGTCATTAGTTTCAGCTCTACATTCTTCTATACATAGTTAAATGGGAGAGATACATGGCCTCATTGATGTGTGAGCAGAAAAGAACTTGATGTCAGGCAATTGCCAAGAGGGTATTAGACAGTGGTTGCTCGGCTTTTATTCTTTTTCCAGTTTTCACACGTCTGTACAATGCTCTCAATTCTTTCCTGCAGATGTCATTGTTTCGTTGAAGCAGTGGTAAACAACCCCATTTTGATGGCAAAAGCGTTACGCAAACATACCATGGCATGAATGGGAACAGCAGTAAACAAGTCTGAAAGAAGACCACTGAGGTTAGAGGGGGACAATTGACCTCAAGTTCAGCAATAAACAAACAAACGCAGTGTGAAAACAATCAAATTATCTGTTGCTGGGTTGTTCGTGGTCTAGGATTCCGCTATGTCTCAGTGACTTCCAGTTGCCTAGTAGCCTATAGCTATTGATTCAAGTTGTGTTTGGCTCTATTGTGTCTGTAATCCAGCATGTCTGCTATTCTGCTCATCTGCTCAAGATATTACAGATAGGTAGTGAAGGTGGAAGTGTGTTTAGGATTCGGACTGGCTCTTCTCAGCACAGCCAGAGGTTCATTTGAAATGCCAAGACAAGGAAAGCTTTTGAAAATGCACAACTGGAATTGAAAAGCCATGAAATCAAATTGTTTATTTGATTTTTAATCATTCATATCTTATCATAATATCTATTCAACTAACGGCTGACTTTAATGATACACAAACAACTAATCCATAATAGATGGAAAAAGGAACAGAGCGTTTCCAGCTCTGCAACATGAAAATATTGTCAGTCAGGGTTCCATGTTAAGATATGAGATAAAAAGAAGACTGTAGGTTTAAAGTCAGCAAACACTAGTAGTGACTAGAAAAGTATGGGATCCATATCTGTGGGGCAGTAAGATCAAATCGGTTGTTCTTTAGTAGTCACATTTTGGAATTAGTTAACCACCCACCCAGAAAAAAAATCAAGAAAATACGACACAGTAACTACAATATTCAAAACCATTGAAAAGAATAGTAACAAAAAATAGACAATAAACCAAATAAAATAAATGACAACACCATAAGCCCACCATACACGTCTCTCCCCAGCAGAAAGCTACCTGGACCTTATCACCGTCGCTGCATTTTAAAGCCACGAGTTCCATATAAATATTATATGGAACTTCAAAAGTGACACACAGTTGACAGAATAGGAATCCACAATAGACCAAGATTTGGTTTAGACTAGAATGGATCTTCCAAAAAAAAAGAAATAAACTTCAAGCTACAAAGTACAAAGTACAAAGTAATCATCCAGTAACATGAGAACAATGCTTTGTGAATTGAGCCAACATTGCAGTTTTCTCTGGAGGACACAACAGACCTACATATTCCAATCAAAACACAACTAAAAGGAGGGAAATTGTCATTAATTAAAATGTACATGAGAAGTTGTTGTTGAAAATACACCACAGACATCTCTTCCATCTGGTAATTACTCTATGAGTGTTTTTAAGTGAGTGGCTTGGCAATATGTTTATTTCAAATACATTCAGCTGATGAGCATGACTTCAATGATGAGGTTTAGATTTGTTTTTGTTAAAGCCCGATTTGATACATTTCTTCAAATATTTTCACTTTTATTTTTTTAATTTATATATATATATATATATATATATATATATATATATATATATATATATATATACAGTGAGGAAAATAAGTATTTGAACACCCTGCTATTTTGCAGGTTCTCCCACTTGGAAATCATGGAGGGGTCTGAAATTGTCATCGTAGGTGCATGTCCACTGTGAGAGACATAATCTAAAAACAAAAATCCAGAAATCACAATGTATGATTTTTTAACTATTTATTTGTATGATACAGCTGCAAATAAGTATTTGAACACCTGAGAAAATCAATGTTAATATTTGGTACAGTAGCCTTTGTTTGCAATTACAGAGGTCAAACGTTTCCTGTAGTTTTTCACCAGGTTTGCACACACTGCAGGAGGGAGTTTGGCCCACTCCTCCACACAGATCTTCTCTAGATCAGTCAGGTTTCTGGGCTGTCGCTGAGAAACACGGAGTTTGAGCTCCCTCCAAAGATTCTCTATTGGGTTTAGGTCTGGAGACTGGCTAGGCCACGCCAGAACCTTGATATGCTTCTTACAGAGCCACTCCTTGGTTATCCTGGCTGTGTGCTTCGGGTCATTGTCATGCTGGAAGACCCAGCCTCGACCCATCTTCAATGCTCTAACTGAGGGAAGGAGGTTGTTCCCCAAAATCTCGCAATACATGGCCCCGGTCATCCTCTCCTTAATACAGTGCAGTCGCCCTGTCCCATGTGCAGAAAAACACCCCCAAAGCATGATGCTACCACCCCCATGCTTCACAGTAGGGATGGTGTTCTTGGGATGGTACTCATCATTCTTCTTCCTCCAAACACGGTTAGTGGAATTATGACCAAAAAGTTCTATTTTGGTCTCATCTGACCACATGACTTTCTCCCATGACTCCTCTGGATCATCCAAATGGTCTTTGGCAAACTTAAGACGGGCCTTGACATGTGCTGGTTTAAGCAGGGGAACCTTCCGTGCCATGCATGATTTCAAACCATGACGTCTTAGTGTATTACCAACAGTAACCTTGGAAACGGTGGTCCCAGCTCTTTTCAGGTCATTGACCAGCTCCTCCCGTGTAGTCTTGGGCTGATTTCTCACCTTTCTTAGGATCATTGAGACCCCACGAGGTGAGATCTTGCATGGAGCCCCAGTCCGAGGGAGATTGACAGTCATGTTTAGCTTCTTCCATTTTCTAATGATTGCTCCAACAGTGGACCTTTTTTCACCAAGCTGCTTGGCAATTTCCCCGTAGCCCTTTCCAGCCTTGTGGAGGTGTACAATTTTGTCTCTAGTGTCTTTGGACAGCTCTTTGGTCTTGGCCATGTTAGTAGTTGGATTCTTACTGATTGTATGGGGTGGACATGTGTCTTTATGCAGCTAACGACCTCAAGCAAGTGCATCTAATTTAGGATAATAAATGGAGTGGTGGTGGACATTTTAAAGGCAGACTAACAGGTCTTTGAGGGTCAGAATTCTAGCTGATAGACAGGTGTTCAAATACTTATTTGCAGCTGTATCATACAAATAAATAGTTAAAAAATCATACATTGTGATTTCTGGATTTTTTTTTTTTTTAGATTATGTCTCTCACAGTGGACATGCACCTACGATGACAATTTCAGACCCCTCCATGATTTCCAAGTGGGAGAACTTGCAAAATAGCAGGGTGTTCAAATACTTATTTTCCTCACTGTATATATATATATTTTTTTTTTTTTTTTTTTGGGGGGGGGGGATTTTTAGGTCTTTCTTTGATAGGACAGCTTAAACATGAAATGGGGAGAGAGAGGGGGAAATGACATGCAGCAAAGGGCCATAGGTTGGAGTTGAACCCTGGCCCGCTGCGTCGAGGACTGAACTTCTGTATATGGGCGCGCGCTCTACCAGGTGTGCTACACAGGCACCCCCTTTTTTTCTTTTTTTGCAAAACAAAAAAAATGATTATAAAGCAAAAGAGTTACCCCTTTTTGTTTTGTTACTGTTTGAAAAAAATTGACTGTCAGAAAAAAATATGGAAATGTTCTACATTACATAAACATCATCTTGACTTTGGATTTGTGATACAAATATTTTATATTATCTAATCTGGACAACTATTATCATTTTCATCTTCGTGCTCACAAAGCAGACTTTTAAAAATCCTAATCCATCATAGTCAGCATGTTGCTGAGTCAAAGCTCCCAGTATAGCTTTTCTTTGTCTCTGTTACTTTCTAATGTCATATCTCAGGAAGATGTCATTTCAAACAATCAAAATCACTTAAATCAGTATGAAATTCAAATCTTAGTAAAATTGCTACAATTATAGATTTTAGGGGCGTGAGGAGACACTCGGCTCACGAGACGAGACGATACACGAGACTGGGTTCACTAGAACGAGACGAGATTTTAACACAATTTTAAAGAAAAATGTTTTCAACTGAAAGTCACAAAATGAAAATTTGAGCAATGTGAAACTCAAATGACTTCTCTCCTGTATAACTAACCTCTTCAGACCTACTAAGAACTACAAAATGCTGCGCCGGCCACATTTTTACCTGTACCTGAAATTTAGTGCCTTTTTCTGGTACTTTTCCTCTGTCCTAACAAAAAATATATTTCAGTTGTAAATATAATTCCAAACCTATTTATCCTATTTACTTAGAGCATTTTGTTATTTATTTAAAACATTTTACACACCACACAAAATAAAACACCTCCCTCTCCCCCAAGGGCGGACTGGCCATCTGGCATACCGGGCACTTTCCCGGTGGGCTGACGTGCTTTTTGGGCCGATCACAGACACTTTTTTTCTTTTTTCTTTTTACTACTTTTTTTTTGTCCGGCCCATGAACCAGCCCATAAAAGTGGTAGGCTTAGATCGGCGGCCCGTTGTTTTTTCTGTTGGTACTGGGCTGACCCAAAACACTTAAAATATCACATAGGCTAGGTTCTGTCCCTACACAAACACCCACTTTCACAATGAAATGGAATAGTCCGTAACGGTGCGCGAAAGATAAACACACAGTGACAGGAGAGAACTGCATGCAGTTTCAGTGTGCATCTGCCAGGCTAGAATAGTGATAGAGATCATGGAGAAGAAACGCAAAGGAGGTGCAGAGAAGATGCGTGAGAAAAAGAAACAGGCCTTCAGGCAGACGCTGCCAAATGTGTCAAATTGACAGACATGTTTTCGGCAGTAGCAGGACCTTCATCAGCTTCCGTTGCTGATGATAGTGGTGGTGTCGGTGTCGGCGACAGTGCACAGTGAGGAGGAGACTCAGGAAGAGAGGGACAGAGATGAGGGGGTGAGGGTAAACCTGCGGTAAGCAGAACTCCCCTTAAAACACTTTGTCCCTTGATAAAACTGAGCCAAAAACAAGTGGTGGACAAACTGTTGATGATAATACTACAACAATAGAAGAAGTAGGCATGCTACTGTATGATTGCATTAGTTTGGCTAAGTGTGAGTGTATCTGTGTCTTGACTGATGATGTTCTCACCAATTTATTATTATTAGGCTATATTAGCCTACCTTTCATTCAACAAAGTAGCCTACATCTTAATAATAAGCAAAACACCACTTTAAGGTTCATCAAACCTTAAGCTTGTGCTTGTGCATTTGTGTCCTTAAAGTAGCCTAGATAAACATTGCACATCATGCGAACTTTCTTAACGAGAATTGTAGCTTTTCTATCTGCATTGGCAGACAAAAACTCATGATAGACCTCTTCAAATTAAAGCACAGGGCCTCTTCATTTGTGAAATTATATATATATATATATATATATATATATATATATATATATATATATATATATATATATATATAGCTTGTTTTATGATTCATGAGGAGTATACAGTTTTATTGTAATAAATGGCACTTTTAAAAAAATATTTAATGTGTCAACTCACTGATTCTTGCTTACGCATTACATGGCATTCACAGTTTTTATGGAGTAGGAGTTGGTATACATATTTAGGGGAGCGCAAGGACAGGTGGTATTTGTGATCTTATGTTGTTGGCCGGTCTGGGCCAAAATGCCAGGGCCAATTTTTGGTCCCAGTCTGTCCCTGCTCTCCCCTCCCAAACCTGTCCCTACAACCTTTTAAATCAAATAAGTATTAATTTCTTACACTGACTGCACTGTAACTTGTATTCTTGTATTTTCTATTTTAGCCTGTTTTATCGTCTATTATCGCTTTTTAACTGTTCTTTAATGTTTTATGTAAAGCTCTTTGATTGCTTTGTTGCTTAAATGTGCTATAGAAATAAAGTTGCCTTGCCTTGGCCTAGAACCACAGCCTGTCAGTCTGTGACCAGGGCATAGTGAACACTGTTGTGCCTTTCTGTCTCGGAAGTGTAAAGTTAACTGCGCCACAATCTCGCCATTATATTATATTGCAGCAAATGCTGTCTGCGTGAAGTTTTGAAAACTGTAACCACACTTGCGACTGCTTTACTGGCATTGACGTGACTTAAAGGCTCCGTCTAAACCGCACCTCTGTGTGTGTGTGTGTCAGAGTTAAGCCCCGCTCACTGTGAAACATGCAGTGAGGAATGACAGGCTCGCACTTACGTGCTCTCAGGTACCGAAATTGAATGACGTAATTCTGCACTTGTGTTATGATATCGCAATACACTTTTCAACTCGGCGAGAAATATTGTCACGTTTTAATATCGCGAGATCTCATAGGACGAGATCTTGTCACACGTCTAATAGATGGTAAGTCTTTGGACTTTCACACAAATGCACTGTAGCTAATTTAAGGATAAAAGCATTCCACTATGAACAAACCTGAATAGGCTCATAATGACAACAAGCTCAGGAAGTCCTTCTTGTGACCAGATATGAAGTATAGCTGGTAATAACATCGTTTTTTTTATCTGATTTCACTTGCAATTAAGCAGATAATCTAGATGGACTTTTTTTAAAAACCTTTAAACCTGTCCGAGCCTGATTTTCAATTGTGCCAGTGGACACTGTTGTAAAGCTGCATATTGTTTGTAGATTCTGATGAATACATATTAGAAATAATAATTTTAAAAAGAGAATTTTCTTTTAGTTATGGATATTTATTTTTTCCTTGTGTAGTCTGTTTCCTCCATATTGTAATACATCAATAGGATAAGAAATACAAAAATAATCATATTGCATTATTGAGTTGGAGTTAGTTAGATTGTCTCTTAGATAAGAGTTGGTACTGGATCCCAATCTAAATACATTTCTGAGGTAAACTTTCTGATTTCCAAACACATCTCTCTATTGTCACCTAGACAGAATCATTCAGTGTTACAGTAATGTGCATACACTTTTTTTGTTCAGTCAGTCACTCACCAAAGAGCCTGATCTATGCCAACTCTGAGAGCTTTTCAAGTTACTTTAGATGGACTCGTAAAGTCTGAGGTGAGGCGAGCCAAGCTCCAGTAGAGCAACAGAAGACAACTGCATGTACTGAGCAGCTCCCAGATATCTGCACTAATAAAAGTTAAAGCTGAATACAACTTTTCAAAATCTAATTCAGCTTCAAATATTTAAATGTATTTGGAATAAACCTGGTTTGTTAGATACATATATAGTATGTGTCACCACTTTGAATATCAAACCTTGGAGGAATTATTTTGAATTGAAAAGTGTTAGGTTGTGGATATTAGGGTCAGAACACAGTGGAGTGCTTTGCCTTTAAGCCCCAGCATCTGCAAATCAGCTCAAATGACTGTGCTCAGGTTACACAACCATTCATTGCAATGTTGAATCTGAAACCATTTGTGTGTTTTCCCATGAAGAATGCCATCACAATGAATTCTGATTGAAAGAAACGTGCTTCCAGCAACAAAAGCATGTCTGTGCACTTGTATCTTGCTTAAGTAGAATGGCCCAAACATTCCCCTCTACACTGAAAAAGGATTTGATCACTGCTGCCAAGCACAGTCAACACGTGAGGTGGAAATGCTTTGCAAGGAGTGGGAGAGATCTGTGTGCAAGCTGAGTCTGCCTGTGATGTGTTTATCAGGCCTATGCAAATAGAGGCATTGCCACATTCCAGAAAGTAGTGAAATATATTGAGGCAGTGTTATGATGCAATCTAAGAATCCTGAACAAAAATGCTTTGTTTCATTGACTTAATGACATACTGTCAACACTGTGCAAAGGTTTTCTTTTTAAATCTTACTCATGAATTTGGTCATTAAATTACGTTTCCTTACTGAGCATCATTCAAAGCCAAATATACCGTGCAGTTTTAATCAGTTGGCTCTATGATGTTGTCTTCTTTATCAACTGGATGTCTTAAGTAATATATAATATTGTAAGTATCATTGGCATTCTAGTGATAATGATTTGGAAGGCTTGTGAATATATTAAATACGTGGAAATAATAATGGGCTTTATATTAAATGAGTCAGAGTAAAACGTACTACACGTTTAGGTCAACTAGTTTATTGAGACTTTACTCTTCCTCTCCTGCTGCCTTAAGACTAAGGAGTTGAATAGCACCTTTCTGAAAAAGGGTCATATTTATTTTGGTGAATTTAAATAATTAAATGAGGTAAAAAAGAATGAAAATTTAACTACGGCTTTACACCTTAGCTGTGGCTTTTCACACAACTCCCAGAATCATCTTAGCATAGGAGAACTATTCTGTACATCGTCTTGACAAAAGCACTTTGGCATTTACACCCATTTTTTTGTTTTTTCATCTTTGTTCTTTTCTTCCTTCAACTGTCTGTTCCACTGTCAGGGACCCTTAGATGGGCTGAGTCATACACCAGACTGAGCTCACCTTCACAGGAACCATCTTTATGTTTCATGTTTGCATGACTTCCCCCCCAGGAAGCATGTTATAGACAGTAGAGTTGAGGAGAAAGACATCCAATCACTATCACACACTTGGCATACACATTCATGGAAATCCACTACTTGCTGAGATAAATAGCTTGCTGTTCCATGGTGAAAACCAGCAATCACTAAAGGCCACTTTTAAATAGTTTAATGCAAATGTCGGATGTAGAATACTAAAGCTGTAATTGGGGCCCAGTCATTTTTTGTATATATGCAGTGCACTGTAATACAAACAGAAAATTCAATTGATTTTTGAATTTGAATATTGAATCTAGTTGAGATTTTTATTAAACGAAATATGTTAAATCAATGTTTTTTTCAGGTTATTTTCTAAATTGATTTCTATATTTTCTGTATGGATTCCTGCTGTTTGACATGAGCAGTGGCCAAGAATCTTACCTTCACAGCAGGAAATGACTAGAATACAAGCACATTTATTATATCATTATTTGGTATAAATAAATCGTTCTGAATACTGTTTACTGACATTCTACACATTGTCTCTATGTAATTCCTTTGACATTTCAAAATTGTTGCCTTTTAGTGTTATTTGGAGCTGCCAATCTGAGAGTCTTAGCACAACTTGAAACTACTGAAGCTACAACTGTTACTACTAGGGGTGTGACGAGACACCCAGTTCATGAGATGAGACACAAGAATAGGTTCACAAGATCGAGACCAGATTTTAATAGCCTGGCTCCGCCCTCCTACGTACTTACGCTCAATTTTCATTTCCCTTCAGTACTACGTCTGGGTTTGCGGTATATTCTTGGGTTTTCTCCAGCCACAATTTTGGCAGTCCAATCAGCGAACAGAGGGAGTGGCTGAGAACGATGGCGTTGAGGCCGTGTGCTAGAGTTGTAGTTCTGTAATGGCGGCGGAGAAAGATGCGAGCGAAGTTCACAATACAATCTATGCTGAGTTTTGTTGGTGGCCATGATGTTGTGGCCCTCCTCCCCAGGGTTCGGGAAAAGTTTGATTTTCCAACTCGCTCCGTTAGTGGTGAAGGAGTGGCTAAGGTGAACGCTAGCGATGATAAGCCGATAGTTGTTGTTGTCTCCCCTCTTGTTAGCCTGGTCCTACCAGACATTACGTAGGAGGGCGGAACCAGGCTACCAGAATGGCTCTGGGCAGATCCAATAGTTTTAAACTTCAACAGAGTACCCTCCTTCATTGAAGTTAACACTTGTCAATGGGGAGTGGCCAGACTGTCTGTACAAATGAAATGTACGAGAGTCTGGTGGGACCAGGCTAAGATTTTAACACTATTTTTTTTTTTAAACTTCAATGAAAAATGAAGACTGGAAAAATAGTCCTTTATTCAATTGAAAGTCACAAAATGAAAAATGAGCACTGAAAGGTTTTGCCACTAACCCAAATGACTGGCTTCTCTCCTGCATAACTACCAGTTACACTGTTACTTATTCCATATGTATGGTGGAGAGATAGGAGTCTCTTCACTCAGAGAACCAAGGTTACAACGTAACCAAGCGTTTTCTGGCAGTAGTTGAGAGTTGTTTCGTACTTGAATTTGTCATTGTACAGTAGACCGAGAGAAATAAAGCTTATTTTATCGTTTCACAGTGATTAAGTTCTAAAGCACAAATAAATTACCATCAAACACTCAACAGATAATTTTTGTGAAGACAGATGTGCTCTTTTCTCCTCCTTTGCATTTTATTCATTGCATCACTAAACAAGGAAGTAGGCTACTCTAGTATCGATTTATGACCATTTTTGGACAAAGGGAGAACATTTCTCTATGTTTAATATCATTAAAAGTAAAGTTATGTTTTGCTGTCCGCTTCCCGACTCATTTTAAAAAGGACAGAGAAAGAGAGTGGTCTCCGCTAGACAGTGCCGCGTTGAACTGCATGCTGCAGTCGCGTGTGTGTCTCGGCCAAGAGTGTATCGGTACTTTCTAACATTGTAATGCTAGGTTTTACAGGGAGCTTTTTTCTTCCGCTATTGCTCTGCAAAAGTAAACTCGGAGTCAGCTTTGGAGAACGGGCGGGGGAACTTTGATGCTAATTTCGAAGTTAAAGTACGACTCATTCCTCATGCTGGATGCTGTTCTGCACTTGTGTACTGATATCGTGAGACACTTTTTACCTCGACGAAAAAACTCACGTTTAAAGACACGTTTAATCTCGCGGGACGAGATCTCGTCACACCTCTAGTTACTACTGAAAGACTCTTTCTATTTATTTTTTTATTTTCTCCACCTTAGACATCTACCATAAAACATAAGGACTGGATAGACCAATGGGGTCGCTGTCATGAGGGATGTGACTGTTAGACATGAAATATGCACTCTGTCATATGAAGTCTCTTAGGGAAATTGATGATACCAACCTATGCACCAACCTACCTAACTAAGCTATCTAGCTGCCTTTGTATTTAATCTATCTATTTATTGTATATAGCTATTATATGAAGTTATTGTATATCATTGCGGCCTATCAGTGAAATATCTACTTACGTCATGTTTTCTTCTTCCTCTTCTACAGTATCTCCTTATCGCTCTCTCTCTCTCTCTCTCTCTGCGCCTTTTAGTCTTTATCTTTCACATGCACACATGTGAATGCAATATCAAATGTGCAGTGTTATCATATGAGTCAGAGCCCCTTCCAGCATCTGGGGCAGCATATACGCCAGCTGTACATAGACAGATTTAATTTGTTGCTTTCTGGAGATTAATGACAACCAGTGCAGTTAACCAGATCTAATAGTCATTTAAAACAAAGGGCTTTAACTATGCTGAACCCACACTCCATCAACTTTAAGCCAAGAGTCAGCTGGCTTGAAGTGTTTGAAACTGTACAGTGTTAAGGGTGTGGCTTTAAGCATTGAGGCATAGTGAGCTTTCGAGCCACATCAAGTGTGTTAATGTACTGCTATCTGCCCACCACATGAATTGAGCATTGTGCTGCTGTAATGGAAAATTGTGCTACTCAGTGCCTTTCTGCAATTTTGGTGCTTTACATTTTCAAACTGGAATCAAAAGTTCAAAATGAGTCTGTCGAGTCTTCTAAAACCCACTGTCTCGTTGTTAAACGTACGCCAGGTATATATGGCATGTAATATAATGTTTTAGTTCAGGTTGTATGATTCATAAAACTAATTTATAACTCATTAGACAAAGCAATGGGCAGTATTTGAAAAGTATCTTCATAACCATCTTTGTGACTTAGTTGTATACTATTAGTATAAAGGTTTTTGGATGCTCAGGGATCAATTAGCTAAGTAAAGCTGCCACAATGTGTTGGCATTGTTATTTAGGGATTATCTTTATTTTTGGTACACTCTAATATGTTGCTTATAGCATGCTTCATCAACTGAATCAATACGACAAGCCCCATGGGTGACTATTAAGCCTTTTCTTGACATGGTTGTACAGCAGTAACAAGTGTTCACCTACAGTACCACTATCAAATTGCAATGTTCATTTGACAGAAAAGGCTAATGATGATAAATGACTGTTTGTCTCGCCAGTATTTAGGATGATTAGGGATTACAGATTTTATATCCTCTGATACATTATCAAAATTAGACTCATCACAGGAGTCATGAAGCTGTAGTTTAAAAAAAAAAAAAAAAGCTTGCCCAGGGGTTTTAATTCTGGGGCCTTGTGTGGGGCAGTGAGGTCGTATGCTGCTCGCCTGCTGTGCTTTCTTAATTACCCTTATTGAATTCATTATTTATTTGCTCTGTTGAACCTGCTTAACCTTGCTGCCCTTCAGCAAAAAAATATTTAGAAGGCAATAGGGATTTAGCAGAGACCTCTACCTGTTGGAGGACGTCCAAGTTCACCTCACTTCTTTGAAAAGTCATCAAGTGGAATTAATCAAATTTCAAAATATGAACTAGATTATATATATACATGATTTAAATGCTTAACATTTCACAGAGGTCACTCAATAGACAGATTAATAGTTAACAGATTGGCTGAAGGTGATATTTAAAAAATGAATAGCCAATGTATTTCCAATTGATTTTACTAATTTGATTTCATTCTTTCTATATACTGATATGAAAAATACAAAATCAGTGTTCCCTGACAGTCATGTCATCATGTCTCCATTGAGGTGCTGCCTTGACATTTATGTCGTGCAGTGTGCTGGAACATGTCAAAACAACTCATCACACAATTCATACATGGAAGACAAGCTACATGGTTTTGGCAAAATCCCATTAAAATCTGATGGATGAAAAACTCTCCAATGGAGTCTTCCAGTGGCATTGAAATACATTATCTAGTCATTAGTTCAAGGTCCCTAAGAACTGGTTTCAATAAACAGTACATCATTTTGAGTCATATGAAGGTTAACTTCACTTGTATTAATATGATTTATTTATATTAAGATGATCCCACTTTGCTTTGAGGTTAAAACATGCTTCTGTACAAAGGCTGCCAGAGGCTTTATATTCCTTCTGAAACATGAGTATAACTTAAAGAGAAGTGAAATAAAATGTGATCAATACATTTCCAAAGAATACATATAAATTAACTTGTGTACAGTCTGGGGGATGCTTTGTTAATATTTACTATTATCATATAGTAAAGTATTTGCAAAATTAACAAAACATCTATCTCACAAAAGATTTCAAACATTGATTCTGTAAGTTCTATATTCAGCTTTGGCTGGGCAATTTAATAGCTGTATTCTGTTATTTTGTGTTCTCTGTGGTAATTACATAAGTGCTATTTGTACATAGGTTATTTGTATAAAGTTACACTTCTATTTGCTAGTTTTGGCACAGCTTGTTGCCAGTTTGCATAATTGTACCTCTGATCCTAGTTTCTACTAGGGATGTAATGGTATGAAAATTTAACCTCATGGTTATAGTGACCAAAACTATCACGGTTTTCGGTTTTATCACGGTATTTTTAAAAGTGTGTTCAATATGTTCAGAAAGCACTGATAGGCCTACACAAGCTGAAATAGTTTCAAAAAGTATAACCATGTTTATTATATTACAAAAATATAGGCAATAGGCTTGTAAAAACTATTGAAAACTGGCTACTGAAACACTGGCGTCTGGTAAGAACCACAGATGTCTGACTTTGAGATCCAGGAAGATTTATTTACAACTCCAAGATGAAGTTAACTATGAAGTTGTATTTGACATTACATGTGTAGTTGGATGTGGTTCTGAAATATAAGCAAATAATAATGCACATTAATAAGCATCTGACTTACTATGAACATTATTTACCAAAATGAATGTTATAGCCACCAGCATATAACAAGAAACAATACTAAGAATTACATTAATTTCTCTGTAATCATTAACATAAATGTAATATATTGCTCAGTAACACAAACTGAGAATAAGCCACATCTATTACAGCACACATATTCATAACGGAGCAAACAGTGTAATGCACCTTTAATAGCTAAGTACGTGGCTCCACAGCGCTAGTGTGTTTACTGGTGATGGCATGTTGCTAGCAGATTGCCCTAACACAACCTGAATATCAACACGTGGCTGCACAAGTAATATTAAACAATCTGCACATCCATCAGCTATGCAATAAGAAACACAGCAACAGCAATATTATCAAGGCAATAATATATCTCTCTCTCCAAATAAATGTCATGCCATAACACTGGCAAAACTTAATCCACATCGTAGCAGAACACTTATTGAAATATGAGAGTAGCTTTAACGTTTACACAGATAACGAGGCAGTAAAAACCATGACAGTTTAGCAAGCTACAGAATAGTTTTGACGTACGTTATGGGCTTCAACAAGTCCAAAAACAGGAAAGGAATGATAAAGAAAAATGTTTACAGCTGCTGCATTCTGTCCCCTTCTCCTATCTGAGCGTGAGTGATTGGCAGGAGATCAAAGCGATGACTCTCGTCACTGATTTGTCAATCATCTCAGGAGAGAGAGCAAGTGTTACTATCGTTACTATGGCCTTTTTTACAAGGCTGACAAATGTCTGAGCGCTGTCAACTCCTCTTTCCACTATGATTCAACTTCAAGAAAGAAACACACGTTGGAGGCTACGCAGCGGCATCTTCAGGAGACTCGGATGAAGCTGGGAAGGATTAAACACAGGGTTTCCACACTGTGGTAATCCACTGTGATAATAATGATATTTTAAATGAAAACGGTAATTGTTATTGTCAACATTTTTACCGTGGTTTAGCCTTACACCAGTAATCGTTACATCCCTAGTTTCTACTTGTGTTGTTGGCTTCCATAAATACATTAAAAAAAAAATTATATCCTGCTGCTCTTGTCTCTCTGTGGCTGCATGTCTGTATGCACCCTAATGGCTGCCAAAATGTTGCTAGATTTGTTGTTAGGCTCTATTTTTAAATGGAGCCACTTAACAAAAAGTTTGTCAGCCAGTCAATTAAAGACATTGACTCTCATAAGCCACAGTCTGTAGAAAAGTGTGCACTCATGATTGAATTAAGATGTCCTTCATCAGTTTGGCAGTGGCTTAATATCAGAGACGTTCTTCCTCAATTATTTTAGATGGGAATTTTAGCTCTGATAACTCTACAGAACAGAAACAGAAACTAGGGATGGTAGAATGACATTGAGTTGCCAAAAAGTGGGGGGAAATGTGCAAGTGCTTTGAAATGAGTTATAAACCCTGAACATGGAACACCTATCAGCTCCACTCCATTGGGCAAATGTGTCTGTATACTCCAAGTCCTTGAAGGGCTGTGCTTTTGAGTTTGCCAGCAACACATCTCATGATCACATTTGCCTTCCGTTGCCATGGTATTGCAGGCAGAACTTGCTAGATAGTAATGATCATTTCTGCACACCTTTATAATTCAACTCACTCTTGGCCAAATGCACCGAGAAAGAGCGAGCGAAACGGCATGCATCAATTTGTGTGTCTGTCTGTATCAAGGATTTAACGAGGCATAGCACAGCAGTTTCATGATATTGCAAAAAAAAAACAATACAATTTGCTAGATTCCCATACCCAAAGGCCTGGCACGATTATGTATTAATGTCTTGGTCCTGCTTCTTCATATATGCTTCGTGAATGATTCATGAGTTAATTTATACAGTAAATAACAAAAGGTGAAGCAATCCGTCCATACATCAGGAGCTTTGCCAAATACTGCACAACCCCTGTTGCTAACCTTTGCATGGTATATTTACTCATAAAGGAGTCATGAAGCATTTGAACAGACCTTCATCAAACTTCAGATTCTGACGTTTCTTGAAAGTTGTCATCTAATTTGAGGCAACATTGCCTTTTTTCTGTGTACATCATACTTTTAAAGGCACATTTGTGAGAAGAAACAGCCCATGAAAACTACCCTTTATATTGTGTGGAAAGGACTTTGAAGGAGTTTCAATCTTCCACTCATTAATACTGACTGTGATTCTGTGGCAAATGAGTCGGGTATGCCATGAAAGGCAAGACAAATACAGTATATTCAGATCAAACTGAATTATGAACTAGCACTGGGAAATTGGGGTCAGTGAAAGAGCTCTTTGATTTTTCTTTTGATTTTCTTTTTTTTTTTTTTAGCAGCTGTGTGTCCATATAACTGAGGTCTGATTAAAAATCCCAGTAAAGCCAGTAAATCCAGGCTGTTGTGTAGATTAAAGGATTATGTATTATCATGTTTACTGTGTTGAAGTCAAAGAGAGAAAATGAGCAGGTGTATTTTTGTCTTTCAACCTTGTTTCCAATCCACACAGTACGCTAAAACAAATCTGCTAGACAGGTTTGCCATTTTCCTTGGAAATATTACTCATCTGGGATGTTCAATAATATACATGGCTCTGTCAATATTTTTTTTTATATTAATAATACAACAATGCAAGATGATGGAAAAGGGTCACTTAAAGATACCACTCCGCACCTACAAGTATTATATGAACAACCATGTAGGTCATTTTCTGTTGAAGCAGGTTTAACAGCATTACATTTGGATTATTCGTGCTTTGCCAGACCTTCCTCCACAGCGCTGCGGAGGAGGAAGTCCACACAACATTCTGGGATGGGATAAAATGTGCTCTGGTTCATTGGCATTTCTTTAAACCAATCACAATCGTCTTGGGTGGCGCTAAGCTCTGTACGAAGCAACGGCGCCTCTGTAAAATAGCCTCAGGAAGGAACTTGTTTTGGAGGAACATGTGTACGTTCAAAGGTTTTTTTAGTCGTGCAACAGAAAAAAAAGCTCTGAGGAGCAGTTAACCATAGTCCTTATAAATCAACTGGAGTTTAAAATGCCAACACAAAAAAGCCCTACTTAACAGATAACCTGCCTAAATGAGGGACATTTGGCGGTATTTCCGGCGGCACAGGACCAATCCCGGAAGTGGAACGTTGTGTGTATAGACTACATTTTAATTAATAACTGTTTAGACTATTCTCCAAGGGACTATGATTCTGTAGCTGATGATTTTCCACTTTGAGCATTTTAGATTTTAGCCTTTAATTTGAGATACTTCAACATATCACTTTTTTTTTTTTTTTATCAATTTGTATTAACCAGCGATTGGATAAAAAAAATTGCGATCCATTAAAATGTCTTTTTTTGTTTTTGTTAAATGCATGGACATATTTAAAAACATATCAGTTATTACACTAGCACCAGGTGGATAGTAGATATTTGCACTAATGTAGTATTACATGGTTTGCATTTGTTAAAAAGTAAAATAACTGTGTTTGTTTATTTTCCATTTCTAAAGTCACTCAGATAATTATGTGTCTGGGGAACTGTAATTGAGCAACAACTAGTTTGGAGTGTAATGTTTAAGGGAGGACAGTTCCAGCAAAGATATGTTTATTTTTTATTTTTCCTTCTAGCACTCTGTAAAAGGGACGTCATGTGGTTCCACGCAGGAGGTCTGGAACAATCAGGGCTTGTGACCTCACCTCAAATAAAAACAAGCAGTGAGCACATCCATAACAATTCTTGTGGCATCCTAGTGTGTGAAACAACAGCCAACCACTAGTCATCTGCTTGTTTTTTCAAATAATCAATAAATAGTGGATATAGACATAACTTTGGCACCCTGCATGCCCATTCTTCACAGTGAACCCCCCTTTAAAAAGGAGCAAGAAAAAAGAGGCCATAATGGTTTCCACTTCTACGTCCAATTAACTGGGAGGCATTGTGTCACTATTAATTTGTAATCATTATGTATATTCGCATGAGTAATAAGAGAAATACAACAGGTGAGGCACTCCCTCACTGTTGCAGATGATAAACTTGCAGCTAGACATCTCTGATTACAAACCATTAAATGGCAATGGAGGAAGTTCACAGTCAATTGCATCCATCATTACAAGAGAGCATAAATTCCTGCTACCGGCATGAGGGAACTAAAGATACCTTGGCTCCTACATCAAAATGATACAGTTCATACTGACTGTAGTCAGCATATATAAGCTGTACTCAATTAAATACAAACAAGCATTAGGTTTCAGTTAAACAACTAATTGATTTAAGATCTTAATCTGTTGATGCTGCCTGAACATTTTTTTACTGTTAGACTACTTAAGTATTATTGATGTGTGTTGTTTTGCAGTAGTGCAATTTAATAAGCAATATCATTTGAACTCAGGAGAAAGTCTCAAGACATAAATATGAGGTAAGTACTGTATGGGGAGATTACTGGGAGAAAAGTAGGTCTCTTTCTTCTTCTTTTGAAAATAATCAGGTTTTTAATCTTACACTGTAATGGAGAGATGATGACATACACTGGTCCATAATTGTTTTTACCAAAATACACAGCAGAGTAAACATTTTGATGCAATAAGGATACTCACCATGACAACATGTTATACTTAACTTCAAGAAACTGATGACTAAAACGTTGTCACCTTAATAAGATGGTTTTTTTATTTGTTTATTTACAAAAAAATGGTATGAAACCAAGTCAGACTAACGGTTATAAAAAATGATAAGTGGTTGGCTTTCTTGATTTAATGTAATTGGCAAGCAAAGAAAAACATTTTTCACACAAACCCCCCCACCTCTGGCTGAGACTTGGTTGCGCCCAACGTTCCATAGCACGGCCAGCACGGCGCTTCGTGAGTTTATTCAGTATGCAGAGAAGTAAAAGACCGGTCCACAGTCTGCGCTTCTTTTCCTAGAACTCGTATTTCTTTCAGAGGACTTAGTGCAATAAATCCATATTCTTAGATCTAATATTGATAGTCTTTTGTCCATATCTTATTCATTTTAGGTCCTTTTATTGTCATTAGCTGTGATGAGTTGCTTTTAGGGCCCGTGAAATAAAGTCAGAAAAATACATATTTGACCTACCCACAATGCTGCAATACATAGTATTGATTTTGGCTTTTTGAATTGATAGAAATTTTGAATTGAGACATTTGAATAAAGTGCTCACTGCTCATATGCCTACATGTATGTAGGTGGATAAGTTAGTAAATTACATTTGAGAAATCCCCTTGATTATGTTTGATATTTTTGCCAGGAGGACAGCACGGGTAAAGGGGGTGGTGGATGGGGGGTGGGGGGCCTTTGAGGTATAGTGCCCAGGGGCACCACGTTGTCTTAATACGGGCCTGACCATAAGCTACTTTTGTTTTGCAGCAGTCTCAAAGCTCTGAAGCCGTTTTCCCGCAAACATGCAGGACACAGTTGCCACCTTATGCTTTTCCGACCACTAAATGCATTACTTTGTTAATTCAGGTGAAAATGTTTAACATTTCGTGCCCAATTTCAACTGAATCGTGTCCAGATGTTAGAGCCCAGATGTACTGGCGTATGCTTTTGGAGCCAATGTCTCAAACCACATTCAAAGGCATTTACAAGCAACACTAGCTCTACCAAGATATGTGCTAATTTGTACGCGTTTTTGTTTACCTCACGCAATAGCTATTGTGACGGCAAAACCATGCAATGCTGCCAAAGTATCTGTGTGGTATCCCAGATACTATACCATCATCAAATATTTATTCAAATCTCTGCTGAGAAAAGCCAGCTGTTGTGCTGCCCTATTTAACTGCACTTCTGGTTGCTTTTGAATCCTTAAAGCAAGAACTTCTCTGCCCTAGGGGTCTTGGAAACTTCCACTGCTTGCTGGCATGAGAGATAATTGAATAACCTGTATGTGTCAAATATTTTTGATTAATCACACAGGGGCAGCAGATATGTATGGCTCGGTGCTTAGCAGAACCATCTTCTGATTGGAATGTCACAGGTTTGATCCAAAATATAGCCATCTCTTGTGAAATGCCCTTGACCGAAAGATTGAATCATGACCAGCACCAGGTGTGCTGCTTCTGAGAGCTCGTCTGGCAAAATGCATACATTTGTGTCTTGGAGGGAAGGAAGACATTTTAATTACCCTGTTTTGGTATTATGATTGAATTGTTCTGAAATGCCTCAGAAAAACAATCATAGCTTTTCTATTCATGAAGTGCTATACACGGCACCGTAGTAACAATGTATTCCTTTAGGAGGCATTGTATGAATATGCATTGGGCTTACGGTATTTTTGCTTTAAATGTAATGCATACATAGGTATGGATACTTACATAGACATATATGCCTGCAGCTGTGTTCATGTGAAACGTCAAAGCCATAGGTGAAATGATAAAAAAGATTATAAAAGGGGTGACTGGCGCAGCGATTGATTCAAGGGCATACACTTTTTTCAATGTATGACTAGTCAATGTGTTTCATTTAAAGCAGTATGTATGCATGTAACAGGAATCAATGGCATCTTTGTCAAACACCTCTCCTGGTTGACACAGTAATTAGACATTTAACAATGTTGTATTCCTGCTGATGTGTTCTGTGATTACTTTGTCTTTGAGCTCATATTTCTTTGGTAGTGAACGTAATATTGAGATTAATGTATGTATAGTTTGCCACAACATATACAGGTCTAACACATACAGTTGAAGCCCAGGAACCTATGAAGCATCTTGACAGTTTGGTTTCCTTATTAGAAATAGCTCTACTTGAAATCTGTGTCAGCATGATCTTAGAAAGGTGAAGTTACTGTCTCAAATCCTTTGACATTTAATGGGACTAAAAACCTACTGGTTGATTAGTGTTTTGATTAACATTCTGTCTTGAATTTGCTATTTAACTGAAACATAATATATGTGCAGGTATTTATAATATACTGTATGCAACATACGCTACTCTCCATCCTTCAACCCTTGCCTCGGATAAAAAAGAAAATCTTTTAGTTGAAAAAAGGAAGAAATTTCAGGAAGAGCAACATAAATAAATATACTGTACGTATAAATATCTTTCTACATGGACCATCCTCTCAAAGCGTGATGGGTTTCTCTAGGAAAAGCGAGGTTTACAGTACATCCTGGCTTTTGTCCCTTGATTTAAAAGATATGCCTTTGTCTCAGAATGATTGATTGCCAAAAAAAGACCAAACTCCTGTATTATTTTCAAGATGCATTAGTTTGTGACCTAAGCCCGTGGCTCTTGGTTGACATAATGAGAACACATTGTCAGCATTTATAGTATGTCCTCATCAGTGACAAATTAAGTGATATTTTCCCCATTAACATTGAGATGAACCTGATGGATTGATGAGTCGTCATGTACCCTGTGTAATGTGTCTGCCTCCAACCTGCCGTCTGCCAGGAAAATGAAATCAGAACTAAGGCATGTGACAATTTATTTTGTGAGGAGAAAAAAAAAGGAAAGAGGCTTTTATGAAAGAGTCCTTAAAGCTACATGTGACCAGTGAAAAGAAAGGGGCTAGATAGAAAGATACATACATTTCAATCATAAATGTGAAGGATGATTCATGTCTGGGGAAAAAGTGTTTTTTTTTCTTTTTTTTAATTTGCAGGATTTTATTCAACTGTTGAAAAAAATTGTCTAAGAATGTACACTTTATATCAGCATTGACACCAACACATTTTTTTCAAAGTGAGGAATCAATGAAAGGGGAATGGAGAGGCAATCTCTTCTCAGATACCCATGTCTCCCTTCATGTCTTTTTTCCCACATTGTCAGAGGCTACTGTAGCTGCGACCCCCTGGAGCTACAGCCAGAGGGTCAGATACAAGGAGCTGGGAAGGGGCCTGCTAATCTTAGCCACGCAGGCTCCGATTACTCAGGCAGAAACAGAGAGGGCCGTTTTCAAACCATTAAAGGCAAGACTGCATGACATAAAGGACATAATATGCCAGATTTTTTTATATTTATTTCATCGCAGTTTGTGAAGAACGTTTCACTTTCGTCTGTTTCTCTGACGTTACGATAACACAACATAAAAATGACACTGACAAATAACATAAAATATCACCATAAGGTAAAAAACAACACTTAATATAGGGACTTCCCAGTCCCTTGACCATGATCCATGATTGGCATAGCTAGCATTGCCAGACCTTGCAACGTTTATATTTCAAATATTTTACCCATTATTCTAGCTGGTGTATGAAAAAGAATCAGGATACAAATACGTATATTCATATTTATCCAGAATTCGTAGAAAGGAAACATAAAATAGAAAGGTTAACAACAAAAATTATAGACTAATATTCCTATTGCAGATCAGTTCATTTCACTGACCTGTAATTCATAATTTTTTTAGCTAAAAACCTTTTAGCCAGGTCTTGATGTGCCTCTTTGGGAGTTTTGTAGATGTGTTTTTCCCCCTACAGTATCACCAGTAGTCTGGATGGGTTTAGCAGGCCAAAGCGTATATTTGCATCCCAGAGTGCCTTTTTCAAATTTGAATATGCTGCGCCTTTCTGTTGTACCGCCGCTGGAAAATCCTGGAATATGTGGAAAGGTTTCCCGTTCCACTTCAGTCCCGTTTTGGACCTTGCTGCTCCAAAAATGCCTTGTCGATCACTCCACTTCATCATCACCCTAATAATGTATGGTCTCGGTGGCTCCGTTGGGCCCGGTCAGGGTCGCAGGGCTCTGTGCTGCCGCTCGACCTCTGACACCCGGTCCGATTCGTCCAAATCCAAAACGTAGCGGAGGATCTTTGGGCCTCATTCACCAATATCTTTCTAAGTTTTCTCTTAACTATGTTCTTAAGAAAGTTCCTAAAAAAAGTCTACGTCGGATTCATGACGTGTTCTTAAACAACTGAATTGTTCGCACCTGTGTTCTTAGGATTGATGAATCCCACATCTTCGTAATTGAAAGCGCGTGCCAGTTGTTCCTAATTAGCATAAGAAAACTTGTAAAAATTTCCATATAAGGACATGACTCTTCCTGTGCACCTCCTGGGAAGTTGGAGACGTTGTCGGAGTCGCAGATGACTTGTACATTGCAGTGGTGGAGTAAGTACTGAATCTCAATTTAAATGTACTTTAAGTATACAAAGTAAAAGTACTTACATAAGGAGTTATTCTCTTAATCTTATTTACATATTACCATTTTAAATGGTAAGATGTCCACTACCACAAACAAGGCCTGCCTTTAAAAAAAAGTTCCTATCCTAACCAGCATAAAACGGAAATATGTTGTTAGAATCGGAATGCGGATAAATGTGTTTGCAGCATATTCTGAATCTTAAGTCTATGATTCAACCCTCTTTAATAGAATATTTATAGGACGATCATGCATACTCTGCAAATAAGGGATAATGTAGTGTTTCTGTGGTCAAGGCAGTGAGTAAACAAATGTAAACAGTTGTGATATGAGTTTTAGAATGCACATTCTTAAAATATTTAAGAAATGTGTATAATGGGGCGACGCTCGAGTGGTTACAGCACATAACACATGGGAACAAATGCCCTAAGCAGCGTACCAGGTTAGATTTTTTGTCTGGCCAGAACTGCTGCATGTCATTCCCCTACTCTCTTTCCCCACATGTCCTGTCTTTTTTCACTATCACTTTCAAATAAAGGCATAAAATGCCCAAAAATACTATTTGAAAAAAGAAAGAAATGTGACTAAATGACAAATCAGAAAAAATATATATTTCTCAGTTGATACTACATATTATTGATTATGCTAACATCAGAACACCTCTGTCACTGACTGATCTGCAGCCACAAACTACAAGGAAATTTTACTGGGCTCAGTTCATTTTCAAATGTGTTTTTTTTTTTTCAGTTGTCCTTCTTACTTGAAACAGTTTTTGGTTCCATATAGATCTTCATATCCACTCAGACATAATGCATAACTGCAATATTCCTTTTTCTTTGTCCCTCGTATTTTCACAAAAGTTGGACACAGATCATTCAAATACAAAGCTCCTTCAGATTGTAATAATCTTCCTGTTTTTCTGAACGCTATTACCACTTATCGCTGCTTCAGGAAATTTTTATTTTCTCATCTTAAAACAACCTGTTTATGCTCTTAATTTGTGTGTACTTACAATCTTCTGGGTTTTTTGTGTGCTGAAGACAAAATGCTTCAATTGCTCTTTATTCTGATGTAATTGATTTATTATACGGGTTATTGTATCCAATTTTCTTGTATGACATCTGAGGGTGTGGGTGAGAGAGGGTGAGCAATCTGTCTGCATTTGTGCATTTGTAGTAGTATGTATGTTATGTAATGCTGTTTTGTATGTATTTCATAATTTTGTATTTGTGTTTATAGTAACCACTTGAAAATGAGATTCTACATCTCAAGGGGCTTTCCTCCAATAAATTCAAATGGAGATGTGAAGGGAACTTACACTAGATGCTGCAATCTCCACTTCATTTTCTTATGGGACAGTAATTAACAAGATGTAATATTAGCAGTCACTAGGAGTTTTCTCATGTCACCTGCATACCTGTGTCATCAAAAGCAGGACTCTGTTATACAATTGTTTTAAACAGGTATTAGTATTATCTCAGATTAAAAATATTTTGCAGTATTACATGTGATGTGCTTTGCCACGTAGACACTATTGTTCTGAGTGCAGCAACCTAAAATCCTTGATTACCAATATCACAAACAGGTCGTTGTTGGAAGTGTAAAGATTAAAACATGACAACTTGTCTGATGTAAAGACACATTCATGTATTACGAGAATAATGACCAAGACCTGCTTAAAGTCTGATAAGGAAGGTGGAAATGAGAGAAGGCAGTGTGAATAAGGAGGAAATGGGAGGGTGAGAACATGAAGTGTCCTTCTCTGTCCCCTTTGTTTTATTATCAAAAAGGAGAGATGAGTTTCAGTTTACACCAGAAAACAGTTTCTATTCATGCATATCAGCTGACTTGGGCATAGCTGAAACTGAACTGACATTATCTTGGTGCCAACTTATTGGCAGTCTAATGTGCAGAAATATTTTTCTCACCCATTCATTTTCAGTCCCTCTCATTATGTTATGGCAAATGCATTGTAAGAACTTTGCATTATAAGTCTCCTATTCAGTGTCAGGTTTCCCTCCATATTCATTTACATTTTGTGATTATTTAACTTTTCAGGCTCCCTTATTGCTAACTTTATATTGGATGATTTCAAAGTTTTAGACAAAATTCCATTTTGGAGTAAAATCACAATCATTGTTTGCTTCCGCCACAGTCTTTATACTGCCTTAATACAGACACTGTATCCTATTAGGTAAAACAAAATCAACCCCTGAAGTATCATACAAATTGTACCTAAGCAACATTGATATCCTTGGAGTCTTTTGATGTGTGATGCTGCATGGTACTCAGAAACATCCTCATGAGTTTACAGAATCTTATAATATCTGCAAGAATGAAAACTATGACTCAGGAGGGATTGTTGTTAATGTGAAACTGTCAAACTAAATGTCTTATGTATAGTTGGTATAAAAGCACACATTACTCACTGTTCAGTGTTGCCTTTCATATTTTTTTTTTTTTGTCCAGGGTCAAGTATGGTCTGTTATGCACTTGAACCCATACTACCTAATTTAACAACCACTATATACTTGTATAGAGGGGCTATCTGCAGAAAGTGGAGGATTTTTTCCTCTTGTGTTCCAGTTACTCAAGTGTTAGTGCATTATGATTCACCAAATGGATGAACGCCTGTTTGCTGGGTGTAAGTGTGAGCCCTAGTTGATATGAATGATGGCTAATAGATGCATGATAATGAAGTGGAGAGGCGATACGGACATGGTATTCTTGTGAGCGAATCTCACCCATTAAGAGACGCATCTCTGCCCGAGCAGAAGTGCACTGCTTAATGGGTTCATTTCATCATGGTCAAAAAGCTTTAATTGGGTGACACACTGAAAGATGGATGGATGAGTTGTACTGGAAAGAATATAGGTGGTATCTAAGGTGTACAGATAAGTGTTTATTTGTGTGTGACTCGGTCTGTGTTATAAAGAGAGTAGAGGCTTGAGAGAGATTATGTTAATAGGACCCATTAGATCAAGTTTTTTTTTTTTTTGCGTAGTACACAACAAAGTGTCTGCCTTCGTAAAGATACTAGAGACTTAAAGTACGAGAATGTGATTGGCAGAGAGGCTGGATGTGGGTGCTGAGCATTCAGAGAGACGGAGATACAGAGCAGCAGCCCACACATATTGCAGTGATGGGTGGATGAGGAGCAAACTTGCTAATGGAAATTATTTTATGCATAGTATAACCCCTAAGTGTATCAAGATGTCCATCTGCAATATATTTCTCCATATCAGCACCTACAAGGAAAATAATGTATTACAAATGTATTCCAACTATCAGAGCATCACTTTTGTGTTTAATTATAAATCAGTGCTGTATTTAGAGGGCTTATAACATATCCACAAGATTTCATTTTCCAGTTTTGTAAATCGCATATGACAGACATCACTCACTGTTGCTATTTAAGTCAGTGGAAATACAGGTGTTCCTATCTGACAGTAAATTCTAATTCATTTATGTTTATTTGTTACAGCTCCTTTTGGTTCAGAATAATTGGAATGCCACATCACTGTGACAATAGGTATTCATAACAGTTTTTCTAGTCAATTGTTTTGGAGATAAAGAAGGAATAATGTTGTTTTTCCATTTTCATAAGTGAGACTATTATCACGGCAGATGTTAAGGAGGTGTGTTAAACCGTCTATTTACGCGCAACCTATTACTTTAATGATGATAAATTCTCCCCAGTGACACTGGTTGATCTATTTCTATCTATTCAAAATAGAACTTGCAGTCACATGCTGCATTTAAATGTCCAACTGGCATAAATGGACTACAATTCCACAAATAGCAAAGCCTAACAAATATTTTCTATAGTTGCTACTAAGCTGCAAAAATCAACCAATTTAGTTAGGTAGTAAATTTGCCCCTTTTCTATTCTATAACTGGTTGCTGACAGCCATGTACATTTAAACAACATAGTATTGAATGGGAAGCATGGAAGGACTACTGCAATCTGTGTTTTTGGTATAAAGATATGTGTGTATTACAGAATTTATGGCAAAATACCCTTCCAAATGGACCACTGTCTTTGACTCGTACCCTTTTGCCATCCAGTAGGAGCAAGTGCAAGCCATAATACATAAATCACAAGTTAATTTAATTCAAATAGTTATTTATTCAAAGACATATGAATAAATTGTTACTGCTATGACTATGGTTCTCCCTACCTGCTTAAGGGTATAAAACCTATGTTATGCTTTATTCTATTTTCAATGTATTTATAGATTTTATATTTAACACATTGTACATGATTTTATTTTCATTTAAATGTTATGTTAAGTTGCTCAGCAGCCAGCCACAGAATGTGTAGAAATTCACCCGATGAAGTCAGCAAAATGTGTCAGCAATAGAAAGTTAAGTTGTTGTTTTTTTTTTTACTTTCTTCCTTTTATTACAGATATTTGACTCTAGTGAAGTTGGCTATCTATTTCTAGTACATACATACTAATGTGTGTGTAAATTACACACTCAAATCCAGTCTCACTGCACATGAGAGATTGTGCATTCATGCCACTGTTTAAGCTCACTTTATAGAGGTTCCCCACAAAGTGTGTGCAGAATGTATTCCCCCCTCTATGCTCAAAACTTAAAAGTGGATTGTTGTGTTTGTTTGTTACTTTTGTGTGCACGGTTGTGTTTTCTCGCCGCGGATGAAATCTCTCTACTAGACATTTTTAAAATGAAAGTTAATGGTGTCAGTTCCATGTTATTTTGTGTTTGGTAATGTTGTCCATTGGAGCTTGATGTACCTTTGTATCTGTATGTCAAGCCTCAAGGGACAACTGTACAGAACACAGAACAAGAAGGACCTCACTACCTTGCATACAACTGAGAAGAATTTGTTACATTGGGTCTGCAGGTAACATAGGACATCTGTTCATTGTGTCAATCAATGTAGAACATGACTTCTCTGAGGCTCATGTTGGATACAGTTCCAGTCTTCTCTGCCTATGGCTGCATGCTGTTTTGTGTACAGTTTGTTTCAAAACATTTTTCTTAAAGTTACCTGGTATCATATGTGTGTAATGTAACAAAAACATAGTGTAAACATTTCATTTCTGTAATTACACACAAGATGTCAACACACATGCACTGCCTCAGAAGTGAATTTAGTGGTAAAATAGCAGATTAACAATGTATACAATTTCTGAGATCTACACGACCTATTCAGAAGAGTAAGATGACCTCAGATCAGTGGTGTAGCCTATGTAAATGTTTGGGCGTGACAAAGATAGAGACTAAAGCCAAATGAGGAGGAGCCACCGAGTTGACGTCAACTCGGCGGCTCGTTGAGATTTGCCCGTTTTCAGAGGCAGTTTCAAATTGTGAGATTTGCAGAGAAAAGAGGTGTCAATGGGATTTTGAGATTCTATGTATGTCCTAGTTACCCACTAAACTCTCATTATTCATCTATGACAAGGTAAAATCGGTTTTGCATTCAATCACCCCTTTAATTTTAGTTAGTAGGCAATCTATGAGCACTGTAGTTTATTCATTTAATTTCCCCATTGAGCGATTAAGATGGTGCTTCTTTCTTTCTTTCTTTCTTTCTTTCTTTCTTTCTTTCTTTCTTTCTTTCTTTCTTTCTTTCTTTCTTTTTTTCTTTCTGTCTTTGTCTTCTGAAAACAACTTTAGACAGTGGCAAAAATAAAATATTATTGTGGCTGGACCAAAGGTGAAGTAAAATTATCTTAAAATATGAACTTGTTTGTTGCATGCAATTCACATGCATGCAGTGCATGTGCATTGACATCTTGCAGTGTGTAATTACAGTACATGATAAAGAAAGACTCAAACAGACAGACACCTGCTATGCTCAGCTTGGCAGGAAAGAAAACGCCCAGGTGCTCCTAGTGTCTCTCTTTCTCGCTGTCTCTTACCTTCCTGTGTGTGTGTGTGTGTGTGTGTGTGTGTGTGTGTGTGTGTGTGTGTGTGTGTGAGTGTGTGAGAGAGAGAGAGAGAGAGAGAGAGAGAGAGGAGAGAGAGAGAGAGAGAGAATGCGTAGGAAACAGCATGTGTGTGCATTTCTGTGCTCTAGCTATCCCAGCGGTGCCTTGCACCGGTTTTGCCTACGAGCTATATAATAGCGACCTATTTTTCTCGGTGTTGAACGAAGTAGACTTTTGAACAAAGAGAGAGGCAGAGAGGGACGGGGAAGGAGGGGTGCAGATCATTTCCTCTGCTTTTATTCAGGCCTGTGGATTAATTACCCTGTACCTAAACCTGATCCTGTGCTGTGAGTGAGACACTTTGGCATCACCCTAATCAATAATGCATTTTTCTGTCTCTTCATTTAATTTGCACGCAAGCCCCACACGCTGGCATTACCATCTCCCTGGAAAAGTGCAGTAGACACCTGATACCCAAAGTGCAGCACTCCACCCCCACCCCTATGCCATACTCCATGACACCCCCTCCCCTCTCTGTTGCTCACTGACAAATTGATTCTCTCTTAATGTTCTGTATGGGGAAAAAAATCTCAATCCTCAGGAGCAGCGTAATAAGATACACGGCATGTAGGATTAGTTCATGTGTTTGTACTAATTTGTTCTTGTTTTGGTTTAAATTGTACCACACCATTTTTATGTAAGGTTATTTAGCAATTTGGGGACAGCTCAGGTTTAAGGAGCAAAGTGGAGCTACAACTCCTCAGAGTGGTAGCATAGTTAGCACAGTGCTACATTTGCAGTTGTCGAACAAGAGTAGCTGTTGTAGCAAGGTCAAAACTAACGGCGGAGACAGGTAAGTCATTTGATCTTGTGTGATTTATCTGCAGTGTGTTTGAGTGTGTTTGTTCCTGCATTGAAAAGAGAGCCGTATGTCGGGACCTTAGACTCTTGCTTTGTTAAGCTTGTGGTTATCTTGAGTACCTAATTGAGTAGCTACTCTCTAATGTTGACCAGGTGTTTCCAGACTTAGTGACCTGGAGGGCACTTTCAGGATGTCTTAAAGAGGTGATTAAGTGATTATATAGGGTATTTTACACTGTTCCTTAAGGTCTCCTAATAGTATGTAACATTGGTTGGGCTGAAAATTGCCCGAATGCTATTTTATTAGGCCCTTAACTACCCTGTGAATATGGCTCTATTTGGAACAAGCGCTTTTCTTCCAAATATGGTATGCTCATGAATATTTAGATGAGCTGCGCGCTGATTGGTTTGAGCGAACCACATAGAAACACATTGGACACGAGACAGCAGGTCTCATATTTCAGACACTGCAAAGTATACATTGTTTGTCGGGCTATTTCGTTATTAAATTCACTTTTGAGACTTTTTTAAGCGAGAAATCAACTATAAAAGCTCAAATATGGGCAGTTTTACAAAACATTGATGGCTAATTGCAAATTTGTGGTAAGCTCCACACAGTCTGACGAGAAAGCGGCAACCTCCATACCCAGTGAAAGTCACCGTTTCCCTGGGTACTGGACTACTGGAATACTCGGGGCTCCGCGAAGCAAGCTGGCTGGCTGCCAGCTGCCGGCATAACTAGAGTAGCTATATACAGTTAGAATTTCATAACGGCACTTATATTACAGCTACCCCAAGGTCTTATAAAGCTAACAATGGTGTCTGATTTCAATTTAATGAATTTTTGTGAACATTAGGGGTTTCGTTAGCTGCGACTGTCCCTTCAACCCTATGTGTACAGATCGCGGCTAGTTAGCTTCATTTTTGGCGCAATTAAAGTATATTTACAGTTTCATTTTCGTCACGCCACTTATATAACATCTACCCCAAGGTCTTATAAAGCTAACAATGGTGTCCGATTTCAATTTAATGCATTTTTGTGAATTCCAGAGGAATTCTAAGAGGAGGCTAGCTAGCTCTCATTGATAGAGCTCCATCCAGCCGCAGGCTCTATCAATGAGACTCGCCGACAAGAGGCATTTATTTCCCCAATCGTTTGTTTAAATAACTCAACATATTATAATTACACACATTATAAGATTAACTGGAACCTCTGGTAAGAGATTGCAGGCGTGACCGTGCTCTCAATCACACACACCGGCCATTTAGCAGGAAGAGGGGAGCTGCAGGCCCTGGAGCTCTGTCAGGGCAGCGGCGTTTGGTAGCCCAATAACCCAAAAAACTGTGACTTTGCGCGGATATGGAACCCTAACCCCAGTAATTTTGACAACCCTGTGTTTTATACCTACTGCACACCCAATCGCCCTTTGGGGACACAAATAAAGTTAAAGTTGAAGTGACTGCATTTTTAGCATTTATGTATTACAATTTCAGGTCAGATCCAAAGCATATTTAATTATATTTTTTTACCTGGTCAAAAAATGTCTGTGTTACTTTATGTCAAGGAGTTACAGCAGAATAAATGTTACTGAAAGCAGTGTGGTAACGGACTCTGTGTGACCCCCTATTTTTGTTGTCAGGAATGAGAATAGTGATGCAGCGGGCCAAGTGAAGCTGTTGCTACCATACAGTAGTAGTACATGTAGAATTTCATGGGGAATTGGTGATGAGTTGGGGAGCCGTCTCTGACATGCATTGTTAGAATATTTCTTTACATAATAAATTAGACTTCTCAGCTGTCAGTGCACAATCCTGTAATTGGTGGGCTTGCAGTGTTAACAAACAGAAAAACAATGGATAATCCATGAACAGGGCCTGAACTTTGTGGGAATCCATGTATTAAATAGTTGACCCTATTTTAACAAAACAAAAACATAGCTGATCATTTGTAGTCACAATTTCACAAGACCTGACTTATCATGTATGCGGCCTATAGTATCCTGTGTATTGTTCCTTTGCACAGCATGTGGTCATTTTGGACCATGTTTGTTCAGTGCTTGTAATATTGATGCATTGCTGCCACGAAGACCCAGTACTGAACTGTACATTTATTGCACTGGTTAGGTTATTCTGATTTGTCAGCGCTCACATTTGGGCTACCTTTGTAGCGATCCAGACTTACATCATTAGTGCACTTAGTCCTTAGTGCTAGGACAATGCTGAGCCAATTAACCAGCTGCCTGACTTCTGGCAATGCAGTGAACAAATAAACTCCCCTTTCGACTACCTTGCCTCTTGTACTTCGGCAGCTCATCTCGGTTAAGTGCAATGGAATGTGATGTTAATCTATTATGTTTCACTCTTGTATTGTGTGACAGAAGCTTAAAATTAATTGCTTATTAAATCAACATTAACCTCATGACACCATTTGCTGCCGAATACACCACTGTGGAAGAGGAAGGAAATTAGATGGCATTTTCTTTCACCCTCTGCCATTTCCATGTTGTATTGTAAAGAGAGGAGGTTGGTGTAAAGACTATACACTAGTAGAAGCACATCTATGTGTTTACTCATTATATTACTGTAGAACACATTGATTGTGTTCAAACCGAATCAGTCACTCACTGTAATTTACATGTATGGAGTTTTCAACTTGGCAGTGTCTGTATTTGTATACAGAAATGTGACCAGAGGCTGTCAGTTACATGTGTGTGTTTTGTATGCATCATCCAATAATCTCTCATGATTCTTTATGTTGTGGGCTTGTTATCTGTTGCATGGTTTTGCAATAAATATTCTAACTTTATTTTATCATGTTTGAGAGTCATTATGGTGAAATCTTTTGACAGAACTTTCTGTATGTAGCTTTCTTATTAAGGTACCATTTGAGGACATACAGTATCAATGTGATGTGCAATGCTGCAATACTGTGCTGTAGGTTGTAATAAAAAATCACAGTGAACAATGGTGTACACACTGTAACATGCAGCTCAAATTAATGCAATGTGATACATGTCACATACTAATGATCAGCTGATCTGTTTGGCAGACATAGTCATCTTCTTGCTGTTTACTCTGAACTAAACACTATTATGACAAATAAGGCAGGATGGAATGACTAAGTGTATTGCGGCAAACCACCCCACACAGTTCAGGGCGAAAAAATGGTTTTGTTAGGAGAGGTTGAACATCGTATTCAGGAAAAAAATTAATTAGCACCAGTGTTTTTATAGTCACACTGGAGTTGTATGTATTATTCTAAAATAATAACAGCAAATGGTAGTTAGATGCGTGAACCTGGGTGTTTAAGTAGACCTGTCTATAGTGAATGAATGGGTGTGTGATTGGGGACAAAAGCTGATCAAATTATTTTGTTCTTACTTCCTAAACTGTGGTTATCGTGAGTAAATTAATTTGCTTTAAGGTTCCTACACAGGAAAATGAAAACATGGATTTTACCATTTTGGAAGACTACTTTACCATTACCATACCGTTTTTGCTTTATGAGCTTATATCTCTTAAACTTAACTTTTAACCTACACATGGTCTGACCAGTGACAAAGTATCCTTGAAAATGTGAGCCATCCATAACATACTT
The DNA here is from genome assembly GCA_023566125.1 of Zingel zingel. Lineage (NCBI taxonomy): Eukaryota > Metazoa > Chordata > Actinopteri > Perciformes > Percidae > Zingel > Zingel zingel. The sequence goes on along the minus strand of CM042323.1, from coordinate 28,310,598 downwards.
GTAGTGTACAGGTAACTGAGTAGTGTTGCTACCAGTTTTTAGTTCACTTAACAAAGTTAGGGATTTTCCACTGGTCTGTTGACAGCAAAACAAAAAGCCATTTTAGTGATACATTATATGCAGGCTAATGAAAACACAGAGGTAGTTTTACCTTGGATTGGGAGCTACAGCCATGAGATAACTGTACACAACAGACGTTATTGTTACCTGCTTACACCTCCTTCTCTGTATGTCTCCAGTATAGACAGAACTAGCCATGAATTCCAGACAGTTGTATAGTTTAAAAAGCATACCACATTTCTGGTAAATCATATTTATGTGTGGGGCTGTGTGTTGTGTTCTTGAAGACAAAGCTGGTATATCCTTGCTGTTTTGTAAAAAAAAAAGGTATTTTAAGCCAGATGTGGGATCATAAAGCCAGCGACCAGGGAGACAGTAATGTACCCTTGTAACTCAATCTCTAAGCAGACCGCTGAATGGAGAAATGTAGTGTCTTTGGCTCGCATCATTCCCTCATTCCCCAGTTGTGACCTTTTTTAGCTCCCTTCCGCTTAGGGACTGCACTGATCCCGGAGCAGTCATTTGAGAAAGGAGAACAGTAAAGAGATAGCAGCATGACGTTTTGCTTTCATTTACTGCCATAGCATAGCAGTGGAAGAGGTTGTAGGCAGAGTCTTTCAATAGATTATACTTCACCTAGTGTTTTTTCTTTAAGCAAGATAATAGCCCTTAAACAACTGGAATCAGCTTTCTTAGAGGTCACTTTTCGTCATCAAATTGTTAGTTTTGCCATCTGAAAAATTGCATGTTATGTTTTGTGCTATAGCACAGTATTACTTTATTGAACATGACCCTTAAAGCTCTGGCCTTTATTACTTCTTTTTTTTTAAAGTTAATTTTTTTGGGGCTTTTCCCTTTATTTCAGAGTCACAGTGGATAGACAGGAAATGTGGGAGAGGGATGGGGATGACACGTAGCAAAGGGCCGCAGGTTGTAGTCGAACCCGCCAAATTTGAGCAATGCCATGAGCACTGTAGGAAATCATTTTAAAGATCAACACACAATGCAACATAGTGGCTTGTAAATATTGTAGCTGCACAAAGTCACTAACAAAATAAATAAGTTATAACAAAAATACCTCCAGATCAATTTAAAGCATTGCATGCATACATAAAGAGGGACTGCAGTTCTTGGGCCGCTCAATCATCAAGACACCAATCTTCCCTTCCCCCAGGGATAATTGCTTCAGACATATTCTCTGACCTATCCCATGCCTTAAGAAGCCTAACAGTCCAGAGATTGAGCTCTTCAAAGTCCCTCAATGAAGGATGGATTATCTTCCACACATTGATGCTAAAATAATCTTAATATGGACAGATAGCACACAGTGATTTCTAAAATGACCATGGGTACAACCTGCCACCATGAACAACAAGGGGATTATGGGTTTTGTGTTATGCGTGTGACAGACAGATACACACATACAGTGAGGAAAATAAGTATTTGAACACCCTGCTATTTTGCAAGTTCTCCCACTTGGAAATCATGGAGGGGTCTGACATTTTCATCGTATGTGCATGTCCACTGTGAGAGACATAATCTAAAAACAAAAATCCAGAAATCACAATGTATGATTTTTTAACTATTTATTTGTATGATACAGCTGCAAATAAGTATTTGAACACCTGTCTATCAGCTAGAATTCTGACCCTCAAAGACCTGTTAGTCTGCCTTTAAAATGTCCACCTCCACTCCATTTATTATCCTAAATTAGATGTACTTGTTTGAGGTCGTTAGCTGCATAAAGACACCTGTCCACCCCATACAATCAGTAAGAATCCAACTACTAACATGGCCAAGATCAAAGAGCTGTCCAAAGACACTAGAGTCAAAATTGTACACCTCCACAAGGCTGGAAAGGGCTACGGGGAAATTGCCAAGCAGCTTGGTGAAAAAAGGTCCACTGTTGGAGCAATCATTAGAAAATGGAAGAAGCTAAACATGACTGTCAATCTCCCTCGGACTGGGGCTCCATGCAAGATCTCACCAATGTGGGGTCTCAATGATCCTAAGAAAGGTGAGAAATCAGCCCAGGACTACACGGGAGGAGCTGGTCAATGACCTGAAAAGAGCTGGGACCACCGTTTCCAAGGTTACTGTTGGTAATACACTAAGACGTCATGGTTTGAAATCATGCATGGCACGGAAGGTTCCCCTGCTTAAACCAGCACATGTCAAGGCCCGTCTTAAGTTTGCCAATTACCATTTGGATGATCCAGAGGAGTCATGGGAGAAAGTCATGTGGTCAGATGAGACCAAAATAGAACTTTTTGGTCATAAGTCCACTAACCGTGTTTGGAGGAAGAAGAATGATGAGTACCATCCCAAGAACACCATCCCTACTGTGAAGCATGGGGGTGGTAGCATCATGCTTTGGGGGTGTTTTTCTGCACATGGGACAGGGCGACTGCACTGTATTAAGGAGAGGATGACCGGGGCCATGTATTGCGAGATTTTGGGGAACAACCTCCTTCCCTCAGTTAGAGCATTGAAGATGGGTCGAGGCTGGGTCTTCCAACATGACAATGACCCGAAGCACACAGCCAGGATAACCAAGGAGTGGCTCTGCAAGAAGCATATCAAGGTTCTGGCGTGGCCTAGCCAGTCTCCAGACCTAAACCCAATACAGAATCTTTGGAGGGAGCTCAAACTCCGTGTTTCTCAGCGACAGCCCAGAAACCTGACTGATCTAGAGAAGATCTGTGTGGAGGAGTGGGCCAAACTCCCTCCTGCAGTGTGAGCAAAACTGGTGAAAAACTACAGGAAACGTTTGACCTCTGTAATTGCAAACAAAGGCTACTGTACCAAATATTAACATTGATTTTCTCAGGTGTTCAAATACTTATTTGCAGCTGTATCATACAAATAAATAGTTAAAAAAATCATACATTGTGATTTCTGGATTTTTTTTTTTAGATTATGTCTCTCACAGTGGACATGCACCTACGATGACAATTTCAGACCCCTCCATGATTTCCAAGTGGGAGAACCTGCAAAATAGCAGGGTGTTCAAATACTTATTTTCCTCACTGTATATTATAAAATGTAGTCTTCATCATTGACAGTTAGATATGTCTGTACATCTTGGATTGAATTCTGCAGAGACTGTAAATTCTCAATGGAACACATCACAAATTAAATTATCTTTTTTTATATTTCACATTGTTTTTCATTATAGTTTTCACATTCTGTCTTCAGAATGACTTTCCTCCCCAGTGCCTTGCCCTCCTCCTACATTTTTTACAAGAACACTGTGTTTCTGTTTTTCCATGGTCAGATATTTCAGCCATGTACTGTAGGTGCTTTGATGGAGGGATGAGTGACACAGAGTGCAAGGTGTTTTTTGAGATTGGATGTGGCATGACATTCCCTGACACTGATAAGAACCATACTTTGCAGTTGTGTCATTTGTTAAAATAAGCTGATGACAGAAAAACAAACATCAGTGTAGCATCTGCCATTGCCCTTCTTGTCTTTGACATACTGCAATTAAAGCTCTCTAAAACCTGCAGGCTTGGGCACTGGAATATGACATGTATGAACATGCTTGTCATTTGCATATATAATATGAAATATGCAAATTGAAACATTTATACATATTTTTTTTCTAATAGCTTGGACTTGGCCTAAATAATAAGCCTGTGGAGACAATGAGTGGCACTTTTGTGGTTGGAAATGTGCTAACACTACAGGGAGCAAAAAACAATATATTTCTACTGTGGTGTGTTCAGCAGTACACATAAACCAAATGAAGCATTTCTATTGATTGTCACTTCCTTGGATTCCACTGTTTGGGAATGAGAAGGGGAGTCTTCCTCTATCGGCTGACATGGCTCATTGTTCACCATGAACTAATAAAGAGCTTTACTGGTGACATTATGCATTCTCTGTGGCTAGTGACAGACGTCTTAAAGATGGAAGCCATTTCACATTCAAACAATAAAAGATGGGGGGCCTTACTCACGATGAATTGCCGCACCCTGACATAAACCTGCATGTTATATAATTTTAAATTGCGTGCATGCCATTATGTATGTTTTGTTTCATTTATATTGCAAACAGGCTTATCACAATTTAGAGATGCACCGATTGACCGACTGGTGACCGGAATTGGCCGATTTTCATGTGATCAGCCATGACCGGTGACCAGCCGGTCAGTCTGACATATGCCGATTTTACGCCGGTCAAATGCTGTAAATAAATAACATTGTAAAGGCTACCATACACAATGCATATGGATTATGTATAGGCTATCAAATAATAACAATAAACCCACTATTAATTACATTATCTTAATGCAGTGTAACTACTGTAGCATGTAAATAATGCACATAAAATACAAACGTGAACAAGGGCGTTCAACAATCGCAATTATATCAAATCAACAGCCACGTGCAACCTAGCTAGCTGGTGAAGAACACAAACAACGAAATCACAAGCTAACAATGAACTGACAACATAAGTTATGCAACTTACAGTTCTCAAGGACGCACACACGCAGTCTCTTTTTCCTTTCTCTACCTTTTCCGCCGGGTGGCGCACCCGCTTGTGGTGTGAAGCGTGTGTCCGCACTATTCTCCGACATGCACTCTAACAATCACTGCTTATAGGTGGGTTAGTTTGCTGAATATATCAAATTTTTTTAGTTGGATATTGGATGTGAAAAGAAGGATATGGTTCTTCCATAACATTGCACTTTATATGTGTGTGAATTTCCCACACCAGGAGTAATTTATATAGTTCTATTTTATAGCGATCGATTATCTGTTGATTAAAAATTGTCTATGTTCTATGCAAAATGTAAAATGTTCTATTAAAGAAAAGATAGAAAATAAATATTTGTGTGTGCTGTAAAGTGGTTAGAAAAAATTAAATCGGAATCGGCTAAAATCGTTATCGGCAGGTCAAACTCAATGAAAAATCGGAATCGGCCTAGAAAATTGTAATCGTTACATCTCTATCACAAATATATGTCTTGGTACAGAGCATACATATTGAATCTTAAGAGCATTGTGTTACTGTAGTGTGTTCATTTATTGCAGATTTATATCTTTATGTTGCAGAGAGTTTACAGTGTAAATATTTATTTTTATATTTAGACTCTAACTCTGTATAGTACCTCCTTTGAACCCAAGTTTCATGGGGGATGTGAGCCGAGGTTTGATCTGTTGAATCAAGCACATGAGGACAGCGGAGGAGCACAACAGTTTCCGCAGCCTTTCTATTTACTGAATCATCAAAACAAGGAGTTTGTTAATTCAAGGGAGCCAGGTGGTGAGTGTGCAGCTCCTTAGCCGAAACGCTGCAGGTTCATGTCAGTGTCCTTGAGGACGACACTAAGCTCTACCTGCACGCCCACAGACAGATTCTCAATACAAGTTTAATGGACTGTAATGAGAATTCTTAGCTCACTTTGACCCACTCTACGGAGAGCAGAAGCCAAGCCTGCAGATAAAGCCTTGACCTTTCTGCTTCTTTCCACAGTAGATAATTAGCCAATTGCTTCCTTTTAATCATAACCTCTTACAAGCATAAGAAAAAGGAAAATTGAGTCTGACCGTTCATCAAGGATCAAGGATTTCATGCTCTCTTCTTATCTGTCGTCATGTCCGTACATCCTCACTGTTATGTGTGATAGAAAATACTTGGTCTGGATTGTTCGATTGTTTTTGTCAGAAAAAAAGAGCAAATGTTTCTTTACATAATTTCTAGTAAACAAAACGTGGGAAAATGTGATATGAAGATTACGCTTAACATACTGCATAATCGATACATGTACTGCATTTGTAGACCAATCAGCCAAGTATCCCTTGGCCTGTATAGCTACTTGAGCTTACATTGTGTCCACAGATTGTCAGCATAGTGTGCTAGCTGCTTCATTATCAGGGGTTTAGAGATGATGTCAGAATCCTCCCAGTGCTGGCAGAGTCTCTTAAAACTGACGAGTACACATACAAATGCACTGATTATTGTACTAAATACTGAAGTGTATGCGGATTTACCTGCAGATAGAGAGAAAGAAAGAGAGGCAGATTGGCAGCCAGATATGCTGAGAGAAAGACAGAGAGATTTTTTCTACTATGTACAATTTCGGAACACTTACGTGATTCTCAATCCCAGCATGCCTCAGCCTGCCACTGCCATGACAGATGCTCCAAAATTGAATATAGATTTCAGTGAGCAAGGCAGGCGTGCCTGATGAATCTCAATTTGCTGCTGTCCATATTTCATAGTCACCACTATGGAAAGCTCAAGGGGAGGCAGTGAGAGGACTTTGGCTGCACCTGCCAAACTGTCAGTTGGCTAGTGTCGAATGATGATCGGTACTTCATAAAAGCCCATATTTATCCCACACTAATTCATGCCCTACATCATTTTATCACCAAAATGTACATCCGTGAGTGGGCGAAAGAAATATAGATAAAAAAGCATGCTTTATTTCATAACTGCAGTGATCTTAAAAGAAAAAGAAGCCCACATGATGACAATTACTCAGCAGTAGAAGATTGTGGAAATGGTGTACAGCAGCTTGAGGGTGGAACAAATGTAGAGAGCTTCCCCCAAGGGGGGTGGAGGTGCCTTGACTGCTGTGTACCTGTCACTCTATTTATAGTTTGCTTTGAAGTACTCATGAAATGACACTGGATGCTAGTGTTTTGCAGCGGAATGCTCTTGTGGAGCATCTCTGCCTTTCAAAATGAAGACTATTTGATCACTTGTCTGTGCAAGAGCTGTCACTGCTTTAACCTAAATTTAAATAAACATACCTGTGTTTTTGTATATGTAATCTAGTTCATGACACATTGTGAGTACTTCACATTGCAGTTGGCCATTTCCCAAAGCACATATATACAGCTTCTTTTAGACTTTTGACACTATTAAATAATGCTTCTGAGGGACTACAGAAAGCAAGCCTTCCAAGATTTAACTAACTAGCAATCGATTATATAACTAAATGTACAGCATAGTATGCCACACGAAATCTAGCACATTATGTAACATAATAAGCACAGGGAAAAAGAACAAAGCATGAAACACACCAAAGCATTTTGGAAATGCAATACTCTGGAAACTCTAGTATAGCAGCAGTACGTGTTTTCCATGTAGACCTGTCTTTGTAATTAGAAGCTAGTGCACCAGGCATAAGTCTAGCCCATTCTAAAGGGGAAAATGGCCACCTTACTGACCACTGAGTGGATGCTACAGAGGCAGTCAGTACTACTGTACATTAATAATACAAGCAAGCCAGTGCAGTGTTAAATTCTGGTAAAGCAGTAAACTAATGTTTTGTGGACGGAAAAAGAAAAAAGAAAATGCATATGCAAACCACATCTTCAATTTGAATTACTTTCAAAAGAGCATTTTACAAATCATTTTACAAATTTAGTAATTTATCCACGACAAAGACATAATAATGAAAAACAATAATACATTGCAGATCTAATTGACATTTCACACATAGTTTTATTAACAGCTTAATTGTGTCATTAGGTGTAAATGTGTTTAATTACCATAATACTTATTTGTATGCATCTATAATTTAATCAACAATAATTAAACATGGAACTAATCTACAATAATTAAGCTTGTATAATAGAAGCTCCACAAGTTTACCTATCCGACCCGCAATCCAGTCACCCAAGCCTACCTGTATACTTAAAAAGTAAAGGGAAGGCAAAGTCAAACCCACAAACAAGAACCCCAATGCCTAAATATTTTTCCTTTTTATTCCACTTACATCTCTATTATAACATGAGGGTGTCTATGATATATGTTAAAGTTATATATGAATCAACATAGACTTAAATAGGTTATGTGTATTAGCTGCATATAGCAAGACTGTAGTCATCTGAGCAGTAATTTCGAGCCTTGAGGGGAATGGGCACAAGGATATTTGTTATATCTGTCTGAGCAATAAACTAGCTTCAAAACACATATGCTCAAAATGCCATGAAAAATACAGATAAAGAAAGACACAAAGTGTATCTGTCTATTAAAGGATATTATGTTAAGCAGCAGGAATTTCAATTTATGGAAATAACCATAACCTATAGCACAAAATGCTGCTCCTAAACCACTGTTTCTGCTGTGCACTCTGGTGCTGTTAGCTTCTTTTCTTTATAACTGCCATTGTTCATGAAAGACTTTTTACTCTTTTAAAAACAACCCTTTGGAGTGAATTGCATGATGCCACCAGGGGGTGCGGGAGGAGACAGCAGAGCTTTCTAGTATAATTAGAGTAGACATGCTACATGTGTCTGTGTGTGTTGCCGCATCTCATTAAGGCGAGGTATTGGCCACTGAGCCGGCTAAGAGGAACGGATAGGGAGCATGTGGTGGTGTAGTTTCCTTCACCACAAATGCAGCAGCTCTGATCTTTCTCTTCCTCTCAGGAGTCACTGTGACGCCCCTGGAGCCAAGGCCAGTCAAAATGGTTCCACTTGATGCAAAGGCCCTTAAGGAGCCCACTGTCGAAATGAACACCACAGACACACAATACAATCTATGTGTGTGCAATAAATACATGGACATAGCCTGTTACATCAAGCAGATGCACCCTTGCAGTGTTATTACAACAAATTGGAATTATATGGAAGAAAATGAAATCTAAGATTGTCAATAGCTCTGGGAACATGAACACATGCATGTATGCATACCGATGACTCTGTGATGTGCTGATGTCAAATATCCAGAAAGCTATAACCTGGTTGTTATTTTTAACAGTTTAAACTATATTGATTGTGTAACACATTTCATTATTTACTTCAGTGTGGAGCCTTTTTTTTCTTTTTTCTGGCAGTGCAGCTCTCTAGCACACACTAAGAGGCCAAAGCTAGCTTTAATAATTTTACCCACAAAGTTGTGAAAATAGTCCTTTCAACACAATGACACACACCATAAAATGCATGTCTTTAAAAAGACATAATTCAGCAAATATCTTTACATTTGACTTATGTAAGTCCATTTGATACTCTTTTTATTTTTTTTATTTTTTTTTTTTGACATTCACAGTTGGCAGTGACCAATTATTATCTGTTGCGTTGCATCAATTTCAACTGTTCAAAGTGTAAACTGTGTTTAGAGCTGTAACAATTCAAAATTTTGCCGTACAATTAATAGTCTATATATAATTGCGATTAACAATATATTTACATATAAAAAAATTTAAGAAAAATAAAAAGTTTTCAATGAATCTCAGGATACATCTTTTGTTATAGTAGGCCTACAGGTATGTGACCCAGATACGCAGGTACACAGCATATGAAGTAAACCATGCCTCTTTATTATCATAAAACATCAAATTTGTTGCTTAAATTAACATAAAATTGACAATAGAACATCTATCCCCATTAATAAAAAACAAAACATTAATCTTTAACAGAAAACAGAGCGTGTTCAATTTCCCTGGCTTGAGACAGCAAAAGCCCAGGACGTTTGGAGTTACTATTGCAACAAGTGACAGGTGCTGCTAGCATAGCTTTAGCTCAACAGTCCGACCAATAATATAATTACAATTTGGCACATCTAAACAATTACCATCAACAGTCATACTCTTAGGACCTTAACAAATGTTAGCAAACAAAATTTTTCTTATCTTACAGATAAGAAAAATAAAAGCCCAAATCCCCGGGGAACTACGGTAGCATAACATTAATAAATGATGCCCATTTCTGCTACAGCGTCGTCATATACCATAACATTAATAATTTAACAAAGCACAATAATAGATTAAACACAACAGACAGACTAACTACATTAATAAAACGCATATGAATAAATAAAAGCCGAAGTGTGGTTTGTTTTTAGTGTGCAGATGTTCACATCTGCATCTCACATCTTTGATCAGAAGAGAAATAGACTAAGCAGCAACAAGGCAGAGATACTTATCCTTATAAAGAAAAACATGCATCCTACTAAGAAGTAGCGTATTAGGTACCAGTGATTAGTTTTGTTCTTTTTATCATTAATATTTGAAAAAGGAGGACCACTGTATGGGGAGGCTTTTCCTAAGAGGCCAATTTTTGTTTTGTAAAGAGGCCCATGTTCAGCCCTAGGTGTTGTCAGCCTACTGTAAGTTTGTGCTTACTGATAACAGAAGAACGCTTTATTCTGTATGAAAAACACAGGAAATATAGCCCTATTTATGTTTGAATTTGTATATCTTTATCTTATTTTAATATATTTTATTGCTTTTTTAATCATGTTTACATTTAATTACATTGAATCTATATGCTTTTCAAAAATAATGTTTTGTTGGGCTTTGTAAGTACCAAAACATTATTCTCATTGAATAGGTAGTTGTATAGCAGCTAAACAGCAGCACTTTTTTTGTTTTTTTTAAGAATCTTTTTCATGTGAAAGGTTATATTAAAGGTTGTTTCATAAATTTCTATGATTGAATTTGTGCTCATTCAAAGATCGTAAAACATTAGTTACGCCATGCTACCTCCATCAATAAGTGATGACTAGAAGCAGACATTTCTGATTGTTTATTGATTTTGCAAAACAACATTTAGGCTACCGAAAATGGATGCAATGATCCCCTGTTCACATTGACTGTGTGGAGGTCTCATTGATTTCATGTTAGCAAAGATACTTAGCTCCTACTTAGCTTAAAACAAGACTCCAAGAATCCATCTTTTTACTCACTCTCTGATGGCTTGAATGGTGGATGTAAAAAATACCCCAAAAAGTGTCCTCCTATAGCAAACAGCAGCTCTGTTCCTCACAAGAGCAAGAAACAGAAACATTACTGTTAATGTAAGATTTTCTTCAAGTAAGAGTTTGAAGAACACCTCAGGTAATTTTAAGTGAAAGCTGCAAGTGATTCTGTCATATCATTAGATTCAAGACTTTATATGCACATATTGATTTCCTAGACCAGGGGTCTTCAATGTTTTTTCAGCCAAGGACCCCTTAACTGAAAGAGAGACAGCTCAGCGACCCCCTACTACATACAGTGTATAAAATTAGGTTGCATATTAAATTTGACCTACAATAACTTGTAGGGTGACCTAAAGCCTTTATGCGTTCCTTTTTAGTGCATGAGATAAAAAGCTATTAAAATAATAATTTAAACGTACAATATGTAACTTTCTGCCGCTAGGGGTTTCTCAACCAAAACAATAGATTGTAAACACAGACGTTTGATGACGTAGGGAAGTTGTGTGGAATTATGGGAGTTTTTATTGCTAAATGCTGATTGTTGATTAGAATGCATCTGTTCATGGACGACTTTACCCATTCAAGTTTATTCACGTTGCAGATTTTGTAATAAAAAATAAAAAAAACAGTACCCACTTTGTAATAAAAAATAAAAAAACAGTACCCACTTTTATTAATTGTATGTTTGACAATAATAAATATCCATGTACTTTAACACTTAATGCATATTAGCAACACAAACAGGTTAAATAACAAGAGGCCAATGGATTTAAATCTTCATAAATAGAGCACTTCAGTGGCAACATGTAAAACCTTCCCTATGGGGACGAGTGGGAGTGATGGAAGTAAATGGCTCACATTAACTTCCAGGAGGCCCTCACTCTCGCATCTTCAATTCCCTCACTTTTTTCATACCTTCACTGGAGCAGACAAACTTCTTAATTGGCATAATAATGTGATTAATTGCTTTCTTGTCATTGGGCCCACTGAGTTTTACACTGTAAAGAAGTATAAATCAGGCGTGTATTTACAAGCAATCAAATGTTCATGATCGAAAGAAACATATAAATTATGCCCAGCTGTGCAAAGTAATTGCTTCTGCTTTATTAGCTGTGTTTCATTAGTTAAAAGGAAAGACATTTGGATCGGGAGGATGACTTTTTTTCTCATTTTTGGCTAAGCATTCAAATAAGAACATCTTAGTAAATGCAATAAACGTCACATTGTATACAAATACATTTTGTCTTTTCTTTTGCAATGATATTAAAATTTCAGATGGATTTTCTTAGCTGAAAGTCCTGTGTTTTTCAGATTCCCCATGCAGCTAAGCAGTCGCAGCTGTAACAAATGAGCTGAAAATCATATTATAAAACTTACATTCAAAGACCATGGTTTTTGACTACTAAGACTGTTTAAAATAATTCAATCATTTTGATAATAGGTCTACTTTTGAATGTCACCATCAAGGGACACAGGCATCACTTTAAATAGAAGTGTGTGTATAGGGAAAACATTATTGACAAATAAAACCACATACTACAGTAAAACAAAATAATGATTTTTAAACATAAAATTATAAAACTAAAATAGAATTTTATAACAGTGTTCATCTTCAAGGATACCCAGGTCTTGAGCAAATGTTTGCTACACGAATCCTGCTGCTAAATAAAACCTTTTTTTTAATCTTGTCTCTCTTTCAGCGGATCAGTGAAATGGGAAGAGAGAAAAAAACACTTCCCAATCTGTCCCTCACCATATTACTAAATAAAGTACCAATTATCTGGGTTTGGACTGTGGTAGTTAAGAACAAATGCTGATGAAGCGCTGATGTTTATAACCGCATCCAGGTGCTCTTGCATATTAAGACGCTTTATGATCACATAATTAAGGAGCTACACTATTGCCTTGATTGGTGTGCATCTTGATTCCAGGTGGCAAATGGTGAACTAATGGATTCTTACAATTCAAGGCCAAGCTTGTGGCAGGCAGGGGAATTGGTGGCAGTTTTTCTGAAGCCAGGGTATGACAGATTGTCAATGAAAGGTTATTAAATCACATTATATGCAATGATACTGTATTTCAATGTGAACTACGATCAACTTTATTTTCTAAGCACAATAAATACACTATGTATGTGTCAATAGGTATTTGTCATGATAGAGACATACCATACAATGTTGAAACAGTGATATCCTGTACATATTGTACTTAGTTTCGAAAAAATGGGCCTCACACAAGGGACAGTGATGGTAATTATAAAATGTAACAAGACTAAAGGCCGTTCTATGCTTCTGCGTTGAATCGGCGGCGTACCCCCGCAAACCCCTCTGCGTCTATGCCGGACCCTACACCGTAGCCTGACGCGCACCAGAATGTAAATACATGTCGCAACGACGCATGTTGCAGCGACGCATGTTGCAGCGACGCATGTTGCAGCGACGCATGTCGCTCGGCCGTGGCTTGGTAGTGTTGCATTTCCTCTGACTCATTTTCTGGTTCTCCTTCTCCATAAACAACATGAAATCAAGGAGATGGTTAACTTTTCCTGCTAAAGATTTCCCAACTTGGTCAGAAAACACAGGGGAGACACTTTGTTTCTCTTACTATGACTCTAGAGTCTGTACTCGCTCTGAAGCTAATCGCCGTCACTGTCTCACTTCTCCCTCTTCTCCCTGTCTCACTTCTCCCTCGCCGTAGCCACTTATGTAGGCTACGGCAAAAGCTCTGCGTAGAGCCTCCACAGAACCATAAAACAAGCTTAAGCGCCTACAGCATGCTAGTGGAGTGCAAGATTGAGTACCATTTTAGTGTGTATCATTTGTATCTACTATTGTCATATTAAGTTTATTGGGACAGCTACATCAACCTATATTAATTCATTTTTCAATCTGCAGTGTCATTTGGCTCATCTGTAATATCAAGGGCAGACACAAAGGAGATTATTATGAATTCAGCAAAATCCTCCTTTTACAGCCCATCAATATTCTGTGGCCAGTGTGAAGAACTCGGTTCAAGCTTAACGAGGGGATCTAAATGATCAAAAAACAGAACAGCTATTTCCTTGAACTCCTAATTGCATACTTATAGCACAGGGTGTCAATAATAATTTTAACAGGAGTGGTCTTAGTGAAAGTTTTTTTTTTTTTTTTTTTAATCTCTCTGCCTTTGGAATTGGAGGAGATAACTGTCTCCTCTCTCTCTCTCTCTCTCTCTCTCTCTCTCTCTCTCTCTCTCTCTCTCTCTCTCTCTCTCCATCGCATTACCAACTCAGGCACGCCTTTTGCATAATCACCATCCTCTTTGTTTCCTCCTGCAGTCTGGATAAGGGGACTCATTATAGTAGAAAGAGTAGCAGGCAGGGGCCAGTGTGCATTGCGTAGGTCACACTGTTTGCTAAGGACTCAGAAAAGATCAGGAACTTCTGCTAAAAGAAATCTTACCATGGACACAGCACAATACTGACACTGTAAGCCTTGCTTAAGTTTAAATAAAACAGATTAGATATATATCATTTGATTTACTTCATGTGGTTTGAAAACTCAGCATACAGTGAAGCTTTTGCTGATGTGCTGTCACTGTTTCTGCTATTGATTCCTTGTCTCTTCTATGTGCTTTTAATTTTCAAGAATTGTGTTTTCCAGATGGTTGAAATTGTATTTTTTATGTATTGATTCTCATTGTGGCTTTTAAGCTTACCCATATTTTTTTCTTTTATTTCTACTTTTTCCCTCTCCCATTCTTCTAGATAAAAGACCAAAAATAGGGACGACCACAGCAAAAGTAGAGAAAAAAGAATAGGCCATGGCTGAGGGGATGATTGCTTCTGAAAGTGGTAAGCAGACATTTACAGTGTCTTAGCTGTTTTGTTCCAGACTTGTGCTTTCATTTTGGCTGATTTCTTTACTTTTGTGTCAGTTCTGGTGCCTTTATGGTAGAGAGAAATGGACAAATAACATAACCATTAAAAAAAAGCCCTCTCTGTGGTCTTTGTTTGGTCAGGGTGATATGATTATGTTCACTCACAGTATTACTCACTACCTGCAACCATCTTGAACTTCAGTGTGTGGCTTTCACCCAACCATTTCTGTATTTTCTTATTCGTGCAACACACTTTTTATATTTCATTTGTTGTCATTGCAGACAGTGAGAAATGTCTAAATATAACTACAGTCCTCTAAGGACCTTTTTTAAACACAACAGTATGCCAATGGAATTCATAATAAAAGGCTTTGTTGGGAATTCTATCCAGATTACACCTTTAGCTAAGCCTAATTGGCTTAATATGCTCCGTGTCACTAAGTTGCAATCAGTGTGTTTACATGCACAGCAGTAACCGGGGTTAGTTCTGGTTCTGGTTGACCTATCTCAACATTACACCGAGCAGCCTTTCAATTAGTAAAATGTAACAACTTTATGTTTCATTTACACATTCTTGTCACAGTGTAGGAACGCACAGTGTTCACGCCAGACAACTGACAACTTGTTTGGCTGATTATAACGTTATCTGTAACCAGTGTCGGGTGGAATTAGCAAGCCAACTTTGTTAGCTAGCTTACTAACATTAACGTTAGCCAGCGGCCGCTGCTCAGGATGCTCGGTCCCTCCACTTTTTTGCTGAGACACAGCGTTGACAGCCTCGGAGATGGGCAATCGGTTTAGCCATCTACCGGAGTTTGCTGCTGCCTCCGCAGGGAGTTGAAGCATGCGCAGACGCTTTAACCGATCACAGGGATACCCCGGTTACTGAAGGAGTTCTCTATATCTGTTAATCATGTTATGAGAACTCCAATTTTAACCGGGGTAAGGTATTTTACATGGCGTTTGAGAAATCGGGGTATTGCCTTAACCAGAATATAATCGTTTTTTTAAACTGTGTGTAGACGCACTGACTGTTTGGTCAGTGTCCCCTGTTGCAGCCTCCCGCTGACACACACATCAAAGCCTTGACTCCTCATTAATGCAGCCAGGACAAGCAGGTCAAGACAGCATGATGTGTGCCATCTGAGGGAAAGGATTCACTTCATCACCTTGGATTTTTTTTTTGCACCAGAATCATCCTTTAAATTTCCAATAAGTATATCAACTCAGCTTCTAACTATGATTCATAAATCATTTAAGATTATGGATTGAAAATACAGCAAGTGCTGTGTATTTCTCTTCATGTGCTGCTTTCAGTATACTGTATAATTCATTCTGAAGGAATCTGTGATTAGTATGTACTATGTATCATATAATTGAGTTTGACATGTATCCTTTAAGTTAAACAGACATTTAGTCACATTTACCACACGGTTTTACTGTATACTATTAGCATTTTAAGATTATGTGTGTCAGAGATACATTATTGTATTCTCAACCAAGGAACATCACTTATATTATCTGTGCCAATGGAATATGGTAAATTGCAAGTTGTACAAAACATGATATCACCTGCTATTTTCATGAAATAACCTGACCCTCTAAACCTAATTGAAAGCTGATCCCTCACTAAATTCAGTTCTTAATGTCTCTTCAGATATCAAGGGACAAGGAATGGTGGTTGAAGGAAGGAAGCCATTAAAGATACATTTTAAACCCTGATAACATTAGTGTATGATAGAATTAGGACATGCAATTTAAAAAGGTGGTTCCAACTGAATATTCTAAATGTGTTTTTCCTGCACACCTACAGAAGAATGTAGCTCACTCCTTAAGCCAGTGAACACTAAAGATGGTCTGGTTGCTGCCAGACAGAGACAACATTGTTGTTCTAATGCAGTAACTTAGTTTGGCAGTATATATTGACTATGGATATAGATGCTGTTAAATGCATGAAAGGCAGTGTTGCCATTGTCTTATATGTCACATATGATCTAATTAAAATGGTCTTGACGACATCGGCACTGTGCATTACACTGTTCAACAGCACAGAACAGTGCATTTCCTTTAGGCATGTTTGTTTTGCCAGGCATGTTGAGTGCAGATCCATCTTTTCTAAAGCCAACTCCAGCATTCATGCATCATGCAACAAAAAATATCATCTTGACAAGAGTTTTCATTTCAAGTCAAACTACAGTTGACTTCATCTGCAAGTAACCAAGCTTATGTAAGATTTGAGATTACGTGTGATTATCTAAATTTGTTTAAGTGTGTATGTGTGTGCAGGCATCTGTCAGGAGTGCACACATACTTGTGTGTATGTCTGTGTGCTCAAACTTGAGTGTACGCATGACTGTGTAGGCAAGTGTGTCTGCATCTATGTTTGGAGGAGAGAAAGAGATAGAAAAGCAACAGAGGTGTTGTGTGAAGAGACGGGAGGCTGCAGACAGATAGTGTCGTTCCTTCAGTATCACCATTAAATCTTAATCTCCTGGCCCCTCATGGGAGGAGCCAGCCGAGCATGGGATTGTGTTTTGCATCTAAATCAAGATGTTGTGTTCCTTCAAAGAGGGCTTTATTAAAGCAAAGTTTGATGTGTTTGTTCTCAACTTCACATACGTCTGGGTGCACAGGCTGATCATCCAGCTGGTGTTGTTTGTACTAAATTCTTGTTAAATCCAATTGCCTTGTAAACAGTAACATCTCTAATCAATTCAAAAGAAAGGGGGAAAGTAAAACTCAGAAGGGAGTGTAGTTAAATTATCAGCCACTGTGTGGAAGTTTCAGCAAGTTGCATCAAGGGGGCTACGTTTCCGTGGCAGTCAATACCACAAGCTAAAACCAGAGGTTGTAATTACATATTAAGACTTTTCTTTTCTTTTTTTTCTAATTCTCAAATGAAGCAAATACTGATTCTTGGACTACTATTGTCTTTTCCTTTTTAAGTATTGAAACTGTAGTTAAAACCCTGTTTCATGACAGCATAATAAGGACTTGAAGCAGTGGGCATTTTTCGAAAACTGGCAACTGTGTCCGACTCTGTGTCACTTTGGCTTGTTACAGTTACAGTACCTTGAATGAAAAATGAATGGACATATTAGTATTGAATAATCTTATTTAATAACATCACCTTTATTAAACTGTATGAAATTAATTTGCAGGAACCCAATCCTCGTTAGGTGTCGTGATTAAACCATAGACATGGAATGAGAGTGGGATGGACATTCCCATTCAAATCAACATAGCATATACCCACATAGTTCCAATATAGCCATTTCATGTGTATTGTTGCCATTGAAAATAGCTGTGACCATTTTAGCTGGCTACATTGTATAAACGTCTCTATAAACCGACTTGTGGCAAGTTGCGGAATCACTAAGGTGAGCTTTTGCAACCCCAGACTTGATGGGTTAAAGGACAATTCCGGTGCAAAATGAACCTAGGGGTTAATAACATATGTGTACCGAGTTGACCGTTCTCTGGGATTTGTTTTCATGCTAATCAAATCTAGCTTGAAAGAAGCTAGCGCAAACCGGTGAGTAGCTGTATCACCGGTAGTAACTGTACCGTTCACTGTACAGGCAGGCACCATCTTGGGAAAACAGTCAAGACCAGTCGAACGACGAACACCGTGCAACCAGTAACCAGTAACATAGCTCAAGTCATGACCAGTCGTGGTTCGACTGGTCATAACTGTTTTCCCAAGATGGCACCTGCCTGTATAGTGAACGGTACAGTCTTTATAATCTATCTTTTTAATAAACTGTCTGTACACTGACAACGTTATCAATGCTTTGGTTTACATGTAGGGAACCTCAATATGCTACGTTGAAGTGTGGTGCTATTTTGAGCCTTGTTAGTGGTGTAGAAATAGCGATTTACCCTCTGCCCCGAAGGCTAGCGTTATAAGCTAATCACCGGTTTGTGCTAGTGTTTTTCAAGCTAAAGACACATTCGATAGCATGAAAACATATCCCAGAGAACGGTCGACTCGGTACACATATGTTATTAACCCCTAGGTTCATTTTACACCGGAATTGTACTTTAAGAGGGTTTAATTATGCAGTAACATTAGCTGTGTATAGAAAACATAGACATCGTCACACATCAGTCAAGGTATGTTACTTACCATTAGCTTCATTTTGTATTGACCTAAACATTCCTCACGTTCCATCTTCTTGAATCAGTCCTTTCTCTGGTGTTATCGTCTGTTGTCATGTCTGGCAAAACTTGAGTTTCTCAGAGAAAGTAGAGTTCATAAGTAAACACACCAACTAGCCCTTATCGCAATGAGGTGTGTTTCTTCCACATGCGCTCTCAGCTCTCAAAATTGTCACCTGCCACACTTTATTCCCTATGAAGCTGAACAAAAAACACTGCAAGAGCTTTTGATTATGGATACGGCAAAAATATCAGTGTTTATACAAAGGGTATAGAGATTCTAGTGCTGACATTTTCAGATAGAGGACATGATTTGTTTCTTTTTATTTGTTGTTTTTTCTCCAATTAAGTGCTACAGTTCCCCCCAACATCAATTCGATATGGTATTATTAGATCTGGCTGCTCACTTTGAGATATGACAGGGAAAAATAATCTCTCTGAAAGAGGTAGGCTCTGACAGCACACTGATACATAACGAAAAGCCTGGCTGCTGTTTTAAAGGGAGAAGACAGTAAGAAGACTGGTTTGGAGAGGAAAGCCTGCTCACCGCAGATAGAATACAGGGATAAACCAGCAAGGATGCTCAATTCACTGCACTGTACCTAGTCTCGAGTTATCATGGATATGATTTTTTTTTCATGGGTCTCCTTTCTTGTAGTTTAAAGGAAAACGCACCCTCTTGATTCTAGGAGGAATGTAATTTAGTAAAGCATACAGGGGAGATGATATATAGGAAATAAGAGAAATGTATATGTGCTGGAATTTGCCAGTGATTTATTTCATATTGATTCCTGTGAAATGTCAGTAATTATAATTATTGTGTCTGAGTAGATATTAAACTTTTTCTATTTTATTATGAGGTGGACATTTGGTCTTGGTGAATGCATTTTTTATTTTAGTAAGACATTCATGGGAATGGAAAACACATAGCATTCATCTTGTGTATTATAATTGCTGTGCTGCTCACATGCCTCATTATTCTTGGTAATACTGTCATATCTTCACCAAGTTTATTAATTCATCATTATTTTCTCAACCGTTCTTTACAAACATCATTTCAAGTCTGTCAATTGCCAAATTATGCTGTATTGTTGTTGTGAGGAACTGCATTATATTAAGGTCTACCTAGTATTTTATGATTCAAATTGTTGACATATAATAACATGACTACTGTATTACATACCACAGGACAGGTTTCTATGACAGCAGTTCTCTTAACTTGCTAATTGGTATATAAAGTATCATGTAAAGCTAGGGTTCATTCTCATAGAGACAGAGCACATTTAAGTCCTGCCCCCACCAGAGAGGGAAACAACTTTCCACACTCCATTGACTTGTATTGTGGCTTCTTGTCAATTCCGTCTGATAGCAAACAACGCCGGACGGAGCCATGGTGCCGCTGCAAAATAGCCTCAGGAAGGAACTTGTTTTGGTGGAACATGTGTATGTTCAAAAGTTGTTTTAGTCATGCAACAGAAAACTCAGATTGGACAGATAGTCTAGCTAGCTGTCTGGATTTACCCTGCAGAGATCTGGGGAGCAGTTAACCATAGTCCTCATAAATCAACCGGAGTTTAAAATGCCAACACAAAGAAAGCGCAAGGTGACGGACATCCGGCCGAAAAGAGGGACATCTGGTGGAATTTCCTGTGGCACTGGAGCAATCCCAGAAGTGGAAAGTCGTGGATATAGACTAGTTTTAGGCTAACTAAATACGTATTTGTAAGTTAAGCTAAAGCATTTTGTACACAGTGTGCAACTAGTGGAATATGTATAAATCAGAGCTATGCAGTATTATGTTTGCAAGTGCCTTAGCTTGCTAATACATAGCTAACATTAGCTTACTAACAGTTAACTTGTCCTCTCTGGTAGACATAGGTTGCTAAAATAATCCTTTGACATGCTTAAATCTGATGTTTTTAGCTAGCTACAGGCACTTTGTTAGTTGTTTCAGCCCTTAGTTGCATATTGTGGCGCTGATTGTTTTCCCCCGCGGTGGGCGTGACTTTCAGAGTTTACATTATGAGCTCTGTCTCTATGTGCATTTCATCTCCCCTTAACAAAATAGATACCCATCAGACTTAAATATGGTGAGGCTTTACAGTATAGTATTCTCATCAGGCTACCTCAGGTGTTCAAGAGATCGCCTAGTGCCCTAATGCCAATAAATGTTGTGCCACTGGTATTTTTAGAGCAGTTGTCACATCTTTCAGAGGGTGGATTTGCCAATATTTAAAGAAACTCATCATCTCATATTGTTTAGTATGGCTAACCTTCCATTATCCACTGACACTGTCCTCAAAATGCTATTATGGGCTGATTAGGGAAATGCCAGCAGTGATCAGAATTTTTGGCCTTGATTAGAGAATATTCACCCCTTTTGTTTCTGTCAAGAATGATCAAGAGTAGACAAGGTTTGCTAAGTGAGTGAACGTGACTGGGAGCGCCATCATCATCTCTGTAACACGGTGGCTCTCATCTCTGAGAGAACATATTAATACACTGTCATCCCCGGTGCCCTACTTAGACCAGATGGGCCTCATTCAGGTCTTCCACAAAAACACAGACGTGAAGGGATCTTAAATGTCATTCTCAATATCACCAAAGCCATAATTAAGAATGAGCTAACAAAAGGACATGTACTTTTGTGTCCTGGTTAGATGGATCGTGTTGTATCAGGAACATCACAATACTTGGAGTCCTGCACCAAAAGGCTATGCAAAAAGTCAGATTTGTATTTTTAGTGCATCATCATACTAAAAGGAGTCATTACATTATATAAAATGAGTGCAAGTCACAGCAAGTAGGCACTGCTACTGGGTTCAATCCTTGTTCGGGGCAGGGCCTTTACTGGCATTACAACTGGACCCCTGGCCCCCTGGCGCCGGACTATGGCTGCCCACTGCTCCTATTTAGTTAGGATTGGTTAAATGCAGAGGATACAAATTAATTAATTTAATTCATTTATATTCTTTATTGATCCCCAATGGGGAAATTACATTTGTACATGTGCAAAATGTAATTTGGCTGGATATATTATATTATATTATAATGAGCATTGTGTGTTTGAATGCAAGAACATGAATTATGCAAATAAAGTCCAAAACAATTTTCTTTCCTTGTCCAGACTTCACACATGACAAAGATGAAAGTGGTGTGCAGAACATTAACCTTTAATTGTTTATCTACACAACATATAATCTGTATTTCACAATTTGTTTTGTGTTTAGGAGTTGTATGTTTCACATGGAGAAGTCTGAGCACAGCTACATCTGCACAACTTCAATAGCAGACGGCTTTCAGCGCACTTATGGAAACACTGTGATCATTAAGCCTGAGCTGGCTTTTTGAATCAACATGTGCATTGGAGTGAAATAGTAGCAAAAAACTTGATTTTAGTGTGAAAAAATAGATGTCTATATATATATTATATACATGCCAATGTGTTGGTCAATTTACCATAACAGCATTTATCCATTTATAGTCAGTGTGGATGATTTGAAGTATATCTCGAGACAGTATAAATGTATGAACTGTCAGACATTCTGATGATAGAGTATTTTATCCATATAGCCTACTTACCAGACCCCTCACTTTTACTTATGTGCACAACTAGTCCCGAGACTGGAATCATCTGTTAGTTTACTATCAGAAATTGATTTACAATTTTGATAATCATTTTACTAGTCCTTCAAGATTATAGATTATTAAATGTGATTAATTAAATAAATTAATATATTAACTGATCAAATGATAAATATATATAGATAGATAAATAGTCTTTATTGTCCCATACGGATAATCATTTCCACACATCTTCTTTTCATGTTACATAGCATTAAAAAAAATTTAAAAAATCACATTAGGACACCCACATAGACACATCAAATGTCAATCACTGATAGATTCATAAGTAACATAATCATTAGTTGCGGCCCATGTTATAGCACTGAACACAGACCCACATTACAGCCAGTACTTTTCTTTTTCATTCCAGGTATTTATGTATTTGAACATTGTTTGCACACAAATAACTCTCCACTGGGCCTCCATGTTGGCACTGACTAAGGTTATCAGTCAATTTGTGCTGCATCTGCACAGCCTCTATAAATGCAAACTGATACTGATATGCATGAAAGAACTGGAGGCTTGTAGGGAAATGGCACGGGGAACTAACCTTTGAAGATACCAGAGGTGAATAAAATAGGGCAGAAAGCAGGTGTTTATTAGATATTCCCGTTCAAGGCTTTGTCCTCTCACTTAGCCCACAATTATTGCAAACTGTAATAACAGAGTGCATGGTGGTAAATCAAAGGCTGCACTCCCTGTGGCTTTCCTCCCTTTGTGTTTGTTTGTTGTTTTCCATACAGGAAATGCAAGGCTTCTAATTAAGTCTTGGAGGGGGAGAATGAGGCGTCTTAGTCCGCCAACTGAGCGGCTATCGCAAACTCAACTTCAATGTTTAATTTATGTGTGCTCTATTATTTATGGATGCCGTGATCTGTGTGTATATGGGGCTTCTTGCAAACTTTGAGTCTGTGCAGTGTTTGTGAGTTTTGGACAAAGAAAGAAATAAGAACTATAAAATGTGAATATGAGTACTGAGTGCATAGTCAGCTGAAATATAGTAGGGTCAGTGTAACTTTGGTCTGTTTGACAGTTAGTGTATGTGTTCCCGTGTCTCCTTTTCCATTCTCCCTTACTGAATCACACAATCACTGCACCTGACATATTTCACACATATACATTCATAGTATACAAACGCATGCATACACTTAAAGGGATACTTCACCAATTTAGCATTAAGCTTTGTATCAGCAAAAACACGGTAGTATTTTGGAATGACCGTGCTTCCCTCCCTCATGTCCCCCTGAGACGAGAGATCTCTGTATTGTGGGTCTGAAAAATTACCCAGAGGCAATTTACTACAGCCAGTAGTAGGAGCTGTAGTAGAACAAACTGGACTACATCCAACTTCAACGAAACTCCCAACGCGAGTTCAGAGACTGCTGTGTTTTTGTTGTTGTGGAAACATGGCTGAACAACAGTGTACCAGACTATCCAGCTACCAGGCCGGCTGCTCTGTAGCCAGATAAGACTAATGGAGGTGGGCTGTGTAAACACGGACTGCCTGGTGCAGAAATGGGGTGCTTGTATCCAACTAACTGCTAACTGCTGTGACTGTTAAATGCCGACCATCCTACATTCCACGCAAATTTACGGCTGTGTTTATACTCGGTGTTTACAGCCCACCAAGCACTAGTGCTAGTAGCTATGTGTTAGCTGAACTTTACGGAGCCTATAATGTGTGTGCACTAAATGTAGCCTGTTTCGTATGTTGTTTTTATATAATGTCGTTTTTATATATTTTAATTGTGTAACCACTTGAGCTACGGCGAAACGTTGTTTCGTGTATATGGTTGAAATGACAATAAAACACCCTTGAGTTGAGTTGACCGTCTCACTGTCTGTCTGTAAACGGTAGGCGTGGCTTGGGAGTAGACGCTAAAGCAGCGAAGCAAGTGCATTCTGGGATTTGGTGTCTTTCATCCACATGAGCCAAAAACACATTTTCTGGCTTTTCTCGGCCTAGAAGCCACCAATTTAAAAAAAAAAAAAAATCACATTTCTACTTCATAAGTGACCCAATTTAAGCTACAGTGAAAGGATATTTTGTTTATTTTCTTGGGTATCCTAAATTTAAACATTACCTCTACATTCCAAACCTAATTCAAGACAGTAACCATGTTGTGTTGAAGGCAAATAGTGAATTCTAAATGAGGAAAGCCAACCCCAATCAGCTTTGTGTATTCTAAAATGTCACTAAAGGTGGCATGTACACATATACACTCTCTTTTTCTCCCTTTCTCCCTACATAAATCCTCTAAGACATCTCTACAAACGATATCAGCAGCAGATGATGATGATCGGGGCTGAGAAGGTGTATTAGGTAGTAACTCCACCTTCAATGTGTAGCGATGCGGTTGTAACCTGCTGAATATTATGCACTAGGCAAAACCAACTGGGGGCTAAATCAAAAAATGGCTTGGATCAGCAGGTGTGACTGGGAAAGATAGCTTGTATTTGAAGAAGTGGAAATGCAGGGGAAATAAATATTTCATGGTAATTTTTTTCACGACACAGTTAAAAAGGAGTGGGGATACAGATCAATAGCAGTAAGGGATCTGGCTATGTACAGATACAGTTACTGAGAGGGCAATTCAACCTCAAATAGCAAGGGTACTGGCTACATACTTGGCGTTAGTTTAAAAAAAAAATCTGTATGGAGTACTGGCTTTCAGTGATAGGAGAATCTGGAGTGCTTTGTTTTTCATAACATACTGTAAACTAATTCTGCTAGTAAAACAATTGTTTGCATAAAAGAAGTCGCATTTAAAAGTTACTGACTACATATTATGGAGGCCACATATTATTATGCCCAAGAAGAGAAGGAAATGCTGTTTGGGGCCAAGCCTTTTTAAAGCTTACAGGCCCAAATGTAACATGACATAGTCGTAACATTGTGATATTAGTTAGTCCATTCATCCCACCACTGCCAATTAGCTGTCATCATTCAGTTAACTAGTTTGTGTGGCAAAATGGGCTGAATGAAACAAAGAAGATCATAAGCGTATCACAACATTCAGTCTGTGTTACGCAATTGTTGACCCCAGAACACCTACAGTCAAACACAATCATCAGAGCAGAGCATGTGTTAAGATGGAAAAGTGAAGCAATGATGCAGATTGAAGTTGCCATGCTTGGTCAGCATATATAATGCTGACAATTTACATTTACATCACAACCTCGGAAAACATGGGCATGTTATTTTTTAATAGGATAGTTTTATAAGAATATACATGTTAGGGTTTTTTTTGTTTACCAGCAAAATAGATTCCCATTGTAACTCTTGTGTAAAGAAGCCCTGCACTGGTGAATACAGTACATTGTGGCTGGCTGGAAATGCTGATGGCCAATGGAGCAAAGGCAATGAAACAAACAAGACTATGTCATGCAGGAAATTAGACTGAGAGGAGCAATACTGCACCTAACAAGCTTACAGCACTTTGAATGAGGTGATTGAGAGGGAGGCTGTTTCCTGGGCAGGAGCACTGGACCATCAACCTTCAGTCTCACATATCCTATGGCCCCTCTCCAAGAATCACACACACACACACACACACACACACACACACACACACACACACACACACACACAACAAGGTGAGAGAAGGTACTTAAGGGCCTCTGCTTCACTGGAACTGCTCAGTAGCCCACAGAAAAAAAAAAAAAAAAAACTGTAGTTGTACTTGATACCAAACATCCTAGATGAGAATGTATGTGACTGGGTTTTTAAATGGGAACATTCCTGAAAAGAGCCTTTAGTAATAGCAGGTAGTTTCTACCTTTGACCATATTGCCACCATCACATCATCACAATTTGTGTCCTTGGATGCTTTTCACAAGATGATCAGAGCACACATTCTGCAAGGAGTAATTCATCTAGCTTGACCACACCTAACTTATATAAGCCATATATTACTGTGCTTTGAGATAAATATAATTTGGACCATGCCTGCTAGTTGCCTCAGCCTGTCACACTCAGCCCTGCTAGTTGCTTGTTCTTCCCACCTCGGCTTCATTCAAGCAGTCTTCCTTCTTAATAGTTTTAAATTTGCAGGCTCAAAATTTGTATCAATCAGTAAACTAAAAGTAGGGCTATTTCCTAAGAAAGGAAGGAAAAGGAAAGGTAAAGCAGCAAATTCTCACATTTGAGGAGCTGGAACAATTCATGTTTGGCATTTTGCTTCAATAATTATATACACAATTATTAAAATTGTAGCCAATAAATATTCTTTAGATTGACTAAATGATTAATCCAATACTCATTTCAGCTCCAATCCTTTAAAACATTTATTTGGGTAATGTCACAGATACCACATTTTTTTCCACAGGCAATGGGCTGCAGTAGTAGATAGAACTTTTTAGAGCATACATATAAATTACAGTTTCACGAATACTGACATTAAGTATATGAATGGTTATGAAACCTATTAATGGACTACTACTTTCTCTAGGCAGAAATGCCTACAAGCAGGCTGATCAACCAGTAACCTAAGGGTAGCTGGCTTGATCCTTATCAGTGACAGAAAGGTGCAGTTTGCAACTGGAGGACATTGCATCTATGATGCCATCATCCACCACTAAGTGCCCTTGAGCAAGTGAGTTAACCCCCCACAACTGCTCCAGGAGCATAGCACTCTGGCTGACCCTGTGCTCTGATCCCTCTGATGAAATACATATCCATGTGTATGTATAACCTGGGAAGGCTATGCAAAGAGATTGATCTTTGAACTACAATAATGACAGAATTGATGAATACATTGTGGTGAAATGAGCCTACACACACTTCGATCTCTGCAGGTTCTAAGGGTTCTCAACTGCTTACAAATACTGCACCGTACCTACATAACCTGGGTAAATAAGACAATATTGGTACATTGTAATATAGCATATTTAAAACAAGGGAAATAACCTCTTTCTTTCGCCACCCTGTTTTACATCACAAGTCCTCTTCCTTTTTCAATGGACTTTGTCCTCATCCATTTACAGGAAAATATATGATGCAGGTACCTCATAAGACTACATTTTATGTGTTCAATTGGGAGTCGGAATGGTCTAGAGTGATGGGGCTCAGTGAGGGAGTGGACTTCATTTTAACGCCTGACTGAAGGTGAAACTGACCTCTCGTGTGGGCCGGAAAGGACAGTTAAACTCCAAGCAGTGTAGCATAAGCATACACAGCAAGTTCAGTGGCTCTAAGGGGTCATTACCTCAAGGAGATGGACTAGGAACACTGCCAGGGCGAGCCCATTATCAGTTTGTTGGTACAGGTGATTATGGTTTACTCTACCATAAAAATCATATAGTGCACTCATCCTAAACTATATTTAGTTTGCCTGCTGAATTTACAGATATTATGTTTATGAGTCACTTTCCATTTATATTCAAAGAGGCTGTCCACTCAAATCACAAAAAACATCTATTGTCTCTTACTCTGAAAGGCATACACCAGTTTTTATGTTTGTTTTTATAATAGATAAATAGATGGATAGATAGACAGGCGGGCGGACGGACAGACAGGCAGTGAAGGGTAATGAAATCAATATAAAAAATAGTCAGTCAGCCAGTACCCTTAATGAAAAAGAAAAATTTATCAAAAGAAGCCTCTTTGGGAATAAACAGGAACAAATGTGGCATTTAAAAACTAGGCAGTAAATAAGAGAAGGCAAAGCATGCTGGGATGCAGAGGGGTGTGAAGAAATTGGCCATTTGTCAGCTTGGATAAGGTCACTATGTAACTTGCAAACAGCACAGTAATTGACTGCAGTTGGGATGTTATAGCTAATGGTGGCACGAATAAAAAGCCATGGAACTTATAAGGATGTTCCATGCTTATTCTCTTATTTCCAAACAAATGAACATCATCACCAGTGCGTCATCATAATTAAGACACTGCAAATGCAGGAGAGGTGTCAAATAAACTCCCCTGCTTTGAGTCCATGTACATAATGTTAAATGTTGGAGAGAAGGCGATTAAGAGTTAATCACAGTGCATGGAAAATGAACACGAGAGGGTAATACAATATTAGTATTTATGGGATGATAGTCACTATGTTTCTGGTCTGAGCCACAGCTAAAAGGTGAAATTTGTGGCATTTTACTGGCATGTGGCGTATATAGGCATAGCTGTGGGTAGCCTTCTTAATTAAGTTTGCAATGCTTGGATGAATGCATTTAAGATACACCCTAATTTCTTTTATACATACTTATTTTATATTGAGGAATACATGGTGAGTGCTTGACTGTAGTAAAACAAGTGCATTGTAATCAAATAGTAATGGCCGACACATTACGATTAAAGACATTTCAGAAAGTGACCGTAGAGCTTATTTATATTTATCCATACTGTGTTTGTATGCCATACTATATGAGCTGTTGTCACCATTGCTTTCACAAACATATAGGGGTAAGATAATGAGATGTGTCAGAAAGCAGGAGGGTTGTTTGATGGGACAGCAAACATCCCTACAGCTGCACAATGAAGATAACTAATTATTCCCACATACTGTAAAGGAATAATTACCTGCTGTGCATGACCCTCCTGGCAAGCAACACATTAAAGCCACTCACAGCTTAGAACTATTTTAGAGTGGAGGAAGACAATGATTGCTGAGTTTCTGTATACAGAATTTCTACTGTATTGCCAACTATTGTTGGACATTGTAAGTACTGTCTCTGAGCCATAGTGTGTCATATCCAAATTGTCTTTTTTGGGTGTTTGGTGTTTTAAGCCCCCAACAGCGCTGCCTGAAAGGCACTAGGATTAGGCAATGGTTATGGTTAGGGTTAAGGTGCCTGAAGTCGACGGTCACAGCGCTGCCTTGAAGTCAAGGTTGGGGGCTTAAAACTCCATCGAGCTCTTTTTTGACAGTATGCCATTTTATTACTATTTTTATAACGTATAAATGTTGTGATTGGAAAAATACTTGGTTTTACAGTACATGTGATCCAGGAAAGTTAAATGAATTTGAAAGTCCATGGAGCAGTTTGAAGTAGCCATCAATTTACTTTGATGTTTAACTTCAAAAGTACAGCAACACTCAACGAATCTGTCACTGCCAATTAACTGATCAGAATCAACAAACTATTAAAACCATACATTCTGATACTTGTGGTCTTTCTCCTAATGCATTCATCCAAGCATTGCTGACTTAATTAAGACAGTTAACCATGGTCATGCCTATATGCCAGTATATGTGTCAGTAAGATGCAACCTAACTTTTTAGCTGTGGTGTAGTCCAGAAACACTGCCTGACAGCCCATAACTAATTACAGTGCATTTCCTTCTTATATTAGCTTAAAGTCCATATACTGTGATTAACTCTTAATGGCTTCACCAATGTTGAGCCACAACATCTACTTTACAAATTGCTTTGTAGTACTTTTTGTCTTTTTCTTGTTTAGCCATGGAGGCACTATAGTGGTTGGAATCATGGGGGTTTTAACAGTGTCATATCTACACATACATCTTTTCACTAGCGGAAACACATTTTTTTATATCCAGCATATAAAAACAGTCTATCACAAACCTTTAAGATTAATTTTGGACCTGGTTGGCTTATCAGGCATAAATAACTCAAATAAAAAGATTTTCTGAGCCACAAGAAAAACTGACACCAGTGATTTTTTTTTTTTTTTTTTTACAGATATGGGTTCAGGAGGTAATGGAAGACCATATAGGTAAATCCTCTCTCTGATCCTATATGCCCATATACTTCACACCATTCACCGCACCTGTACATAATGAGTACAGACTCCCAATTTACCTACCAAGTGTACATGCCCCGAGAATGTATTAAGACGACAGGTGACTTCTGTATTGTCTTTGCAGTTCTGGTTGTTGAGGTGTCCATACTACTCCATCATGAAAAAGTCAAATCCAAAGAGATGAATTGTTCCTGTCTGTTTTTGTCAGTCCTGCTGTTGGGATTGTGTTGTCAGTAGGGTTGGGTACTGAAACGCGGTGTCAATAGGGTACTGGTTCCGACGTAAACGGTAGTAACGAGACCGAATAAGAACGAAAAATTTGGTGCCTCATTTTGGTGCCTGCCTTTTTTTTCAAAAGCATCGCTGCGCGGGACGCTACGTTACAGTTAGCTAGTAGCTGGATTAAACACAATGGATAAAATGCTGACGGTTTACGTTAAGAGGTGTAAAGTGTGACTGTTACACCGGGGCGTAACAGTCCGCAGCTGCCATTGACGGTGCGTTTACTTGAAATTCGCCAGCCTCGTGGTGCATTCAAAGTTATTGTAAAATACCCTTTTCCCATCTGGTGCTTGTTTTTGTCATTTACCAGCAATTTACTGGTGAAATAAGTCATTGTTAAAAGTTATTGTTATTACATTATTAATCAGTCATTTAATTTTGACCATATGGCCTTAGCAATAAACAAGCTGTTCTTTAATGTTGCCAACTGTCTTTTGTGCTCCTTTTTTATGTTATATACATTATAAATATATATATTTCGATTCAGGCACCGGTTCAGGCACCGGCACCGTTTTAAAAGTATAGTTTTAGCACCGGTATCGGAAAAATCTTAAACAATACCCAACCCTAGGTGTCAGTCTTGTCAAGACTGCAGCTGTCAAACCAAGCTTCTATTTAATACTGTTACTTAAACCATTCCTGGCTGCACCCTTGTCGCCCTCAAGGTCTTAATAACTAGCTTTAGTCACTACTGAGAAGGATGGATGGTGCCAGGCAGACGACTCTCTATGGCACCCTTATCTTTCAAGTTGTCTTTCCCAGTCTTGTTTTAATTAGATTAAAAGTTCTGTGCTCCTCTGGAGAGGAACTGCAAACCTGGGCCTGTGCCTAAGCCATTGTGTGCAGAGTTGGGTTTTTCTATGCTCAAAGGCTGCCAAGAATTCCCTGTTTCCCTGCTGGTGTGCTTAGGTTGCTCAAACTGTGCTTGGGTCAAACACCATGCAAACGTGTTGGCATTGCATTGGCATTGTTTTAAGGTGACTCACTGACTAAAATGTGTTTATAAAGCAGCATGCTTACCCTTGTTTGACTTTAACTTTAGCAAGGAGTGTATTTTTCCCCACGTTGTTTAACTATCATTAACTTGTTATCTTTTGCACCTGTCCGACTTTTTCCTTTTCTTACCCACCTACTTCATTGCAAGTGATAAATGATCTGATTAAGCATGAAGATTACATGTAATTTGCAAGCTTGAGTAAGTTCAAAGTCCAAGAAAGCACCCATCACACATCACTGTGAGCAAATAAGTGCCTGTCATGAAACATCTTGTCCAGATCAGTGGTTTTTGTCGTCTGGCTGCTTATCAGCTCACAGATGTACGCTAAGCATCTTGAGGGTTTTAAAGCTGTAAGAAACTTTACATACTATGAACTCACTATGTCTTCTGAATCTGTAAATCTGCATGCATTTTGATAGTCAGAACATTAACATTTGCTAAGCAGTTAGACATTTGTTTCATGTAGTCAAGTACAGCATTATAGCTTAAAAAGACTTCTGTTTTCTATGTCTTTGTTTCTTAAAGAGGAAGAGATGTTTAAGCTCCATAATCAAAATTATTCAAACGGAAAATCTGCTTTGAATGGAAAATCATTGTTACACAGACTCATGCTGCTTTACTCAGTGGTTCTCTATCATAATAAATCAAAATTGGTTAGATTTAATTTGCTCAGGACAGATACATACATACTGTGCTACTAAAACTAACTACACTACCAGCTCTACACTTTGTATCTAATGGAGAGAAATACTTAGCAATTAGTTTGTTTTTGGTGTGGGAGGAAACCAGAACGTCTGATTGAATTCCTGTCAATCATGTGGGAATCGCAGTTTTTATGTGACTACTTGTTTCCATCCACACCTACTAGCATATGCAGAAGAACTAATTTCACCAGGCACTAAACTGGCTCAAACCCAGGACCTTCTTATTGTTTGACAACTGTGCTAATCATAGAGACACAATTCTACATGATGTCTTTGCACCTGGAAATACTTGTCTGGTGTGTTGGAGGGATGCCATATTTGTGATAGTCCAAATTACTATTTCTTGGTTGGATACTGCATCGTATTCTCATATGAATTCATGTGGAGTGATTTATTATAATGCAGATCAATCCAACTTTCATTCAACGAACAACACACCCCTGAGCAGCTCTTTGGGTCTAGAACCCTAAAGGAATTCATGCTGTGCTAGCTGGAAAAGTGCACTGACATGAACCCAGCATAGCTCTTTTAACTTTGGTCTACGTTTCACATTTAAGGAAGCTTACTAAGCAAATTTACCAGTAATTTAGGTTTATGAGATAAGCCCCTGGAGGTCTTGTGGGCTTACCTCAGTTAAACACTGGCCATGTGTCAACCTTCTTTTCATATCACACTTCACTAACCAAATCTGCTTCCTGCAACTTTGTACTACAAGGTACACTCACATCAGATGGTGTAACTTTTTCAACGAGTTACAATATTTGAAATAGTAATTGCAGTATTTTTATAATAACAGAACTGTTTTTTTATACTTATAAAGCTCATTAAGTAAAGCAATGATGCAACAAAGAATCTGAGATGCCTTAATTTCACATGTGAGCACTCCATGAAACATTCTAGCTGGTGAAGCGTGTTTTTATGGGCCTTGGACATAATAAAGATAATGTTGATGATATGGCAATGTGCTTTTGCTGGAATTGCATTTAATTGAATGCAGGAGGGGGTTACAAGCAATTGCACTGGGTGAAAGTAATAACTAAACAAATAGAAATGGTATTTTAAGATAAGCAGAGAAGTATCCAAGGAATTCTCACAGGCCAGCAGGGCTGAATGGAGATTGAGGGGCTCCAACATGCTTTAACGTCCAACCTGATGATTAATGTCTTGATAATTCGGCCTACCTGCCCTCACTCAGATATTTTGCTGACAGCAGAAAGACGTGTGTGCCTGTTAAAGTAGTTTGAACGAAGCCGGTGCCAAAGCAATATTTTATTTTATTTATCTTACTTCTCTTGCTATTCATTGCTGCTATTCATTACCCCTGTGACAGCCCAAGCCATAGCGTACATTGATGTGTGGGGAAACGGGTTGTAAAGTGCAGGGGAATGTTCCAAGCCAGACATTTCCATTTATTGCAAAGAGAAATCCTATTACATTGGAGGTAAGGAAAGGGGAGGGATAAAAAACAAACATGTTTCATGTCCTGCTCCATTGATTCAGGAATAATTATTTGTTCCTAAACAGATTCTCATTGTCTAAGTAAGCCACTAGCCTCACATGTAACATTTAAGGTGCATAACATGATTCAGCAAAGTCTAAAGTGATCCACATCAAAGTGGAAGAATTGGGTTTCATTGGTAACAGACATTTCATGGAAGTGAGTAGGCAGTTTCTGAACAGAAGCAGCAGAACTTTTTCTTATCTTCACACACATCTTCAGTATAGTGACCATGGTTATTATGCATTATCCTGATTTTTAGTTTGTATTTTGTGTTAGAGGGACAGATTCTCGCTGAAACTGAAAACTTAAGCAGTAATGAGCAATTCAACGTCTATACATGCTGTTGATGAAATGAGAACATTTTTTAAAAGCAGATACCAAACAGCTTGAGATAAATTAACCTGCTCAGTTGTTTTGAAGGAAACATCAATTTATCCCGGCTGCTGCTGTTTCTTATGCAATGCAGTTGATTAAATTCTGACCCTCATCACTCTGTTATTAAACATTGATTTATTGGAAAATAATCAATGTTCGCCAGTTGCTCGACAATCTCTCTCTGGCAGCTGCACAGGGAATCATTACAAACTTGTATAGTCGATAATTACTCCATTCCATGTGCATAAATGTAAAGTGCACTCATTCCCTCTTGTATGACTGACCTGTTAGTAAAACCTGACCTCTGGTCAGAGATTAAACAATGCTCACAAATGTGGCTTTTTGCTCCATGTGACAAAGAGGACAAGATAATGAATTCTGGGGGAACGGCTTTTTGGCATTGTCAAGTGAAAACCCTTTCTCCTGAAAATGAAGGCTTTTGGCACCACATCTCAGTGTCTCTAACTATATTCACGGGGGAGAAAAAAAGAAAATGGAAAATGAGGAAAGATGCCAGACTTGACCTCGTGCTGTGTCATTGCGACCGCTTGTTGTTTATCTTTGTGTATTCGGCAGGATTGAGTGCATTGTTTACAAGATTATCAGGCATCCACATGGACCAGCTATGAATGCAAACTGTGATAATGTTTCTGTCCAGCCAAAATGGAAGCGTAAAACCCTAACAGATTACCAGTGACTGTGGCTGACTAGGGTTGCTGGTCATGCCACAGTGAGACGCCAAGTAACACCAAGCTAGCAACAAAGCAAATTAAGCTCTCCCACCATTAAATAATGGTCATTTTTAACTCAGTATTCATATAGAAATTGCAACAATTAGTAAGCTTTAAGAAAAACATTAATTTCTAGTCAGTTGCAACCGATATCACAGTGAGCATTCGTCATTTTGTTTTA
Source organism: Zingel zingel (assembly GCA_023566125.1). Lineage (NCBI taxonomy): Eukaryota > Metazoa > Chordata > Actinopteri > Perciformes > Percidae > Zingel > Zingel zingel. The sequence continues at coordinate 28,275,752 of CM042323.1, read as the reverse complement.
CGCAACATTCACT